>OX421980.1:8772500-9230000 GCA_949128135.1 Parasteatoda lunata | reverse complement strand
AACAGCGCTCTTGGCCAATTCGCGATCTTGCCGGCCAAATCGCGAATTGGCCAAGAACGCTGTAAATTGCCTGCAAAATTCCGAAATTTTCTTGATTTCGGGAATTGGACGGCCAGATCGCGAAGTGGCCACGATGTTCCGGCCAATGTTCGATATTTTCTTGTTTTCATTTGAGACAATGTAAAAAATTAAATTTTAATTTAAAAACTTGTCTATTTTTTATATTTTTAAATTAGAAGATTTATATATTTAAATTAAAAAAGAAAACAAAAGGGGCAAAATTAACAAATAAACTTTTTAATAAAACAAATATTAAGAAATTTTGGTCCCACCGTACCACCCGGTATGTGGATACCTGTACGATACCTGACGATAGATTACATTTATTCGATATTTTAATACTTACTAACGATAGATTAGAAGATAAATACCGGGCAGTGGCACTGAACCTTAAAAAAATATCAGTGTAGGATATACTGGGCAGTGACACTTTACCTTAAAAAAACATCAGTGTAGGATATACCGGGCAAATGTATACCTGGCAGTGGCACTTAACCTTAAAAAAAACATTAGTGTAGGATATACTAGGCAAATGCATACCTGGCAGTGGCACTTAACTAGACGTAGTATGACTAGACCTTTGGTGTATGTATGACTAGTATGACTAAACAATTAGATAGACAATTTAATAATGATTATTAAATTAATGATTATTAAATTAATGATTATTTAATAGACAATTTAAAAACTTCTATTTTTTATATTTTTAAATTAGAAGATTTATAAGAATTATTTATATAATTATAGAAGGCCGCCAAAGTAAAATATTCACTGATCGTTTCAATTATTTCGCTCTTTGGCCGGAACATCGTGGCCACTTCGCGATCTGGTCGGCCAATTCCCGAAATCAAGAAAATTTCAGACTTTGGCCGGACTTCGGGCTTTGGCCGTTCACCTTAATGCATTCGGTATTTCTTCAATTTTATCGAAAAGAAATACCGTGAATTTTATAAAACCTTCCGATTGCGCATCAGAATCATGCCCCAAATTTTTTTCAGGATCTCTGTTTTCTTTTCCTTACCTGAAAGACTTGAACTGAGGTGTAAAAGCAATTAGCCCTACAACTCTTCATAAATCATAAATTTATAATAACTTAAGTAAATTTGGTTTTAGTTCATCATTTTTATTCAAATAACATCTTTAAAAAAATAAAAAATGTCAGATAGTAAGTTCAACGTTTAAATTTTGAAATATATTGGAAAATCAAAAATAATTTCATTTCTTCATTTTAAATTCAAATTTTATTTTCAAAATGTTAAAGGAATACTATTTTCTATGCCCAGCCCAGAAAGCAGATTCAAAAATTCTCTTCTTGGTTGCCTATAGCAACAGAGACACACAATATTATGACGTCTCGTCATTCATTCAGTTTCTTTATGGTTGTTTTAAATTGTTTCACTTTATATGGCGAGGTAATTTGGCATTTTTTTAAACTTTCGCCATATATATAAATCTTTATTGCGACCTAATTTACCACCCAATTTTTTCGAAATTTCGTCTACCCCCCCCCCCTATTTCAAGGGTCAGGATTCCAAATATGTAAAAAAAAAATATATGTTTATTCAGAGGAAGTACGTTTTTGTGTCTGATTTCGTAGCTTAATTAATAGTTAGCACTAATTAATTAGCATATTTGAAATCACCCCCAGGAACCATTAAGATTGACACTTAGTTCGTGAAAATCCGATCATTAGAACTGTACATGCGGACTGTACAAGCTAAAACTTATAAGTTTACTTTCAGGTAATTATAAAAACTAGCTAATCCGATTTACGTATAGTGTGTGTTGAAGCTGCCTATTAATTACATTCAAAATCACTATTCACTTAAAACATAAATAAAGGTTTATGAAAATACTACCTAAAAAGATGTGTGAATACTTTATTTGACGAAGGAGCAGAATTCTTTGCATTTTGTCCATAAATACTATGGTTATGAGCTTTTCATCTATCTATTTCACCTTTCTCTCAATGTAACGCAAATGCTAAAACTTACTTATTTCATCATTCGCAATATTATGCAAATTTATGAAATTATATAAATAAAAAAAAAATTAACCAACTCTTCAGTGAGGGAGTTAAATATCTAATCACTTAATCCTGCTGAGTACTAAGCACAAAATGACATTGAAATAAAAATGAGTAAAAAGAAAATATTGAAGCAATATTTATCTATATTTATTACTGAGGTGAAACAATAACTAATGCTTCTGAGGGTCAGCAATATTTGTATATAATAATTTAAATTCAAAATTGTTTTGTTTTTTTTTAATTTAAAACGTTACTATTATCTCTTTTGATCAAATTTTTCTCGAAAATATGGTAAAATATTTTTTCGATAAACTTAACTTTCTGCTTGGGCCTGATGGTATATCATGTAAGCCGGAATGGAGGGCTTTCAAAGGGGATATCTAGTGAGTTAAGGTGAAAAACTTGAAAATACATTGTAATTATATATCACAATATTTTGTTTTATTTTCTTAAATGTTTTAGCTTTGGTGTGAAATTATATGCTCTTGTCAATTTTACAGTCTGTGTTATAATGAATTAAATGAAAATAAATCGTATTCTATGTTCTCTGAAGTTCAAGGCTTTTTCAATAGCTAACTAGAATACTAAAAATGCAACTGACAGCAACACCTTTTCATTCTTGAAAACTTTTCTTTGACATGCTAATGGGCTTCAGCTTTCACCTTTGAAATGCTAATGGTCTTCACCTTTCACCCATTTGTGTATGAAAACCTATTTTATTTTGTATGAATTATCTCTTATCAGAACAATACATTCAATAAAATTAGTTTCAAACATTGTTTTGAACAAAATTTAATCAAGCGACATGCCAGGACTTCCTAGCAATTGTAAATGATTGCTTATTTGTGCAAAATTTTGTAACTAGACTTATAGAAAACCATGAAAAAAGAGGAAATACGTTATAATTGAGAATTGTCACAATTTTCAAAAAAAAAAAAAAAAAAATTACTATTATGTTATTAGAGAAACTTTTAAGAACTGAATTATAAGCTATGCTATTTTTTAAAACAAATAGAACTGGAACATTAAATTCTTTCTGAAAAAAAACTGGTATCATAACACTTTCATTATTGCCTTATTTTCGAGAAAAAATATCGCAGCTAATCTAGACTGATTTAAACTTAAAACGTATATACAGGACTGTTTATGTTTCAAAAGAAAATAAATTATGGGAAAAAGTTTATAATTAACAGGAAAATATTCAGTCTTTTTTTAAAAAATTAGGGCTGAATAAGATTATTTCATTTGTAAATGTGTATGTTATAATTGTTATAAAAAATTTCGGTGATGAAGGATATTTTCTTTATTTTGTAGATGGTCATGTAAAATTTCATTCTTTAAAATGATATATAAATAGTATCCATAACAAAGCAAACTTTTTTCCATTACTACTGAATGAAATTATAAAAAATATTTACTAAAAGTTATTTTTTGCGTGAAATTACTTTTGGACAAACAAATTTCATTATTGTGTGAAAAAAATCTCAGTTCCCTAAAAAAATTTTCGAAATATGATGAAACACACAAAAAGTAAAATTAACTTTGAGTGGTTTTAAACAGCTCTCCTGACGAAAAGTTTGAAACCATATTTCACAGATTGTTCTCCCTCTATATTTTGGGGTCAATCTGTCGTAATAAAGACATGTTTATTCAGAGAAAGTACATTTTTGTATCTGATTTCAACAGAAAAAATCGTCTGCACTATGCTCACCTGGGTTGACATTCGTCAATTCAAGCGGCAGATTTGTTGCCACTCTTTCAGGAGCACCATATAAGGTAGGCCAACGTTGCTACCACAGTAAGGACGGATAGTACAAAGAATAAATGAACATCCATACCTAGTCCGGTATTAGAACCCAAAACCTTTCTGATGCAAAGCCGCCTGCACTAATTAAATAGCATATTTGAGGTCACTCCCATGAACCATTAAGATTGAGTGAAGATCCGATCATTAAACAAAAATTAATCAGGGTGATCATTTATTTATGTTTTTAATTTTGTGCACTGCGCATACGGGTCATTTTCCCTAAACAAATACTTTTCAGTCATTTTAAAATTATTGAAGAAATTTTTTTGAAAAACAAAAATCAGAGGTGAGATTAATTATTTGTTCCAAATATTTAAATCAAAAAATAAATAATTTTCATTAGTAAAAATTCTTTTTAAATAATTTGTTTTCTTTCAATAATGTTTGTTCCGGTTCCTTGTTTGTTTCGGCCACTACTTACGAACAAAAATATGTTTTTATGGAGTTTTTTTCTTATATCTTAATTATAAGTGCTAATATAGTGCTTGAAAATCATAACGAAACACAATTCATTTTTTCTAATGCTGAAAAACTGAATCATCCCCCGATTAGAAGAAAACTATTTTATACTTTACACGTTAGAAACTGGCAACAATCATTTTGCATTACTTTTCATTTTATTTAGTCAAGATTGAAATATTTTGAAGAGTATTTTAATTACCCTGTCTTTTATGTACTTATTTTTTTAAATAAAACTTATCTTTAATTAGTCTTTGAAATACAGTTTTTAATTTATATTTAAAAAAAAGCAGCTTCTCTGTAGTACCATTGTGCTAAATAAAGTAATTTAGGGTTTTGTAATTCCCCTGTCAGTATTGAAAGCAGGGGAATGACAGAAATTATAAAATATTATTTTGCTGTCATTTCTATGTCCTCAGTACTGATAGGGGATTGACAGAAATTGTAAAATATTATTTAATAATTATTTATGTTTAGAATGCATTTTTTAATTGCAACTAGATTTAGAATTTAGATAAGAAACAAAGTATTAGAAATAAAATATTACTATTTATTTAGTTCTCAAAAAAACAGCCTCTATTTATTTTGACGATTTTTTTCATATTAGAACTTTTTGTTTTCTAGAAATGTTTTTATATGATAATCAAAATATTCAATATGTAATGCTTTTTCTAATGTTTTCTTAGGTAGATATTTCAATGAATATTGCGTTATGTGTATCAGAAAAAGTATTACCACAGTTGCGTTGCAATTTTGTGAAATATGTATTGAATAAATGTACCTTGTCTAAAATAAGTAAAGTTAATTTTAAAAAACAGATTGAGTTTCAAAAATTTGTTTGAATATGTCATTTCCCTGACATTATTTATCATTACCTAGCCTTCTTAAAATTTAAAATAAATCATTTCACCTATTATAAGGATGAAACAATTTTACTGATATTGTATAATTGTTCTTTGTAGCAACGCAAATAAAGGGCAATCATTAAAACACAGAAAGAAAGAAATTTTTTTTTAGAAAACAAATTTAGCCAGTTATATTTAGCCTGTTTAGCCAAAATATTAGGAAAAAATATTTAGCCATTTTTTTTAGAAAAAAAATTCTCCAAAATTATATGTTATGAGAAAATGACCCATATACAACATATATTAAATTGTCTTTTGTTAATTACATAATGCTTATGTAGCCATTTTTAAATTGCATCAGGAAACTAATACATTTCCTGAAGAACTTCCTCTAACTTCAAAGGGTTTCATATTTATTCATTTTTTTTCATTAATCATTCATTATATTAATCATTCATTTGTAATCATTTTATTTGAAATTATCTTAAAAGCTTACTCTTTACTTCACATTATGTTCTGCGTTACATTTTATTTTAAATTTTAAATAACACTATTTTTTATAAATTTCAAGTATATTGCCATCCTTAATTAAGTATCATAGGCTAATTAAATTTATATACATTTATATAATTAAAATAATTTCATTAAATTAAAAATAAAATTGTATTTAATACTTAAAAATTTTTTTTTTATAAATTTAAAAGTTATTTAAATTTGTAATTGTGATATGTACAGTGTGCAAAATAAAAAAGATATCACCCTGAATAACTTTCATTCTAATGATTAGATTTTAACGTGCCAATATTAACGGTTCCAGGGGGGGAGGACTTCAAATATGCTAATTAATTAGTGCCAACTATTAATTAAAACGCGAAATCAGTGAATATATAATATATATGTAAACACATCATAGAATTAGAATATAAAATAGAAGATTTTATTGGGAAAACGTAAAGTGATATTTCAAAATGAAGAATAAATATCCTAAGATAAAAATCATTTTTTATAATGCATCTGTTTCACTAAAAAATAAATTTTAAAAATGCAATTAAAAATGAGTTTGAGATGAAAGAAGAAAAGCAGAATAGAAACTTACTGATATGGAGTAAAATAAAATGCCTTAAAATAAAATATACTAATCTAACAGTTTCAAGTTGACAAGTATTTTCCCAGTCTTATAACTGATAAGAATTTAAGAACATTTAGCTATATTAAAATTACAGCCAGATCGTATTTAATAAGTGCTTTTTCTAAAAATAAACATCGAATTATTTACTTTATTGTTTCTTATTTGTTTGGTTTGTGGAAAGCATATTAGTGCTACTCAAAAATCACAGCTTCGTTCTTTAAATGAACAAACCACAATTTTGTTTTAACTTTAAGAAAGCTTTTAAAAAATTTACTTTTGTTAACATTATTTTTACACAATTCACAAGATTTATTTGAATTTGCTATCAGGAAAATGCCTTATTTTGTTAAACATGGAAAACTGTGAAAAGATTCCAAAGCCGTGCTATTTTTAGAATCTTCGTCTTATTTGAAATCTGTAATAAAAAATACGCAGACAAGACTGTGCATTTTCTTGCGGAAATATAAAAAATAATTTTTAAATTATTTTAAATCAGTTCAAAGTACTTGGTACGTATTTTTCCTAATATATTTAATAAATATTTTATTCTGGAAATTGACTTGAATTTGTTTAGAATGTGGAGGTGGTAGTTATAGACAAGGTCAACCTTCATCTATGAAAGGGTATCCCGACATAGAGTCGAGTTAACATGTCTTATATACTAGTGAATTGTAGTTGTAATTATGTAGTGGTAGATACGCTACAGTACGCAGATTTCGAACATATATTGATAAAAAAAAATACCAAGTGAGAGGGTTAAATGTGTATTGTAAGAGACAAGACTGTATTTTCTTGCGAAAATATAAAAAATAATTTTTAAATTATTTTAAATCAGTTCAAAGTACTTGGTACGTATTTTTCCTAATATATTTAATAAATATTTTATTCTGGAAATTGACTTGAAATTGTTTAGAATGTGGAGGTGGTAGTTATAGACAATGTCAACCTTCATCTATGAAAGCGTATCCCGACATAGAGTCGAGTTAACATGTCTTATATACTAGTGAATTGTAGTTGTAATTATGTAGTGGTAGATACGCTACAGTACTCCCCACCAGAATAATATCTGTGATAGAATTCGATGAATGGATGCCACTAGTTGATTCATTGCTGTTTTTGTGAGAAGCCGGGAGAGCTGTATTAAGATACCCGTGTTGCCTTTTGCAGTCGAATGAGTGCAAGCCGACGTTGTGTATGATCGAGACGAGACTGAGCAGCAACAGTGCGAGGAGTGGGTTAATAACACAGATGCCAACTGCACCGCTTTCTGGAATAGTTTTAATAAAGTGGTAGCAAATTGCATAGTAAAATTCGCTAACGAAGGATAGTTACGCCTACTTTTTTATAGAGTTACCAGTAGATTGATGCTTTAACGTTACATTTTATATCATACTTATAAATTTTGATATTTAGTGGTGAAAAAATTACTTAAAATGAAAAATTCTAAACTAAAAGTAACTTAAATTTCCCTACCACTAGAAAATACTGTTTTACAAAGCGGAGCAAGTTGGCATCCCTGTTAATAATGCAGGCACAAGTAGCAAGTCAACTATTCAATGTCGACCATCCATCAAAGTAGGCGTTACCAGATCGAAGTGGGCGTTACTGTCAAGGTAGGTGGGTTCATATCGAAGTGGGCGTTTCTGCCAAGGTAGGCGTGTTCGCATCACGTCCGAAGGACACCAATGTGAGGCGATGGTAGTTATAGACAATGTCAACCTTCATCTATGAAAAGGTACCCCGACATAGAGCATCACCTCCGACATAGAGCATCCTACATCAAAAAGCCTCCACACGGTCTTTTATAAGTAGTCCGCGCAGACTATTTAAAAAGTGAACCAGTTGTACGCATGAACCCAAAACCTTTTATAAAAGTAATTGGGAGAAATTTATCATATATTTTTGAGAATTGAATCTGCAGTGGTTGGCAAGTGAATAAGGCAAACCAATAATATTCATAAATAAAAATTTTTTTAGCCATATATTTGCTACCACTTTCTTATTTTAACTAGATTTTGTATTAAAGGACTCTTTCGGAAAGTGAATATCCTTCACAGTGGTCTGATCGGACTATCTATAAAAAACCGTGAGGAGGCTTTCAGTTATAGGAGGCGAGTTTACATGTCTTATATACTAGTGAATTGTAGTTGTAAGTATGTAGTGGTAGATGCGCTACAAGAATAAATAAATTTAATAAACAGTTTTCAAAACTACTTGTTAAACAGATCTATAAAACTACCGAAAGACAAAAAGAGGAAAAAGAAAATATATTCTTTCGTTGCTGTTATTTTCTTTCTTACATACTAAATTTCTTTTTTTACAATGAAACAAATATTTTATTAATTTAGCTTTTAATATCGTATTTGCATACAAATATTCTCTTTTTTAAATGCAATGAAAATAAATATTTGAAAAAATAATAATTCTTATTAAAAGAACCGAGAAAAAATTTTAAAATAAAAATATTTCCTTGCGTTTTATAGTATTGTTTCAAAATTAAACTTTACATTTGATTTTTACAACATCATCTATTTTGTAGTATTTTTATAAAATTTTACCTTTGATTTTTACAACATCATCTATTTTACTGATTACTTAAAAAAAATTTAATGAGAATAATATATAGTAAGGAATTTCAAACTATTTTAGGACATGCTTTTTGAAGTAATTTTTTTTTTTTTTCATTTATTCCGTTCCGAAACATCAGCTTAATAATTTTTTTTTTCTTTTTTTTTTTTTTGTCTTTAAGTGGATTTCAAGTTTTATCTTTTTTAATATTTGTTGGAATTTAGAAAAGAAAAGAGAGGAAGAGAAAATAAATAATTATACAATAATTTAAAACAGAAACTAACTTTACAATATCCTGAAAAAGCCATCATTAAGCTGCATCCGCCTCGCATATGCATTCGACCTCACTTGCGAATCTTTTGGCCACCACCGTCTTAAATTGAAAAAAGTCTTGTCGCACTTATCAATGCCAAATCCAGTCGCACTTATCCAAATCCAGTATTCAGCCCTTGATAAATTAACGCTTGTGCATAAGTGTGAAAGCCGCATACGAATTTTGTGCGTCTCTATTTAATTTCTTTTAAAAATAGTTTAATGACATAAACTTTAATAACTCTAGAACTCGGAGATCCAGAATCAGTCTGAAGGTGTGACGAAATAAAAATTGTAAGACCTGATGTGTCGAAGGTGTGACTCTTTCCGAGTCTTTCTTCGTGCATTTAATTTCTTTTAAAAACTGTTTAATGACATAAACCTTATTAACTATAGAACTCAGAGATCAAGAATCAGTCCAAAGTTGAGACAAAATAAAATAGTTCGGTTTGAAACATTCATTTTAGAACAAATTAATGAATTTTCTCTTACTTCTAAAATTGAAATTGATTTCTTGTAATCAATTTATAAAAAAGTAAGACTTAAAATAATAAGGAAAGCACTATTATGCAAAATTTATTAAAACCTAACATAATACTTTAGAGATCCTTGCAAATATGTTAATGTACTAATATTTTGTTGAGTTGTGTAATATAAACTTTTTATTATTATTAAAGTAATGATTTTTTGATAAAGCTAGATTCAGTAGATATCATTAAAAAAAACTAAATTTTTAATTCCTGCTTTTGTAAAATATATCATAACTCTTTTTTAAATTACCGTTACATTCATGTAAATATTTTTTATTATATATTGCTATAGATAGAAATATTTTAATTTATTTAATTTGATTTCCTAAATTCTTAAATTAAAATTAAACAAAGTAGGATTCAAATTCTTAAAAAAAATATAGCATTTTAATTCTTAAATAAAAATGTCTAGTGTATGAATGAAATTTAAGACAAATATCGAATCGTAAAAGTACCAAAAAATAAAAATTTATCGAATTTCAGGATTTTTTTTCCTCTAGATGGTTTAGTGTATATAGTATATATTTATTGAATAGTATATCAATATGTAGGTCATATCCAGTATAACAAATAAATTCCCCTACACGAAGAATTGTGTATCGGAAATCTAGGTTAATAGCATTGAGTTAAATATAAACTTAAGTTTTCTTATATCATAGGTAATACCTCAATGAAAAGAATTCATCACTATTTCAAGATTGAGTACAATTGGTTCTCTTACAGTTATGTAAATGTTCAACATACACGATCCTAATTTGAGGATTATTTTGTAACTGCTTTTTGCTATAGCTTAAAAATATTGAATGAAATTGAACAAAAGTTTTTAAGCAATTTTAAATTAATTACAAGATAATGATTTTAAAATTGAGCAAAAAAAATCGTTAAAAATTTAGCAAGATATGAGCGTATTAAGTATTTTTTCATATTGCACATGCGCGGAAAAAAGCGAAAAGAAAGAAAAGAACTTTTCTTAAAAAATTTTGTCGGGAATTGTAGTTAGCAACTCGTGAAAGAAAAACTGATTTAAATATCTTCAAAAAATTATACTGCCAAATTGGGAAAAAATATTTTTTTCTTCGCAGATGGGAAAGAACTACTTTAAAAACGTATGTTTTCCTCAATTTTAAAGTTGTTGTTTTTTTTTTTGTCGAATTTTAACATGCGTGTTGTTAATGAAAAATTGCTCCTAAAACTTTTATTTTATTCAATATTTTTGATGTTTTAGGAAAAAAATCGCAGAACAAATAAAAGTTTTTATTTATTTATTTATTTTACAAAAATGTCCATATTTTCATAATATGCGAGCTAAGCTTACGAAATTTTATGCAATTCTAACAAATAATAACAAAGTGCCCTTTGAATTAGTAAATTTATTGTTACGTTTTTTGAAACAAGATGTTATAATACTTGTTTTTGCTCATAATTTATTGCAGGCCCCTTAGATCACCACTGAAGTTTTAAAAATTAATTAGACTTAAATTTAAAATTTATTATTTATAAAATGATGTTCTAGGTATTTTTTGAGAAATTCAATAAAAAAAATTAAAAAAAACTGATTGTGTCTTATCGACTATTGCACGGTAGTGTATATTTAATTTTCCTTAGTTTTATTTCATTGCTGTTTTTTTTTGTTGTTTTCTTTTTTTTGTTATAAAATGTTAAGTGCCTTGATGACAACAACTGTTCCATCTATATTTTAGAAACATTAAAAAACACCACTCTTCGCTAGTTTTAAAATTTTTGTCAAAAGGTAAATATTTGAGAAGGTAATTAAGATTCATAAAAGATTATCCTGATTCATCACAGCAGAATTAAATTATTAATGTACAAATTTATTATTGCTAGTGAAAAATGGTATGGAACGAAAAGCGAACACTTTTAAAATGTGTTAAAAGGAATTGCTTTTAAATATTTTTAGTAATTAATGGTTTGCGTCTCTCTTTAATAATATTCTTTTTTAAAATATTACTTTAAGACTACCTATGTGTAGTTTTTCTACATTGTCGAGAATTCTAAAAAAAAAAAAAAAATTTTCGATCTCGCAATTATGGAACAACCTATTTATTATTAAATTACGTAATAATTAATATTAAAAAATGAGTGACGAAAAGAATGCTGTTTCTCGCCCTATTTAGTTCCTAGCATGTGGCTGCATTAAATCACACTAATTTACTAATTCTGCTGCATATAATCAATAAATAAATTTTAATAATAAGCACGCTAAAAAAATGCCTAAATAAATTCTATATCTAATTTACTTCATGTTTTATAAAATGCTGTGAGCAAAAGGGATTAAAATTTTTACGAAATAACTCTATAATACTGATATTTTAATTGTAATAAATAAATTTTTAGAAATAATCGCGCGGAAAAGAAAGCAGTCTTTAAAAATTCCAAATTTTATTCTTCTTGTTTTGTAAAATCATAACATTTTGTAAATAATAAATATTAACGAAAACAATAAATACAATTTTAAACGAATTACAATAAATAAATATTTAAAAATAATCGCGCGGAAAAGAAAGCAATCTTTAAAAATTCCGAATTTTATTCTTCTTGATGTGTAAAATTATAACATTTTGTAAATAATAAATATTAACGAAACGAAATTAACGAAATGGCACCAATCAAAGATCATGACTATCAACCCCTATGGAAAGAAAGATTATGTCAAGTACGATGGATTAGTGCCGACTCCAAACCTGTGATTGTAAAGGGTAACTTTGAGTGATTAACACCTGTTATTTTGGTTTAAAACGGATTCGCCTTCATTAACTCCTGTCGTGTCTTGAGAATGGTTGCTTATTTTTGAGTGCTCGAAACATGTCAACATTTATTTACTACTTCATATTTTTAAAGCCAATGAAGTTTTTATTATCAATTATACTGTGTTACATTTTGATCTTGATAATTATTTTGATAAGAATTTTATGCTTCTAGAATTAAACACTTATATTTTAATACTTTAACAGATTTCATGAAGCTCTTAAAAGAAATAAGAGAACTCTAGCATCAATATCATAATAATGAAGTTATCTTCGTTAACTTTAAAAATAAAATTTGAAACCAAATATTTGGACTAAATGAAATTGATCATTGTGTTGAATGTAAATTTTTAAAAAAATGCATTTTATTTTCTTAGTTTTGCTTCCACTATTTCAGTATTTTAAGGACTTTACGAAATCTGTTTAAAAGTAGAGTATCGTATCAGATATATGTAGTGATGGTGAGAGAATCGAAAAACAAGTACGTGAATTAAAGGGGAAAAAAAACAAAGATATCGTAGTAACAATATTTGGTGATAAATGCAGCTGATCATAATTGAAGAACATAATGAGCAACATTTTATGGTGAATTTGTGAAAAAAAAAACTTTCAGAATGTATCGAAACATCAGGATGCTATTTGAAAATTATCTTTATCCAAAGAAAACCATGTAACTTAAATATTTAGCAGAATGAAGCGATTTTTTAAACAATAAATCCAGAATATACAACATATTATTACAACATGTTATTCTTGAACATGCATATTCCAATGTTTTAAAATGCCATTTAACATTTACCAATTTCTACAGTTAAAGATAACCTTGTGAATGTGCATTAAAATTACCATACCCTGTAGAAAAAATTTCAGACACTTTTTTTGTTTTTGTTTTTATAAACTTTTTTGCTTGGAAGACTCGATCAAAGATGTGAAAATGATTATCCCTTACATTTTGTATATAATTATAATAATTTATGCAAATTTGATTTTAGTATCAAATCCTCATATAAAATAAAATCAAATTAAAAAACACAAATAATGTTAGATAAAATGTTCATGTTTTCAAATTCTAAATCGTAAATAATTTACATTTTAAAATTTTCTTTTCAAGGGAGATTGAAACGAAAACAATTTTTGGTCAGAAATCAGCTCAAAAAATATCAATTGTCTAGAAACTTCGAGATATTTTCTATTAACTAGTAAATAAACCTCTCCGAGCAATCACAAAACATTATTTCATTTCTTTTTATTGTCTGAACTTGGTTGCTTAGCAGCGGAGAAAAATTCGGTTTTGCTCTCTTGAATTAGTGTATGGTTATCTTAAATTACTCATTTGTGACGGCGACAATGCTTGGCTATTTTTTGAAACTATCGCCAAATATATATAGATTCCTTGCCCCCTAATTAATAATCCAATCTTTTCCAATTTTGTCTTCAATATTTTGAGGGTCAGGAATCCAAATATGTAAAAGAAAATACATGTTTACTTAGAAAAAGTACGTTCTTGCGTCTGCTTTTGCAATTTAATTAATAGTTAGCACTAATTAATTATCGAAGTTTCAATTAAAGTTTTTTCAGAGTGATATCTTTTTTATTTTGCTCACTGTACACACATATATTTAATAGCTCTGTATTTAAAAATATAAATGAATTGAAATGATTATAAATGCAAACCATATTAGTAATCTTCCGCTGCATTACTTTAGTATTACACCAAATCCAAACATTTGCTTGAACCAACTATTAATTGCAAACCTAATTTTTAAATGTTATTTTTTAAAACATTTTACGCTAATTCAGAGTTAATGGATGGATTTTTGCCTCTGGAATTTAGTTTTTAATTACTTTAATTGTTGCTCTCCATATTTATTGCTGAAATGTAATACTTATCTAGCTAAAATATTAATAATCCTTATGATTCAGAATCGAAGTATGGAACGAAAAAATACTAATTTATACTAATTAAGTTTAAACCGCAAATACTAGTTTACTCTCTAATTAAAGAGCTTTAGGAAAACAAAAGGTATTTTATTTACGCCGTACTAGAGCTGCACTATAGACTGTTGACGACTGTCAGGGAATCATTCCTGAGGATGATCCGAAGACATGCCAAAGCAATTTTGATCCTATGCAAAGAAGATGGCTCCCCTGCTTCGGTAGCCCGACGACTTGCGCGCGAAGTCGAGCACCTTACGGTAGAACAGTTAAACAGGACTGATCCCACGCACTCTCAGTCCTTACATAGGCTGATCAAAGTGATCACCCACCCGTTTACTGTCTGCAGTCAGTGATGCTTGAGTTCGGTGTTCTACTGAGAACCGTGTCTGTACGATCAGTCTACTGCGGGACCAAAAGAAGTAGGAATCACCTCTTTTATATACTTTTTGATGAGTCATCAAACAAAACGGAAATTACTTTCTGCTTTCGAAATCACCACCACGAAACTTCTTAAAATCACAGGCACTTAAATACACAATATTTTTTCAAAAGAAAACGCAGTGGCTATTAACCAAATCTGTAAAAGATCAAATCTTCCTTGAGTTTAAACACTACATTCATCAAACGTGATTTTAAAATATTCAATTTTTGGTGCAGCTTTTCGTTTATACTATATTCATACGAATTCATACAAAGGGGGCCAGCAATTTTAAAGATGTGGCATAACAGTTGTTCGTCCTTTTTCACCGAATAATACTAAACAAGCATCATCAAATGTCAACTGTAAACAAATAACATTAAATGAAACTAAGTTTTTATGAAGCATACATGCGTGTATGCTTCATGTAATCGTTTTCAACCAATTTAACACAAATCAATGAATCTTGTAACATATCTTTACGGACGACTGACTATCGATTTAATTTTAAGACATAGTATCAAATATCTAAATTGGAAGAAGAAAAACGATATTAACAAGTTATCAGAGAAGTATGTTTTATTGACTTACTTACATGATAGCTCTGAATCAAGGAATCTTTACGTCAACGTAACAAATATTTTTATAAAAGAAATTATATTACAAATAAAAATATTTTTTTAACATGAGTGTATTCTAAATGCTGGTAGCATTGATACTAAACAAAAAAATATTCACCACCAGAGTGAAACGACTGTATGAATGAGAAATAATGAACAAATATTTCGAAAATTCAAAGTGATAATGAAAATATTCATTCGACATATGTATACAATAACATATATATATATATAATAATATATATATGATATATATAATAATATATATAATATATATAATAATATATATAATATATGTAATAATATATATAATAACATATATATTAAACGTCTTTATATTCGTTATTTTAAAAATTAATATCCGAGTTACCAGAATATGCAAACATGAAAAAAAGCTATAGACTAAAAGTCAAAATGTTTGCTGCCAAGTAATATATTAAGATAAGAACTAAACAATATTCTTTACACGTACAAAGTTCCGGATTATATATCTACCAATCCTAATTACCTTACTTTTATACAAGTTTTGCATACATGTGAGAATATAATTCAAGCGGAGTGGCATAGTAAACGCTATTAAAGATCACGCTATAACGTCAATTACTAGGTTTCATTCAAAAATTCTGGTTTCCTAAATTTCAACTATTTGAATACGAATTATTTTTGTATTTTAAACATTTTCTCAAGTTAGATTTTTTTTTAATAAATTTTTTACTCTGCGCCTATTTGGAAAAAAGGGAATGCATTAAAGTTCACGCAGCAGTTTATCATAATAAAATGCTTTTTCATAATAATCTACTTGATATGCAGTGCACACAACGCTTTGATATTTATTGGGGAATAAACGGGACATGAAATTTACATATTTTTTGGCTTCTATATGTATTTGAAATTTTCGCCCATTTTCATCGTGACTTCAAAATTATATAGAAACTTCTGTGACACTTGAAAAACAGAGGATACTAAAATTGTTTTTAAGAAAGTCTCTGCAAATTGAATACTTTGAAAGGCCAACTTTGAGGACTATTATTTATCAAAGATGAATATTATTTATCTGGATATTTATCACATTTACCAAAAAGCGTGAATGATGTTTTTAAAGGTCCATTGCTCTATAAGGATTTAATACCTAATCTACGTTAATCAGGTGTCTACTCTAATAAAATACCGAATATCTTGGACATTCACCAATCTATCAATGGCTGTATTCATTTGCATATTTTAACAAAGAATAATACAGTTTATGAACACCAACAGCCATTTAAATAGAACATGGTTTTTATTTATTTCTTCATATATGAGACTGCAAATCCGAAAGACGCATTTTTTTACTACTTCCATCTGTTTAATTCCCTCGGTAATTTATTCATAAATGTATCTCAAACACGTGGTGTTTATATAGGAAGGGAAACATTTTTCCGAATGATTAAATTTACTCTGACAATTATTTCTATTATTTTGTGTTTTATTAAATAGTCATAAATATTTCTTTAATTGTGAAGAAATAAAACATTCTAACACCATTTGTCTTCTATTTGGTGAGTAACGTAATAAGAAAAGTAAATGTTTAATTACAGACAAAAAATAAAGGCGCAAAAATTACTTTCTTCGGAAAAAAATTTTCATGTACATGCAGCACTTTTTAATAATGGCTGGGTTTGTATAATCTAATGATTTTAAACAATTTAGATTTAAAAAACAATTGTTGTTATTATGTATTCCTTTCAAAATGTTAAGTACGAAAATAGAGCGACAGTTGTCATAAATCTTGTTCTTTTTGTTGCAATGTAAAAAAACTCAAGAAAATTTAATTTATTACCACTATTTTCTTCTTAGTTATAGTTAGAACAAAGCCAACAAGTTAAAAATTAAATAAAACAGTTAAGTTAATTAAATACTGAAAGTAGTTTAGTTAAGGAAGAAAACAGAGAAGATAATCTAAGTCTTTTCATATTTATAGTTTGATAAAAGTGGTGGATAATAATGGATAAGTGTAAATTTAAATGTCTTAATCTTGTGCTTGAACTGAAGATTAAATTCTGAACTATAATGCTTTAATGAAATGTAGGAAAGATGACACATCTGAACATCATAAAGTTTATTATGGAAATTAATGGACGATCTCAACAAGACCTCACCTAATCATTCCTTTTGTAAATCAAAGCATTCATTTTAGCTTTATTTTGTGTTTGTGCGTGTCTTTGGGTGTCTTAGCGTGTGTATATGTTCAAAGTTTGATATCTAGCATTCAACGGATTACCAGATTAGAAGCCTTCAAACCATAAAATACATCTCCGATTCATTTTGAATGTAATGAAATGTAATTTAAATTGCCATTCAAGCCTACGATATTCAAGCAAATAGGTTAATTTAAATTTCTTAATTTTTATATGAAAATTTTGTTTATCTTAATAAGAAGGGCATAAATTTTGCCAGGCAAAGCTAGTGTATAGAAAGCCAGTGTTTCATATTTTGCGGAAAACATATATACATATATATACCAGGGAGCAGAACCCTCTGTTCTCTTCTGCTCTTCAACCCCATAAATACCAATTTTTCTTTTTTCAAAGATTGTAATTATTTACTTATTATGTGGACAGTGAGCAAAGTAAAAATGTGAACACACTACGAACTTTTGATTTTAATGATCGGATTTTCATGAATCCTAATAAATCGAGTGCTAATTAGTTAGAGCAGACGATATTACAAAATCAGACACTTTTTCTTAATAAATGGATTCACCCTCAAAATATGGGTGATAGTAATCTCAATAGTTTGGTCAGGCGATCTCTTAAAGTTAATTTTACTTATTGCGCCATGTCTCTAGTTTTTTTTTTTTTTTTTTTTTTTTTTTTTTTTTTTTTTTTTTTGCACTTCTTGCCCACAATTAAAAATTCAATTATCCAAATATAATTTCATAATTACTTATTATTTTATTTAATAATATGTATTAAAATTTTATCATTTTAAAGGATGTAATTTTAAACGGCAAAATACAATGTTTGAGGTGAATCAATCAATTTTAGAGTTATCAAATTTTACAAAAGTTGCATACTTAAAATTTGATTTCTCAAGAACTGTTCATTCGATTTAGTTCAAATGTTGTATCTATTATTTAAAATTCCCCAATTTAAAACGGTGTAATAATTCATAGTTTGATATTTTTCGACCAATTTACATATTTAATAAAATAATGAAAAATTATTAGAGATTATTTTCTTACAAGGAGTTACCGTTGATCAAACGAATTTTATGATTATGTAGAAGTTATTTTTTGATTCATTTTAAAATATTGCTAAATACGTAAACAGCGAAAATAACAAGAAGAGATCCACATTATAAGGGACAGTACTTTTCAAAGATTTCTTTAATATTTACAGGTAGAAATAGTCAGATTATATGAAAACGTAACATTTTTAACAAACTCGATTTTTAAAAGACATTAGTTCAGTATCAGTTTACTGTAACGAATTCCAACTCAAACCATGATTTACGAGTTTAATAAAAAAAATGACAGAAATCAAATTTTTTAACCTAAATCATAAAAGATGTTCACTTTTTTCAAATAGTAATAATTGGTTGCCCATTATTTTAAGTGGCAAACACTTATAACAGAAATTCATAGTTAAAAAGTAATTATTAGAGAGACTTGTAAAAAACAAATCTTTAAGTACAATAGCATCCTATGAATAGGTGGGAAAAAATGAATTACATTTTAAAAAGTAAGTAATGAAACAAAATTTTGAGAGTTGTCAAAGTTTTGTCCTATCCATACACATTCAATAAATCGTATCTATTCTTAAATAGCCAGTAGTAAAATGTTTATACTAAAAGCTAAAACAACTAAATTTAAAAATTGAGTCTTTCTAAATACCCAATTTTCCATAAACAACACTATCGGGTAATATTTTAACCGCTAGAATAAAAACATGTTTAGGATTATAATGAAAGAAGTGAGTCCTATAAAACTAAAAGGATACTAAAACATAGAAGGAGATAAATACTCGAAGATAACTATTTTATAGAGCTTTTACGGTCAATTCCCCATATTTTATTAAGCTTAAAATCATTATTATTTGGATGGGAACTCAGTTTTTATGTTGTTTTAGCGTGTAGACGTTAAGAATGTATGATACAAGAGTAATTCATTGTTAATAAATCACAGCTGGAAAACATGAATTAGAAATAATGTCAGCCATCATTATTTCCTAATAATTTAATATTGCAATCGAACATTTATTAAACGATAATCTAAAACAAAATATTCTATTTTAGGATGAACGAGAATTATCTCACCAAGTTTCACTTGAAAATAATTCGGTAAAAATATAGTCAGGTTATTTCATTTTACAGTCGGTCTATAATAGATTTGCAGTTAGCAAACCACGTCATTTCAAGCCTAACCTAGAAAACAACGGAATAAAAGTTTGAATAGATCCCTAAAGCATTTAAGAGGAACAATACGCTACAAAAAAGAAGGATTTTTTTGTGATTAACTCGATGCATTATTGTACATATAATCTCGTTACAAATTTAAAAAGGAGAGCTCATATAATAGTTTTTTAAATCATCCATCACTTGCTGTACTCATAAGTTGAAGAAAAAATATAATCCAAATTTGATTCCGTTTGGATCTTTTAAAGCTATATGAATATAATTTTGTTGCTCGTAGAATTTTTAAAAAATACTTTTTATCATAATTCACATAAAAAAAAAATTAGTTTCGTGAATTACTCCAATGCAGTCAACTCAAATAAAAGTGCAATTAAAACTATATTTCTAAGGAGCATTATTTGAAGTAAATTAGCAGAAAATTGTACTAGTTAGAAAAACATAACTTTGAATAAATTGAGTTAAAAATTTTTCTGATGAATAATCCATGTAAATATATAACAACTATATATAACGCATCATTACCAGGTCCATAAGATGCCTTTTTAGCCGTGTCAAGTGCTAGTCTAGCTCTTTCTTAATCGATCTATTTTCTTTAGACGCCTCAGCATCTGCGGTCATCTTCATATTCCTTTGCAATCTTAATTAAAAATTATTACTGCTAAATAAGTTGCCATTTCAACCAGCGATTATAAGGAAAGTACCATTAATTCTTACATAATTTAAATAAATCATTCCAATGAAATAATTAAAATAATAGCAATTTACTAAGCTGTTTTGATAGGAGGGATTAAATCCATTAATGTCTTACCTGTGTCGATACATCAAGCTTTCACATTTTAACGAAAATCAATTTAATCTTTTGATACAATAATCATTAAAGGGTCAAAACTTTTAACAAAAATATTATTGTCTTCCCTCGATGAAGGGTTTCTCGGGCATTAAGGAAAAATCATAATAGATATTTTAATCAATTAAGGAATGAATACCAAATAAAACACAAAAATGTATTTTTTTTTTATTAAATAAATTTTTATTCGATGGACCCTGTAATTATGGGGAAATACAAAATGAAATCTGGAAAAATATGTTCCTGAATAAATTATGATTTGTTTTTACTTTTTCTTATATCTAAACCTCTCACAAAAAATATTTTACACATTATCTAGTTACTTAATTTAATAATAACCAAATGTTAACGATTTTTGAATAATTATTTTTAAATTATTCTAAGCAACTTACGTTAAAATTACAAAAACAAAATTTTGTGCGGAATCAGTTCCTGAGAAATGATTTAAAAATACACTTTTTTATGCTCCCACAATGTATAGTAGATACGAATTAAAATTTTATTCACGAGAAGTTTTTTTCGTTTATATGTCGCTTAAATTATTTATTATTTTTCATTTGATTCTTATATATCCTCATGTTTTAATATATATATATATATATATATATATATATCTGTGTGTGTGTGCGTGTGTGTGTGTGTGAGATGATGCTATCACAACACACCCAAATATTAACAGTTTTGCTCTCATCTAAATTTAAAATATTACTTTTGTAACGGTGCCTTGCATCTAGTTTGTTTTAACTGCAACCGTAAGTTTTGCTAAGCCGTTTACCCGGATGGACGCTATCATTCGAAGTGTGTTTACGCTCGGTATTGGTGAGCGAGAAGTTTAAGTATTCTCTTTCCTTCTCTGCATGCTCAGGAAATAAATTTATTCAGCGTATTAGTATTATTCTGGTTTTCTGTAATTGTGCATTTATGCAAATTAAGAAATTCGAATAGGTTCCTTATTTTCTATATCGATTTTTAAAATTTAAGCTGGTGAGCATGCAGATAAGGAGACACGTGTACTGAAGTTCACCCTTAATAAAATAGAAGTTCTTTAGTGCTCGCACCTATACATGTTGTGCCTTTAAAATGTGAAGTTCCAGCAAATAAAATAATCCAGATGGCAACATAGTGTCGTTTTTTTTTTCACTGACCAGACTTACGCTGTGGTTCTACTATTCGACGACATCACGTGCCTAAGGCAGCTACGTCTCAATATATATATATATATCCTCATATTTTAATATATATATCCTTCCAATAAAATATCGTATGTTGTGTTAGGTAATAAACTAAGAAGAAAACCTGTTTAATAGAATTTAATTTAACCCCGCTTCAATAGGGGGTATCCGGGGAAGTCTCGATATGCAACAAGAAAAAGAATAGATTGTGATGAACAAAATAGGCCTTCATAGGAAACAATCCCGACCCTAGGTTTCACGGATTCAACTGAACTGGGTTCAACTGAAGAATGTTCCGTAATATAAAGTTACAGGTGGGCCAGGAGAATAAAATTTGGAACATAATATATGAACATGATTGTAAATAATGGTGTAAAGATGCTTAAGAGAAGCTTTCCTTAGAACATGTATTAAACCTAATTAAACAAAACCTAGCATATCTTCGGCGAGTTTTTTAATCGGATCGAATGTATGTTTACAAAAACAGTTCAAAAAGAGTTTAAGAAAATAGTTCTTTAAGGAAATGAACATAGCGTGTAATTCTGTTTTCAAACTTCTTTTATGAGTATTGTTCTTTTATTATAGAATAAGCTAACAAATACAAATAAATTCGTGATATCGTTCATTTGCATGAGCGATACATTTAATTAAATTAGTCTTTTTTTCAAAAAAACTTTAAAAGTCAATAGCTGTTTTCACAAGGTTATGACGGTGCTTCAAATTTATAATAATGGATTAACGTCAAATTTAGAGTTCCATCATATCACACCCCAAGGACTGTCCAATAATGATTAATAAGTAAAGAGAACGTTTAAAAGATCTCATTTCGCGCTGTATTCTCCGGATAACTTCATTATACAGTTTTTGGCTAATTTATTAGACGCACTATAAGATTATATGCAAAATCTTAATTATCAGGTGATACTGTACAGCTCTACTGTTTCTACGCGACTGAAATCGGTTTGCACTTGTTTACGTTCGTGTATCAATTGGTTAAATTATGAGATAAATAATATAAATTTGACGATTGGATAAATTAGACGATATATTATATATATATATATATATATATATAATATTTATTATATCAGGTATTATCTTATTATATTGTAATAATTAGATCAAATTATTAAACGCTCAGTAGTTTTTCAATAATTACACGTTTTGCACGAGTTTATATGCAATACATTTATATTTAAACATATCTGTAATGGGTTTTTAAAGAGGAATTTTTTATATACTTTATATTTGTATTTATTTTCAACGTATTGCATTTCAATGTTAACCAATTGATACACGAACGTAAACAAGTTTTAAAACAATAAAGCTGTATATTTTCACCCGATAACTAAGATTTTACGTAAAATCTTACAGTGCGTTTAAACATTCAGCCAGGAACTGTAGTTGTTATCTATTACTGTTTTCTCACCCACGAAAAACTAAACAAAGCTGAATAGTTCATAAATAGTAAGAGCATATTCACGAAAACATAAATAAAATACTACCAGCTTTATTTCTTTTCAGCTCTGACCTAAAAATCGTCTGTATTAAATCTACCTAGACCAACACTTCGTATGCAATAAATCTAATTTGGAGAAAATTTAAATAATAGTTTGCTTTATAGATAAAATATTCAAAAATTATATTTTAGTGTAAATAGTTCGTTTTAATAAAAAAGAGTGACATATGTTTTAGTCATTGACTAAAAATTAACGATTGATGAGAAAAGTATCAGAAACTAGATTCAAAATATCTTCATTGAGTAACAGAATAATCACTCTGAATCATATATAAATTGAGCTTTGCATCATAATTAACTTATAAATAGAATTGGAAGATGTTACTTATAATCCCTCAAAATGTCATTTGATGAATGGTTTACTGTTTATTTCGGAAGACATTCAATCTTCGAAATCAGCGTTTTTTGATCGAATTTTATCTAACTTTAATCGAAATATATAAAACCAAAAACTATTAAGTTAGTTAGAAAGTGTTTTACAAGCCATTTAACTTAGTCGATTCTCCGCAGATTTTTTTTTTCAGGGGGGACCTAAAATAAAATAAATACGTAAAAAACCGCCTGTTTTTTCCTTTCTTGAAAGAATTAAAATCTTTTTTTAAACAAACAAATTCTTTATATTCCATTTTTTTAAGAAAAAAACTAAATGAATTCAGTTTCTTTACTTCCTTAATCAAACAGAAAAAAATTACCAAACGGCCTTATTATAAAAACTGCTCATGAAACTAACTAATGTTTAGCGGGACTTTTACATAAAAAAATATTTTTTATGAAAAATATTTATTATTTTTTTTTATAAAAAATATTTTTTATAAAAAAGATAATACATATAAAAAAATATTTTTTATGTTATCTTTTTTTCATTATGAAATCACAATGAAAAAAAGATAACAGGTAAGAAGCGGTATCATGTTTGTTGATCACAAAACACTTTTTTTTTAAATCGAAATATGAATTTTGGAAAATCCATCAAAACTTAGCTGATCAGAAGCATCATTTTGTAAAAAAGTATAAAGGTTGGTTTATCTGATCTACAACTATACACTTAAAATTCTATAATATTCAAGTATAAATTTTTACGTTCTTTAATTTTAAAAAACTAAACTTTACATTCGTTAACTAAATTACATAATTTATGAACGAAGAATCTCTTTTACCCAAGACCCGTGTTAACCCTTAAATCCGAGCTTTAAATAATAACTCTTTTTACTTAGTTTAAAAGAACTCATAAATGCAAAATTTCCCTCAAATATTCAAGTACCTTAGATATTTATAAAAATTGCCCGAATCATATTTCTTAGAATTTCTAATTCCAACCGAGTAAAAGCAATGACATTTTTATGTAAAGGCATATGAACAGAAACTAAAAGTTGTCTCATCTAACACTATATAGACTTAAAAATCAGACTTATTTATGTCAAAACAAATTAATGTTGAGAAACGCTAATTTCTAAAATTGCTATTTAAGAAAATGTTTAAATGCTGGGTTGGTCAAAAGTTTTTTAGTGTAGTTTAGTTATTTTGGGTTAACATGATTCTTGGTTATAAAACCACTATTTTAAAATCTTTAAACAATATCCATTCAACCATTTTTATTATTATTCTAACCAGTTTACTTCGAACAGATCCTGCAAAACAAATATTAATAATCTTTTATTTATATTAATAATATAATATTATTATTTATAATATATAATTATAAATATTATTTTCAATTTAAAAACATGTATTTTAATAAACAATTTTTATAATAGAAATTATGTTTTTTAAAAATATTTGTTGGCAACAATAATTTTATTTAAAAAAATCATTATTATATGAAATAAAACTTTCTTTAAGAGTTTAAAACTAGCAACTAGTATTTCATCTTCCTTTTAAAAAACTCTAATTGCGAAAAAAAAAATGACCGCAACTGGATGATAAAATTATGCGATAAAACACTTTAATTAGGTACTATTTTCTTTAAAATCCTATAAGAGAGTGTAAGCTTAAGTTTATTAAACTTTAAATAGGATTTATTTAAACTAGGATAGACTTGAAAAGTAAATTATCGGTATTTCACAAAGTTATAAACTAGCTAAATTTTGTAGACGTTTCTTTAAAAATTTTATACTGAGCAATGTTCTAACATTGGTAGTAACTATTAAAAAATTATTCTGTTGTATAAAATATTTTTAGAAAATTTTATAAAATACTTAGTAAATAATAATAAATTATAATTTAAATACTTCTATTGTAATTTGTTATTGGATGAATTTTCTATAAAAAATTAGTTTTTTAAATTTATCTTTTTATGATGTTGTTAGCGTTCTTGCTATTATGAAAACTATTTTTATTGACTTTTTTTAAAATATTTTTTGACTTGGTACGGTTTTTGATTTTGTATGAGAAAAAATATGGAATTGTTATATTAAGCATGAAAGAGAACGTAAAATGTCAGAATGAAGTGAAAAACAAATAAATAAATGGAAGTTTAAAAAGAAATTCATTATCTTTAACCAAACAAAACCAGCAAAATATACATTTCTTTATTTTCGTTTTGTTAATACTGACTGAATTGTTAAAATACGTAAATATTGTTTTAATAAAATTAAATTTCAAAAATTCCAAAGCAAAAATATTTATCAAAATTTTCATTAAAAAAAAATTCATTTAATCTGTTTTAAATCGCATTACTAATATTCATGCTCAACATACAATCATTCTTTTGTAATGTCAGTAACTTTACTGTCAACCTATCAAGCTGTTCACTTTCTTAGTTTTCCTCCTACTTAAAATAAAAAATAAAAAATAAAAAAATAAAAAAAAAACTCGTGAATGCATGCTTAGAATGCAGCTTCAATCTACAGTAAATAAATCAAGCAAATATATATATATATATTTAAGTGACAGAACCCTCTTTTTTCTGAATCGTTTAAGCGGCTAAAGAAAATAGACACAGTTTTAAACAAAAATTAAAAGGATGAATGAAGTATGAAGGGTTGATGCTACCTGGCATTTTGCCTCCGAACAATATTTCTTTTGGAGTAGATGAACTCCTTTACTTTCTTCAATATTTACTGTTGCATTTCAGTTTTTCAAATATTTTCATAAAACAGATAGTATTTCATAAAACAGATCACTGAAGAATATTCAAATATAAAATTATTTTAAAATTAAATGATTTTGATCACAATGTAGATTTTTTTTATGTGATTGACATGTTGACGACAGATTCTATGTTGATGACAGAACAAAAGAGACCGTGAAAAAGTCAAGGAAAAGATGTGACGAAGGATATCTGTTACAAAACTTGCGCAAGAGCTCAAAATGTCATGAGATTCAATGTTAGATATTCTAAGAAAGGACGTTGGTTGCAAAAGCTCATAGAAACATTAAAATTCCCGGAATTCTTAACGTTAAAAAGGAAGGAGAGGGGGAAGAAATTTTTGCATGGCACGCTGGGTATGAGTTTGTCTTTTACGACAAGAAACTATTTGTTTTACAGCAAAATCTTAACCCCAAAAATGACAAAGTGTGGTCAATTTTTATTAAAAACATCCCTGAAAGCCAGCATTATGCTCTACGTTATTAAAATGTTTCATCTGCTATGCTTTGGGAGGTTATTTCAAAAAAAGGTAAACTTCCGTTGGTTTTCATTAAAATTGGAGTAAAATTCAATGCCCGATGCTATTAAA
This sequence comes from Parasteatoda lunata, assembly GCA_949128135.1. Lineage (NCBI taxonomy): Eukaryota > Metazoa > Arthropoda > Arachnida > Araneae > Theridiidae > Parasteatoda > Parasteatoda lunata. The sequence goes on along the minus strand of OX421980.1, from coordinate 9,202,910 downwards.
CTAAGGTTTTGGAAAAAAATTTCACTTCCAAGTGACCGGAGTTTATATGGGGTTACCAACAAGATGAAGCTCTTGTTCAGGAGAATTCTGCCGAATAATATCCTAACTCACCCGATCTGAAACCGCTTGATTATTTGTGTGATCATATATGCACTCCCATCTTAATAATTATAAAACCACCAATTTGAGCAAATTCAAAAGATATCGCTGGTAACCAGATGTGCCGCATATAATGGATTTGAAAATAATAAGCATATTATTCCAAAGCTTTTGTTGTAAAGAAACTTACTGATTTAATTTAATGCAAAAAGCTTTTGCCTCAACTTTTTTGAATATATATATAAAATTTATGAGTATTGTTTCAACCTTTTCAAATGCATTTGAAAAAGTTAAAACAATGCTCATAAATTTTTGTTGCAAGAGAAAGTTAAAAAAATTTGGCATTGCTTACGCTCTTCATTTTTCAAGCGCTTTTATTTTTAAAAACAGGTTTAACATTCCTTAAAGGTCAATTAAGCACTTTGTGTTTTAAAATAAGAAGTAAACATTTTCAAAGTAAATTAAAACCGTATGTTGCGGCTAATTTACACTAAGATTAGATTTTTCAAACGCAGTCACAAAGATAAAATCTTTTCTTAGTAGACTGTTTTTATGTTTTTCAAACGTTTAGTGCTTTTTTTCTGTTTCAATGTCTGTTTTTTTTTTTTTTTTTTTTTTTTTTTTTCCTTTTTAAATTCAAGCTCCAGAGTAGGCAACGTGAAATCATTGTAAATGTAAATAACATTCTTTAACTTTGTATTTTCAGCATTTCTTTTGTTTGAATTGATTAAACACATATGAATGAATTTTTTTTTTTGTTTTTTGTTAGTTGTAATATTATTTTGATAAATTAGTTTGTTATATTATTTTTTTGTTAAAAATTATTTTTGATTTTAAATTTAATACTATCTCGTTATATTATTGTTGTTGCAAATTTTTCTATCTTAAATACTTTAAATAAAAGAATTTAAGCAAATGCGTAATTGCCATAAAATTAGCACATCTGGAAAGAGTTTTCAGAATAAAACGTAATTTTACATGCAATTAAAAAATAGTTATCATTTATTGCAATAAAAAATACAAGTTTTATTACCCTCTTGAGCCACCTCTAACGCAAATGAAGGATCATTTATCGCAATGAAAAATACAAGTTTTATTACCCTCTTGAGCCACCTCTAGATCGATTGAAGGACAGTTGGGCATGGGCGCAGGCAAACCCCTTATAACCTCGTTTCACAGTTGTAAAAACTGCTAAATCGACTAAACACGGAGGCTGTTCATCTTGCCGTCCTAGATAAGCTCGTTCGGTGACAAAGCTGGGGATCAAGCAAGACGGAGGCAGTCTTGTGACACTGTGTGTGACTGAGCATTGTTTTGTTTTAAAAAAAATGGCATAAATGGCATCACAAGTAGCTGAAGGATGTCGCAAACGTACTGCTGGGCAGTTATGACAGCATGGATCAATATTACGTGTGATCGTTAGCCTCCCACAGTTAGCTTAACAGCAAGGGGATTCTAGCCCATTATCCGTCTACCACTCATTATCGTTGCGTCAGGATATTTTACGTCAGCACTGTGATCGGGGCGTCACACCACTGCGATCGGGAGCAAAATTCGCATCAATCAGCCACTGCTGGGATCGAACCTAAGTCACACCATTGGGAAGAGAACGTATTATCCCTGAGTCACCAAGGCTCTAAAGAAATTTTAAACAAATCATTCAGTTATCAAATCGTTATTGATGCAGTTATTACACATTGAGTTATTTTACGTCAAAATTAAAGATACCCGTAATTCAGGCAACTATTTGAAAGAAAATTACAATGCAGCTAAGTACTATTATATCTGCAAGTAAGTAACCCTTAATATAATTAAAATAAACTATAAAAGGTATAAAAACTGGAATAATAAACAAGACTTAGGAGAAAAGACTGAGTGAAGCAAGTTGTTATCTGAATGACGTCAGCTGTTTGGTGGGTTGGCGAGTGACAGGGACTGGAAACCTCTAATGGTGAAAGTTAAGATGGTGCAACACTTCAAGGTGATAAAAGTTCTGTTTTTTTATTATTATTATTAAAAGAGTTTGTTATTTTTAATTCTAATTTTTTAACGTTCAAGAAAATAGAATATTGCTTCGGCTCGTAAAAATATTCAAAAAATAAGAGTGATTCATTATTTATTTTCATCGAAGGAAACCATTTTCCCATTATTTCACTTCTTTTAAGTCCAATAAATTCTTTTACAAAAATTGAAGATTACTTTAAAACCCTCAAACAGTTGTTATTTTTTTATGTGGAAGATATTTCATAAACAGTCAGATATTGAACAATTTCCCTTTTCATTTATTAGAATGTGCGTTCATAGAGAATGCCTTGACATATCACTCTGGAAAATGAGCGTTTGAAAATTCGTCACTTAAACAATATAATTCAGTATTTATTAGTTTTTAGCATTCTTGCTCAACGCATTTTCTTTTATCTGTAAAATATTTAGTTCTAAAATGCTAATTAATGACTCGGGAAATAATTATATTTTCTTCAAAACCGGGCAGCGAACCGGTCCATGGATCAAATGGTACCGGGTCACACAAAAAACATTAAATCATTTCCATTTGATTAACTGTGGTGTATTTCTCTTAGGTTTAAACTACTTTCCATGAACGAGAAGTTAACCGGAAACTGAGAGATGTTACTTAAAGCTGTACCAGTATCACGCATGAGCAAAATATCGTGACGTCAAGGCGGTTTTAGGTGACATCTGAAGCTGAGCCATAGCGTCTAAGTTCTCTGGTTGAGGGGCTGCAAGCTTTGTAAAGTGAGGGTAGTAGCTTTTGTAAAGAGAAGATGTTAATCGCTCTTCTCTATGTTCACCGGCACTTTCGAATGCTTAACAGTGTATTGGTATGTGCATATTTTGTATGCTTAAATTAATCCACAAATTGGAAAATAAATTAGTACAAAAACAGACGTCATTAGAAATTTTCCCTGGGGAAAAAAGTGCCAAGTGACAGAAGTATAGCCTTCATTCAACAATTAAGATATATTTAACTTTTAATACGCAATACCATAAGTCCTACTTGAAAAATGGATTTATTAGGACAGGTGATCCCCAAAATCACTTTGCATTGTTTACAACGACCAGCTCTCAAATCAGGCGATTGAAACCTTCAAAACTGCTTCACCACTTTAACTCCAAACGCCATCGATAAAAAGACTAACTTTCAGATTCTTTTGAAAGAAGGAAAGGGTAAGATGGCCACCACATCATTAAACGAGTATCATTTGTTCATTAACTGTATTGCTAAGGTTAGAAAACTGAATTATTGATTTCGCTTTCCACTAAAGGCATTCTAGCAGTGGAAAAAACAGTCGGCTATCATTATGACAATAAAGAAATAGACAATGTCGGAGAGGCTGGAGTGGAAAAAACAGTCGGCTAGCATTATGACAATGAAGAAATAGACAATGTTGGAAAGGCTGGTGTGGAAAAAAATAGTCGGCTAGCATCATGACATTGTTGGAGAGGTTCGCACTCCAATCTACAGATAGCGACCACTTTCGACTTGCTTATGTGTGATCAGAAGAAGAGAGCAAAATAAAAACCCACAATGACTTCAGTTCAATTGACTACATTTTCATGAAATATGTGTCAAATTTAATGGTTCTAGAGGGTGACTTCAAATATGTTAATTAGTTCTAGCTGTTAATTAAGTTATGAAATCAGACACAAAACTGTACTTTGTCTGAATAAATATATGATTTTTTTTACCTATTTTGAGTCCTGGGCCCTTAAAATGGGGGGGGGGGGGCAGAATGAATTTCGAAAAATTTTGGATCAAGAACTGGGGTCATAGGAAGCTATTTATATTTCGTGAAGTTCCCCAAAAAGGCCAAGTGCTATCGCCATAGCAGGAGGAGTAGTTTAGGATAGCCATGAACTAACTGTGTGATCGTCAAGAGAGAAATACTCCGTTGCTGAGCAACCCAGCTGAAACAATAAAAAAAACAAAATGCAAACTATTTTGCGTTAGTTCAAGTGGAGAATTCTTTATTTTTCTTTTTAATTAAAAATATCTCGAAGTAACTAGGCAACAGACATTTTTCAAGTTTATTTCTGCCCAAAGAACAAAGATAACGTTCGTTTTCATCTCCTTGGAAAATAAAATTTTAATCAGTTAAATAAATTCTTCGTGACTTTCCAAGAATGTAGTGTTTGAATCCATGAACTTTTTAAATGGTAATATTTGTATTTTTTGAGTTTTTAATTTTTTTAAAATATCAAGACCTATAACGAAAAGCAAATTTTCATTAATTATTTCAATTATTTACAGATTTGTAGGGTAAATCACGAAAAAAGATTCCGTAAAAAATGTAGAGTATTCGGAAGAGATAATAATGCACATTCGCATGGTTTTATATAATTCACGATATTACTTTTTTCTATAATTAAAGAAATTAAGGAAAGTTACGAGACATTTAATAAGCATTGAAATATGTATGTTCTAGAATATAGCAAATATGTGAGTTACGTGGCTTTTTTTGGCTATAGATAAATTGAAAAATTCTTTACTGAACATACTATTTACAGCTTTAAAATTATTTGTAATAGTAAATGTCTTAGTATATTTTGTTTAGTAATAAGAAAAATCTTAAATTAGAAAAAGAACAATTTTTAGAAATTATTCTGAAAATAGCATTGTTTTGGAATCTTTTTACAATTTTCTATTTTTAGAAAAGCATATCGAGCATTTTCTTGATATAACAATATTTTTCGAGCTGTGCTAATGTTTAGAAATTATATTAACAACTTTTGAAAGCAATTCTTTTTAATATTATCTTTTTAAAAAGGGTAACTTCCTTAAGAGAGAATACGTTTGAACGTCAAAATAAAATTCTACTTCCAAATTGTTTTGTTCATTTAAAAAGAAAAGCAACCTGCTGTAATTGTTTGTGTTGCACGTATAATGCATTTACTTTCGATTCCTCAATAAATAAATAAAAAAGACAATCAAAATCTTCAGTTTTCGAAAACATAATATGCTTAGTAAATAGTCAGCTGTTATGCGAGTAAATTTAAAGCAACAGAATGCTTTTAATTTCTTAACAAGGCTTAATTTTCAGTTAGCTGTCAATAATTCTAAGCTTTCTTTTACTAAGAACTTGACAATAATTTTAAAACGAACGTTTACTTTAAAGGAAAACCTAAATTAAGGAACTAAAAAAAAATTAATAGTATATTATTGAAAAATTATTTACGTGGTAGTGTAAAAAAATTTATTTTGAAAAATGTAAAAATATAATTAAATAGTTGGTAAAATGGAACTATGAAACACGCGTGGCCAGGTAATTAAAAAATTTAATAAAAGTTTAAGGCGTTTAAGACTATATATTAGTTGTGGTGAAATTTTAAGATGTTTAAAAATGTAGGCTACGCGTTCATCATTTATTCTCTTTCTAGTGTCATGAAATATCAAAATACGATTTCAGATGATCATCGTTCATATTACACTTTTATCCAAGAAAATATAACGATACCTTTTATAAAACGTATTCATTAATTTAAGTTGTAATTGCTTGATAATTATAAAATATATATTGAAAAGATTTATAAACATATTATTCTAAATCTTGGCATATGTATGTATAGTATTGAAATTGTATCATTTATTGAAACATTATTGAACTAAAAAATGAAATTTAAAAAAACATGCTGATGTACTTTAGACTTAGTCAGAGACATGCTTTTACAAATTGCGACATTCGTTAAATATAATGCTTTTTTCAAATCTCTTTACTAAATTACTAATAAATTTTCAGACGACTTAAAAAGAAACATTGTATTTATAATTTTTAAAAAAAAATTAGCAATCGGCTATTAGTGAAAAACAAACATGAAATTTCTCGTCACGCAGGCGTAAATCAAATTCCTTGTAAGTTAATCAACTCATTTAAATATTTCGTCATTGTAACCAAATTACTTTTTTAAAAATAACTAATTTTAATTTTTCTACTAAATAAAAACAGTTGAAATTTTAGATTTCTCAAAAGAAAAATAGGTAGATTAATATGGTATAAAACATTTATACCTTATAATTCAAAATTTTTTCATCCACAATTAAATTAAATAATAAAAAATAATAAATAACTATCGAAATTTATTGTTTGCATGAAATTATATTTCGGCAAACTGGTTTAATAAGTGTATGCAATATTTGATTTATTTTTTTTTGGAAATTGCTCAATTAGTTTTAAAAATATGACAAATATGTTACTGAAAATATGACATAAAGTGAAATTAACATTAAGGGGATTAAACCGCTATCCTGTCTAAGCAATTAAGGGAACAATTTCCAGCTTGCCCCCGATATTTTGAAAGTTAGGAATCCTAATATGTTAAAAAATAAATCGCGTGCTTATTGGGAGAAAGTACGTTTTTGAGTCCAATTTCGTAACTTAAATTATACTTAGCACTAAATAATTAGCATATTTGAGATCACTTCCAGAAACCATGAACATTGACACTTAGTAGGAGAAAGTTGGACAAAACGGGATACCATTATTGTTTTTATTTACTACAGAAAATCTGTTAAAGAGAACCACACATTATTTTTCTTATAGCTACATCACTTATTGAAGGACAGAAAAAACGTATTTTAAACTAATTTTAATGACTGTGAAATAGAAAAAAAACTCTTTTTCCAAACTCTTACATGTCCCGTTTTAGCATACCAGGGTTGGACAAAACGGGATAGGGATTACAATGTTTAATTTTTTGTGTAAAATTAACTAAAAAACATAATTAACTGACAGAAAACTGTAAAGCAAAATTTCTAAAACTTGTATTAATGGGATTTTATTGCTTCTAACATTTTTATATAGACTGTTGTTTTATAATTAAGTACACACAAATTATGATGCTACATATGTTTTTAAAGATTTTATGAGTTTTCAAACATGAACACTTATTCCATAATTTTCACTGTCGAGATGTGTCTGGTAACCTTAAGAGGGATTTCTTAGTAGTCCTTTCTTCAATTCTCTTGGTTCATTCTTGTTGTTTAATCATCCTTTCTTTTTCTTCCATTTATAATTCACTTTTATATGGGGATGATGTTATTACTACAGTTTTCATCTTTCTCTTATCATCCATTTTTTTCTGGGAGCGGTCCTTTTACTTGAGGTACAGGTAGAATACACTTTGGAAGGATGGAAAAGGGTAGCTTAGATCGATAACAAGAAATTAATAATCCTAAAACTGCACACATCAGTCTGGTGTCCAACGCCTGGAGGTTCTTGCTGTTAGATCAGTGGTGACAGACAATGCAAACAGGTGATCTGGGAAGACGTCAGGATAGTAAGGACTTATACCAGTTTTGCTAAACCCTTTAATGGTAGTTTCTGCAACGGCTTCCCGTGGGTAGACTGCGCTGAACAGTTTTGTAACCTCGTAAATTGTAACGCACCTCCCTGGATGGTTGAACAGACACTTTCGAACTTCGTGTTCATAATAAGTGCTCAGTGGAGTCATGAAACTGACATCCAGGGGCTGAAGGTGATGAGTTGTATGTGGGGGGAAGGTTAGGAGGATAACATTATTTTCTCTAGCCAAATTTACAAGTTCCAAACTTTTGGTGTGACTGTTGTGTCCATCAAGCAGCAATAGCACTGGCTTCTTTTGCCTAGGGTTGGAAAATTCTACGAACTTTTAAAACCAAACAATGAAGGTCTTCTTAGTGATCCAGCCGGTCTTATGATACACTTCAAACGATCCTTGGAAAGCATCCTCCATGAGTCTTGGGTTTTCCATCACTCGAGGAAATACAAACATAGGGACGAATGCCCCAGCTGCACTGATGCATGTTTCAACAGTAACCAAAACTCCTCATTTGGCTGAAGACAAGCTACCCACTTGCTTTTTGCCTCGTAGATTCAGTACTTTTGAAGGCTTGTTTGGAACTGTTATAATTCCTGTTTCATCAACATTATAAATATCATTTGGAGTAATCTTATGTTTACTTAATAGAGAATTCAAGAGTTTAAAAAACTGCTTAACAGCAGTACGATTAAACCCTTTTGCACGGGTTATACTCGTGGGTTCTGAATTTCGCAGGCTAAGCTCTTTGTATCTGCCAAGAAATGATTACAAGCAACACTTTCCAGACATTTTTTTCCTGTGCTAAAATTATGCGTAATATTGTTTCTTTCAGTTAACTCAAATGCTAGCATTCGTACGTCCGTTAGAGTTATACCAAATTATCTCTCTTCTAGAGCCAATACATGCTCATGCGTTTTTTCTTGTTCAGCATTGAATACCGTATCATATCTGTCCAACTTTTTCCCGGCTGCTAATTCAGGGGTCAATGTATTTGTACAAGCCTTTTTTACCTTTCTTTCAATATAATAATAATAATAATATAGTAGAAGTATTAGGCCAACAAATAAATAGGTGGATAAAACGGGACATAAAAAAACTCTATCCCGTTTATCCAGGTCATAAGTGTCCCGTTTTGTCAAACTCAGACACTTTTCAAAACAAACATGGCTGCTGCCTAAACGTGAAAGAAAAATTAGATTGACTAGGCATGAGAATGCTCGTTAATAAGTGCTTCATCAAATGTAATACTCACCGGAATTGTAATCCCATATATATAGGCAGTACAATGTGAAAAACGACACACGTAAATGTGGAAAATGGCAAAGAAAATGGAGTAAAAAAGTTCTGAGACCCACAACTTTCTATCCACAAGTGATCTCAAGACGGGACACACTGAAAATGATATAATCACAGTCAAATAACAAGTTTCTGTCGTCATCCGCTAGATAGCTGCAATTGTCTGGTCCCTAAGGCCACGTATCGACTATCCCGTTTGTTCGACTATCCAGTTTTATCCAACTCTCCCCTACGTGAAAGTTCGATTATTAGAACGAAAGTTTTTCAGGGTAATATTTTTTTTTCTCACGCACTGTTAATGGCATCTTATATGCACTATCTTTGCCAACCAACACCACAGAACTGCACCCGTAACCGGATGGATATATATATCGACAACTAAAATTGTCCTTTTGTGTCGGCATTTACAGGGCTGCGACTATGACTGGAAAACAGTCTAGTTTAACCAAAGGATCTTACTACATGGGGAGGAAATCTAGATTCCATAGACATAATGTAAACCAGGGTTAGATGCAGACCTTGTGTAAAAAGAAAAGCAGAGTCTTTAAAACGGGTTTGCACCCTCCTCTCCTCCCCTCTACTGGGGTGACAAAAAAAGTTTTCAGTTTTTATTTTTTGTTGGTCTGTTTGGCATTTTCACACTATTGATAATTCTCAATAATTTTTAAAACATTTTATCTTTATAATGTGCCCCTTCTTCTCTTTTCATAAATCTTCATTATATATTTTTTTAATATTTTCTCTATATTTTTAACTTATTTTACAAGTTCTATATACTTGCAGCTTATAATATTGAATATTACTAATAATATTGAAGTTTTCTTTGCGTGAAAATAAATTTCATTAAATAGTATTTTTATTGTGTAAACAAAATCTTTCAGCTTTTTAAATATATAAAATAAATAATGCTTGTAAGAAAACCTAAATTAAATTTTATTAACCCAAAAAGATGATCAGAAATAGTACCTACATATAAATTATTTTCGAAAAAAGTTGTTGAATTATGATTCATTAATCTCGTAAAATTTATATTGCAAATAATAAATTTTATCATTAATTATGAAATTCAGTCTATATGCACTGATGCAACGACTCTAAGATATTTAAGACTAAGATCATGGATTAGAATCTCCATGCCAGTTCTCTCCTGTATGTTTTCATGGCTTTCCTCTCAATGTAGCGCAATGCGGACCAGTTTCATCAAACATTATTTTCCGAAAATGAGTTTCTCGAGGAAGTAGTCTTCTGAGTTGGATTCAAGATTGAAGGATCAACAGTATGCCAACTTCTGCTAAAGAATTTTCATTGTGGTAGTTGAAAAGCATAGTAAAACTATTTGATTAACTTAATATGAGACTCCTTAAAGTTATCGAGAACAAGTTAATTTAGTAGCAGACTGTGTGTCCCCCGAAGAAGTGCTGTTTTTGCTAACATACATATCTTTATAAATTCTTCTTTTTTTGCTTGATTTGTCTTTTAACTTTCTAAATTGTTCAAGTTAATTTTTATTAATAATGAATGTGTGAAAAATAACCATATTTGAGACAGTGTAATTAACGAAACGTCTTCTAGATTCAGCTGGGGAATGCTTTCCTCTACATTAAATTAAATGAACTTAAGATACGAGGCGCACCATTTCTTTCATTTCATTAAAATATATTTGAATAATTTTACAATTTTTACTGTCTTTTATGACCACATATTGCATTTTTACAAAAAGTTACTTCAAAAATATTTTTAAAAATATTTTTGTAAAAAAAAAAAAACAAATGACATTGTAAGTAAAAAAAAAACATTATATATAAATCGATCCTTTCCTGTGCTTGCCTTACAAACTTAAGAAATAGTTTTTTGGCAACAGGCTCGTATTATCTAAAAATTTAAAAAAATTTAATTGGTCATTTAAAGAAACATTGAAATCCAAAAACATTGTTAATTATACAAAAAAATAATTCAAATCAGCGCATCAAATTTTTCTCTGTGAATATTTTTTATCATTAATGATACATTAAAAATTTTTAGAAATAAACGAAAATATCCATTTTTCTAAGGAAGCCATTTTTTTTCCGACTAATAAGCCCAGAAATTCCTTTTAATAATTATAAAATAAAACTTGAACAGTAAAATAAAACTTGAATAAGAAATTGGATTCGAAGAGTTACATTAAAAGTTATTGAAATTATTTTTCTCGAAAAAAAACATTCCAGAGAGGCACCCTTTCAGAAAAAAAAAAGTTTTATTAATTCTTTTACTTCTAAATATCAACATTTTCAAATAATAACTCAAGCATTAAGGATCCTGTAAAACTTGTATCAAAATTATAGTACTTCGTTTAAAATTATAGTTTAATTGCGAATAAACAAGAGGCGACTAAACTGCGCAAATTGCAATATAAAATCATGCGATATTACATACTCTAGGTTTATGATTCTCAGCAGATATTCCGCAAAACTCTATGTTTCTGTAAAAAGTCCCATGTGTTCCGTAAGTTCTGACTTTTTTTAAACCAGCAATGATTTTTAAAACTCGTATTAGGTTTGTACCCAATCAATAATCTATTATTTATTTAATGTTTAGGTAATTTTTATGAATTTATTCAATGGAAAAGGAGAAAGTAAAAAAAAAATTATTTTCCATACGTAGATCTTTTCCTGCATTGAGCATAATTATTTTTTTATCAAACTTTACAATTCATACTGAAATAATCAAATTCAGAAATAATATTTTTTACAGATCAACAGTTTTCAAAACTAATCTTTAGTTTGACGGCAACTACGCTACGTATGATAAATAATCCGTGATTTTGATAAAGAACCGCCTATGAATTCCATTACGAATATAAAACCTAATTTCCTGTTGAAACATTGAATAAATTTTATTCTTCACATTAAGTGTTTCCCAGTCGATCACCGAATGTCCGATAATGGCTGCGGGTTCGAATCCCGCTCGAGACATGGATGCTTCTCTCTGAGTGTTGTCTTCTGTTGTATTTGATGTGTGAATGTGGCCGAACCCATGAACTGGTATTTGTGACAGTGTGGCGTGGGTAATGCTACTCGCCTCCGTGACTTTGGTCACTAGGTGCTTACTAGGCAACGCAAAATGAGCAACACTTCCGGCACTTTTCATGGCAAAGAACGATAAGTTCAGTGCATGCCGTTTAAAAAAAAAAAGTAAATCACCGAAGTCAATCAACACTGGGTGCGATCAATGAGTGGACGGCAAAGGGACTCGAACCCATCATCCGTGTACCACTGAGGATATTTTACGTCAGCACTGTGTGTGAGGATATTTTACGTCAGCACTGGGTGCGAGCTGGATGCGGAATTTGTATCAACCAGCCTTTGACGGGATTCGAACCCAGTTCACCTCATTGGGAGGCGAGCGCTCTGTTTCCTGAGCTCCTACGACTCCATTAAATGTTTTCAAATTAATTTGTATTTTTTCTCTTCATTTTTTTAGCATATTTAAACCTGTTAATAAACATTTTTTTTTTTAAATCGGGATTCCGCCAAAAGAAGCTTGGTCGCTCGTTAGGTGAATAAAAATTTAGAACCTCTACTCTAGATAGCAAAATGAAACGGTACATATGCGATCCCTCATGTTTTTCCCGCACTTACTCAGTCGTTAAATGCGCGGGAAAATTATGCAAAAGGGGACATTTAGGAATCTATCGGGAAAGAAAACAACAAAATATGTATACAACTTGTTATAAACGATGACTGACGCAAAGGCAAGGAGAATAAAATAAACAAAAAAGGAATAGGTTACAAATCTCTTGCACCCATATTTATTTAACTCTAAGTTTTTTGAACAGCTAATTTTATAACGGAATATTTTGTACAAAATTAACTCTTTAGTAAAATTTTATATAATTATTTTCATAAATTTTTATAACAGATAATCTTAAATAGTTATTGAATACTAAACAGGTTTTTTTCAGAAGAAACTTCATAAATTTTTCGAGATATTTAAAATTAATTGAAGAGAGTGAGAAAGCTACTGAGTTTATTATCTAAAAAAAAATTGCTGCATGTTTAATAGATATTCTCACTTCAATAGAAATAAGTTAGATCTCGATATTTTTTAATGAAAAATACGTTAAATCGATTTTTTCAGAACAAATTTTAAAGGAAAATAGTTTCAAAATTAAGCATTAAAATTATATATTCTCGTTTGGTGTAGCAGTAATGATACGTTTTAATTATAAGAAACGATGTTAAAAATGCCTTGCATAGAATCAATTAAGATATTTTATGCAACAACAACGCTTAAATTTTACTTAGCATGTATTGTTTGAATTTAATTAAAAAATATAAATTCATATAATGCATCACTAAGCAAATCAACTGAAATAAATCGAATACGAAATATAAATATTATAAGATACAAAATATGAAATATAAAAAAAAATTAAATATAAAGGATTCTTTAAACCACAGCAAGATTATATTTTAACGCAATTAAATATCTTTATTTTATTAGATCGCAATACTAATATTCAATCTCGTTAATATTGAATAAAAATAATGTTTATTAATACAATGAAAACTCAAGCTTTTCGAGGGAAAAATTTTTTTTTTCTTTACTTACAAAATTAAACCACGAGAATATGTTATAAATTAAAGAACCTGATTTAATAGACAGCAAAACATATAATCACTTTAAAGCAAATATTAGTATGTAATGGATATTTATCGCTAAAAAGTTAATTGATTATAAAATTAAGAACACAGAAAAAAATTCTTCCATGATTTTACAAAATGCGATTTCACATTTTATGCAAATCATCAAATTATTCATTGAAATAGCAGAACTGTTTTGGTTATAAACAAACGAAATAATCTAAATAGAATGCATTGTTCTACTTACTCCCTGCATTCCTTCGAATATGCACAATTGAAAAATATTATAGCAATGAAGAGCAAAAATGAGCTCTTCAAAATCATCCTCGATCTTGTTTGACAGACTATTTTCACAACAATTCTCGCATCACCTGTAGATGGCGGCAGTTTCGTTTATTCTTAACCAATCAGAATGAAAGTTTCCTGCCGGCGCCTCATTGTAAAAGATGATCATTGCACGCTCGTGAAGAAAGGCATCTTGGCAGGGAATTTTGTGAAGTCATCCCTTCCAAAGATGCTTCTGCTTCAACATGAAGTTCCTCACTACATTCAAAGAAAAAGTCAATTCTGTTCTGAGAATGATTGAGTAGTTTTTAATTGGAGTGTGAAACGTATTTATTTCTACACCTATTATCATGAATTATGAAGATTTTTTTAACAGTAGAAACTAATAATACTCATGTAATGACAAAATTTTTGAGTCTTAAATTATAGTACAAATTTAAGTATAAAAATTACAAAAATAAATTATTGCTAATAATTGGCTTCACGAAATTATAACCTCACTCAAATATACCGTTATTGATATTTTCTGAACTTTTTATTACACTGTTCTGCATCAAATCTAACACTATTTTTTTCTCAATTTAATTATAGTTTTATAATTTGTCTATGGATTAAATATTTAGGAAGTTAATATTTCACGACAAAAATAATAAAAGTACTCAAAAGTTTCTTGTACCGAAATATCTAAACTTATATACTAGAATTTTACGATTTTAAAAAGGTTAGTTAAAATTATAACTCATGTTATATCAGCCTGCTCTAAAAAATGTAATTTCCTATAAAACTAACACTTTCTTTCTGTATATTGTCTTAAGAATCTTGAATTTGTAAAGATTTTGTTAAGACCATCATCAAACCATCTATCCATATTCTGATCAGGGCTCGATGATAAATGCATCAATTCTTTTATAGGACGTGTTTTTTTTTTTTTTTTTTTTTTTTTTTTTAAGATTTTTTTTCTCCCCCTTTCATGATCATTTTTATGAATTTTGAATGATAATTTTGATGAATGAAATAAATGAAGAGCTTGTACACACTGACCTTTATACAGATAACGAGCTCTGCTCTACAACGCCCCCTGAGCTTGATTTTAAGGTTATTGGTTGGCTGACAGGAACGTTGTTTTGCATAAATTAGTTATTCCTTAGCAATTGTCAAGCATTGTAATTAAAAATTTTATTATATAAAAAGTAATAGTGTAATATTTTCTTTATATATATTTTGTAATAAAAATATTTACTCACCTTCTTGTATTTATTAAGGTTAGAGAAACTCCGTCCCACCCTAGAGGGTTACGGTAAGATTTGACCATCGTGGCGATAGGCCCCCCAAGAGAAGAGACAGGCACCCAGCTTACGCGCGCAGTCAAAGTCAATCGACGAGTTATATAAAATGAAAATTACAATTTATACATCAGAGCCGCGATGGCTCAGGGGATAGAGCGTTCGCCTTCCAATGAGGCGAACCGGATTCGAATCCCAGTCGAATGCATCCGGCTTGCACTGACCACAGTGCTGACGTGAAATATCCTCAGTGGTAGACGGATCATGGGTTAGAGTCCCCTTGCCGTCAGGCTAACAGTGGGAGGTTCTCGTGGTCTTCCTCTCCATGTAACGCAAATGCGGGTTAGCTCCATCAAAAAGTCATCCACGAAGGCAAATTTCTCCCAATACTCGATCCAGGAGATCCCTTGTCTTCTGGATTGGGTTCAAAATTACAAGGCTACGGAGTTGAACATTAGTAGCCGTAAACCCATTAAGTTCGGTCGGCTGTTCAACGACGGTTATAAAATAAAATAAAATTTATACATTAAATATTTTCAAATTCCTTGTAACATAGGTATGAGCAATATAAAAATTTAAAATCAATATCAATATCAAAATGGTTTCCAAACGACAATGCTGGCTTAAAATTTAGGGTAATTGTAATATAAATATAACAATAATTTTGATATCACTTAGTAAATAATATTGAGGTGTGTACAATATTCAAAGAACTACCCCCATAATTATGGCAGTAGTTCGCTGAGAATTACTTGATTTCAACTTTCCCACTAAACAGATTAGCGAGGAGCAGTTCGAGAAATTAAAGCATGTAAAGTTAAAATGTTCGGTGGGTTGAGGTTATAACTTAAACAATAAAATATGAAGGGATTAAAAACATTTGTAAAGGTTAAGAGGTGTTGAAGTATAAAATCAGGATATTGAGGTAAGTGTTTGAACGATCTTCAAAAGTGATAACGCTCAGGTTGGTTAAATCACTGGATAAAACTGATGTAGGTGGCCAATAAGAGTTAAAATCTATGAAAAGTACAATAAGTACTAAAACCAGTAAAAGTTAAATATCTAGAAGGCTGAAGTTAAAACTTGGTCATTAAAATAAAATAGGGTTAAGACTTTGGTATAGGTTAAAAGGTGTCGGAGTATTGAATCAAGTAGACATGCATTAGTGATCAATCATAATTGGAGTGAATTGATCAGGAGCATCTTCCAATGTTTATTTAATAATATTGATGATGATCCTCCTGCAAGCCTGTAATACACACCATTGATTTTCTTCCTGATAATTATTCATGTTCCACAAAGCGTTTGGAATAAGGGACAGAATTTTTGTTGGTAGGTCCCAAAAACTCCTCGGTTAGTTAGGAATCGGTTCAAATACAAGGTGACCTGCAGTCGTTTTTGGTTTGGATCCTTAAAAAACTTGGTTTGGACTTTCGGTTTAGTTCCTTAAACGACTTTTTAAGCGAATCAAAAGTCGCATAAAAAATTCTCGAGGCATAGTGAAATACGCAAAAAAGTAATATTAACATTATGAGACAACTCTCCTTATCAAAAAACTTTGTTTCCAACCACCTCATTGAGAAATTCAAATCCATTGATAATAAAGCATGTTTATTCAGAGAAAGTACATTTTTCTATCTCATTTTAAAGCTTAGAAAATCGTCTGCACTAAATAATTAGCCTATATAAGGTGAGGTCCTCGAAAGATTGAGTGCTTGTTCATGATAATCCCAGGATTAGATCAAAAGTTATTCAGGATGATTTCTCCCGCACTGCACAAGATCTTACATTCTTATAAGTCTAAGAGGCAGCGACGATATTCAAAAACAATTTTTAGCAAACAAAAACTTTAAATTAATTTCTAGTATTCTGAAACCTCTTCTATAATAAAGATGAAATGGGAAAGGAGGCAGTAATGGGCAATAGTCTTTATATAAATCAAAATTAGATCATTAGAAAATACATTAAATTCTATGAAGGACTAATGTTGCCTGCACCATCCTAAATAACTTTTGAATTTTTAACCAGAAAAACGTATATTCTCTGAATAAAAAAACTTTTTTTTGACTGATTTGAATTTGTAAGACCCAGAATATAGGGGGTAGCAATAATCTGAAAAATATGGTTGTGGCAAGAAAACGTTCTCAAGTTGTATATAGAAAAAGTTATTAACAATTTAAATTTTTAAAACAAAATAGCCGGATATAACACATACATATATATATGTAGTGGAGTGACCACTGCCGTTATGGTAACCCATTTCTACAATCACAACGTACTATAATGGCACACTTTTGAAGAGAAGACGAGGTGGCTTTCGTAAATAAAGAGTCATCCTTGATACCTAACTGAAAGGAAGTTGCAAAAGGACAGTCAAGAAAAACTAGTCTTTGTATAGGGAACACTCTTTATTTTTTTTTTTTTTTTTTTGAGATTTTGCAGGATTCAGGGCACAACATCCTTTAACAAGTGGGAGACATCAAAGATTTGCGATGAGTATCACAGGAAAGAGCTGTTTTGGGCAGACTAGATGGTGGCAGGAATTATTTGCAGGGATAATAAACTGAGAATCAAGACATCAAGAAACTGAGAACACTATACAAGGTTCTTCCATTGAAAGTAGGTTGTGACGACGTTACTCTTACTAGTCATGAGTCGGTGATGAGATAAGAAATGTTGGATGAAGAGAAATCAAAAGTGTTGATTTAATTAAAAAATGTGCCGGGACGACAACCAGCCATGGCGTACACCATGTCGTGACCTCCGGGTGAGGAGGGAGAAAATATAAAATCTCCGTTAGGCGGAGAAAAAGTTGAAGGAGACAATCTGGAACTCGAATGCTCGCGATCTATTTTAGCGCCCGATATTTATACTCTCTGGAAAGAGTTGAAGTTAAATTACTTAAAAATTGCAAGTTAAAGTTGAATTTCCTACAATTACTGAGTTGAGGAGTTACACTCAACGTTTAGAAAAAGGGTTCTCAATTGAAAGTGAAGAAACAAGATGCAGATTACTTTGCAGCCGCATGTACATCAAACGAGCCGATAAGCAGGTGTTGGAAAATTCTAGGGAAAGGGAGGGGTCAAAAGAATGGAAAAGGAATTTTATGGGGAGAGTGTCACAATTGCCTGAATCAATAAGGGGAGAGAGGAAACGGGTGAAGAACTAAGGATTTGTATCAGAAATTAGCAAACATTACGATTTGGATGTAAAAAACATGAAATTAAATTGAAAATTGTGACTCAATGTCACATTATACCCTCCACTGCAGAAAAAAATTGTGAAGAAATTTTTTTTTTTTTTTTTTTTTTGAAAAAAAATTTAATTGCTAAAGTGAAAAGCTTATACCAAAAGATTTCAAAGGAAGGGGTTAAATTAATTATTGACAGCCTGCCACTCCAGTCTACCACTTCTCCACTTACAAATGGTCAGTTGTTACATCAAGAACTACATGTCAAACAATTTTGATATTAAATTAGTCTAAAATGAGGAAAGCTGTGCCCTTAACATAAAACATACAAACAAATAGTATCACAAAACATACACATTAACAGCTCTACATGGCTGATCTGGAAAACTATCTTAATTGTTTGCTAAATAAAGGGAAAAACAAAAACACGAAAAACAATCTTAATTGTTTTGCTAAATAAAGAAAGAAAACACAAAAAACTTGTTTGTAGCATGAAAAAAACTGTTGACATTCAATAGTCAACCTGAAAAACAAATTAACATAACAAGCATTGTTGTATGTTAATGCATACGATACTCATTACATACCCGTATCAAAAGGAAACATTCTACCTGAAGTAGGATGCAAAACTAATCTCCAGAAACATAGCATTATGGAGATAAAATATAAATGAGCATTTAAAAAAATATCACTTATTAATGTGAAAATGATTTTGAGGTAAAAACATTAACTCAAATTGTTCCTTGTAAGAAGGAATGAAAAATAAATTGATTTGTTTGCAGAAATTAGAATGAGAAAAAAAATTGGAAAATTGCAAACAAACAAAAAAAAATCAGGCTACCGTTGTAGACTGAGAATTCTCCGAGTTTAACGAATGAGAAAAAAATTTGTACAAAATTTTGTACAACAATCCATTAAGAGAATTTTTGAAAAAAAAAACACTAAACCAATCAAAGAAGATCGATAATTATTATTCCGAGTTAAAACGACAAAAAAAATTGGATACACCAAATGTATACCCAACAAACTCAAAGTCATAGTGAGATAAACTAAGTGCAAAAAAATTAATTAAGCTTTAAAGATTAGAAAAAAAACTTGGAAAAACATTAAATTAATGTAAAGAAAAAAACAAAAGCCTAGGCAAAACATTAAACTTAAAAACTTAACAAAACTGTACGGGACCTTAACACGCGAAAGAATCACAAAAATTAATCTCACTTAACCTTGGAAAAAAAAAAAACAATGCTTAGTAAAAAACAAAACAAAACCTTGAACATTACATAAAAAAACATTGCCTAAAAAAATTGCTGAACCAAAAAATACACAATTAACAGATTCAGCATGAAACATTTGCAAAACATTACTTAAATTATGACAAACCCAGTCAAACAATTACTTGTAGTGATATAAATCTATAAAAAATGAAATAATTATAATAATTGTTATTGTTACTCTTTTTTTTTTTTTTTTTTTGAAAAAGCATAATAAGATTTAGTGTACACCATATATTGATTGTGTAGAACCATGCATAAAAAATATTGTATAACTCTATTGTAATAGTTTAACATGTGACCTCTTTGTATTATTTATTCGTTTATAAAATTAGTGATGAATTAATTAATGCATTATTAATTATGAAAGATTTGATGATTATTACACATTATTATAACAACACAAATGGAAGAATGTTCTCAAATAAAACAAAAAAATTTGTTTAACCTCAAAAGATACATAATCATTATTAGTTTTAAATTGACAATGAAGTAACATCGTAAATGTCATGTACATTAGAAATTATTAAATATATATTCAAAGGTTACACAAAAGATTTCCCAAAGAGTATCAAAACAATTCAATTATTTAATAATTAACCCAAATCATTAACATATTTTATTTTATTATATATATATATAATTATATATATCATCTGGTTTCTTTGACCAGGTATAACCTTCTGATTCATTTTTGATCAGGAAAATAAAATTAATAATTAACTTCTGGCTCTATTTTGACCCGGGAAAAATTAACTGGGTTAATTTACTAGCAAAAAGTAAATAGAAAAAAAATCCTGAGTGAATAGCCCTTAATTAACAGTGGACCAGGATTCGAACCTGGGCTTTTGCAATGATGCAATGTACTAACATTTATACGATCATATTAATCAAAGTTAAGCCTCAGAAAAAAACATTTAACAAAAAAATCATTCCCGAAAAATCGTTGAGCTAAGGTATTACCCAGAGCAAATCAGGACATATTTTTTATCCCAATTACATTTAAAAAAATCCCAAATAAAAATTTAGAGGCATCTGTATTACCAGACGCAATTCAAGACATACACTATCCCAAATATTTAAGACATTAAATTATCAGATACTCTACAATGAAAATCGTAACCTAATCAATCAAAACATTAACTCACAAAAATTTTGAGAACATTAAATAATAACAAAATTGGGAAAGAGAACATTTTTTTTGATTGTAAAAAAAATAAAAAATTTACCAAGAGAAATCTAATACACCTAAAATAACAGTCATGAAAATTTTTAACTTGTAAAATACATAAGGTCACATTTAACTACAGTAATGGTATCATATTATTATTTGTTACATATGCCAGTGATAATTTGGGGAGTAACTAATAGAGGGAATTGCTCATCATCCACCATCAAAACAAATCACTATTTGAATACCTCATTCAATTAAAAGTTAATTCGTAAGAAAATTTAAAAGCTTAAAACAATTACAAGAAATATATATATATAACAACTTTTAAAAAAAACACTGGTATTGTCTGACAAGTACTACAGGATCCCACTGTTCCGCGATTATGTAATGACCAGCATTACACACAACGTTACCCATAAAGCATTCATCATACATATCAATGTTAAATTTCAAAAATTCATGCCAGAAAAATTATTTGTTTCTTAAATTTTATAAGGACAAGCCTTAGGGAGAGTGATATCACTATCATTTACACTATGAGAGGTATCCAAAGAGGGAGTAAAAGCAAATTTTGCCAAAAATTATGACGATGCATGATTTTCAAATTGATGTAAATTTATTAGATCTTTAATTTGGTTGAGAAACAAACTTATGTTTTGGGAGTTATCTGAAAATTCAGGTATAGAGAAATTAAATTTTGGGGCTTGCCTACAAGCACCTATATCATTACAATTATTAGTCATTTTAGTAATTACACTATTAGTTCTACTTCGGGTGAGAATAGGGGTCATCTAACAAAATTACTTACAAATAAAATATTGAACTTAATGATTACTGTTAAAAACATTGCTATTTACCCAGACAGTACAACATTTGAAATAAAAGTATAGTTTCAAATTAAACCATTAATAATAATACCTTATTACTTTACAACATTTTACTAACATTACGAAAAATGTAAATATGGCAACCTAAGAAACTTATAATATCAAGAAACACATTTAAAAAAATTATTACTCTGAGTTCAATGACTTAATAATTAATATGAATCATATAACAATATAACTTGCTTCAAACCAGTAACATTAACTTTTAGAAAAAAATTAAAACATTGCTATTATTTCAAAATGTGAATTAACACCACAAATTGTAAAAAAATCAATCATTAATTCTCAATATCATTTAGCATTAAAAAGAATAGTATACACATTAAAAATCAATAACCTAGAAAACTATTATTCCAAAAAAATTTATAATTTGAAAATGCTAAAACCACGGAATATTGAACTTATTCAACAAATAACTCTTGAATTCAGAACAAAAGTATGAGATTTGAACTCAATTAACTTTCAAGAATAAAAAACTATTGTATCATTATATGCAGAAAAATTAGATATCCACCTTGAAAAAAATCGAAATTACAAAACAGTATTAAACAATTGCAAAAAAATTAGAAAAAAAAACTCAATTATTATTTACTCAACTTACAAAAATTTTCTAATTTGGTTAATATATTAAACAAATTATTAAATAACCAACACAAAATATTAATTAACCAATTAAAAATTAAAACTGATTTCATTGCATAATTTTATTGTTTACATGATTATTAAATTCAAAACTACTGAAAAAAATTTGTTCATTGCCTATTGCAAGCTTAAAAAAACAACATATTAAGATTTATTTGTATTTAAAATTAAATATCAACTTATTATTCTAATCATTGAAATTAAAAGGAAGGTTCGCTGGTCAAAAAAACAATTACAAAATAAAATACACCCACTGGAACGAGGACGGCACCATAAATGTGGCAAGAAAACGTTCTCAAGTTGTATATAGAAAAAGTTATTAACAATTTAAATTTTTTAAAAAAAATGGCCGGATATAACACATACATATATATATGTAGTGGAGTGACCACTGCCGTTATGGTAACCCATTTCTACAATCACAACGTACTATAATGGCACACTTTTGAAGAGAAGACGAGGTGGCTTTCGTAAATAAAGAGTCATCCTTGATACCTAACTGAAAGGAAGTTGCAAAAGGACAGTCAAGAAAAACTAGTCTTTGTATAGGGAACACTCTTTATTTATTTTTTTTTTTTTTGAGATTTTGCAGGATTCAGGGCACAACATCCTTTAACAAGTGGGAGACATCAAAGATTTGCGATGAGTATCACAGGAAAGAGCTGTTTTGGGCAGACTAGATGGTGGCAGGAATTATTTGCAGGGATAATAAACTGAGAATCAAGACATCAAGAAACTGAGAACACTATACAAGGTTCTTCCATTGAAAGTAGGTTGTGACGACGTTACTCTTACTAGTCATGAGTCGGTGATGAGATAAGAAATGTTGGATGAAGAGAAATCAAAAGTGTTGATTTAATTAAAAAATGTGCCGGGACGACAACCAGCCATGGCGTACACCATGTCGTGACCTCCGGGTGAGGAGGGAGAAAATATAAAATCTCCGTTAGGCGGAGAAAAAGTTGAAGGAGACAATCTGGAACTCGAATGCTCGCGATCTATTTTAGCGCCCGATATTTATACTCTCTGGAAAGAGTTGAAGTTAAATTACTTAAAAATTGCAAGTTAAAGTTGAATTTCCTACAATTACTGAGTTGAGGAGTTACACTCAACGTTTAGAAAAAGGGTTCTCAATTGAAAGTGAAGAAACAAGATGCAGATTACTTTGCAGCCGCATGTACATCAAACGAGCCGATAAGCAGGTGTTGGAAAATTCTAGGGAAAGGGAGGGGTCAAAAGAATGGAAAAGGAATTTTATGGGGAGAGTGTCACAATTGCCTGAATCAATAAGGGGAGAGAGGAAACGGGTGAAGAACTAAGGATTTGTATCAGAATCCTTAGTTAATTTCCAAACATTACGATTTGGATGTAAAAAACATGAAATTAAATTGAAAATTGTGACTCAATGGTTTAAACAGTTAGGTTAAGAGAGCGGATCAAAGTTGGTCATCATAATGTTGATTTTGTTTTTTGCTTTTTTCACCATATCTCGAGAACTTTATAAGCGAATAGAAAATTTTTTGCACACAATTATAAAATTAGTAAATTCCAAAGAAAACTCCATACAAAATATAACTTTTAGTGCATTTTATAATATTTTATTATTTTATTTAATAATAGAAAAAATTATTGTAATATCTAAACTTTTTTACATCAGTTTAAAGAATGTAATTTCACAAAGTAAAATACGAAATCAGAGCCAATGCGGTCAAATAGTTCCTGAAAAATCATGTTTTTAAAATTTAATTTCTCAGGAACTATTCAACCAATTTTTCTCGATTTTTGTATTTTGTTATGTAAAATTACATTCTTTAAAATGATTTCACATAATTTGTATCTTACACTTCAAAATTTTTTCTACTATTATTAAACAAAATAATAAAAAATATATAATGCTTACTAACAGTCATTTTTTGCATTGAATTTTGTTTGAATAAACGAATTTTATAAATTAATAAAATATGTTTATTCAGACAAAGTACATTTTTGTGTCTGATTTCGTAACTTAAAATATCATCTGCACTAATTATATAGCATATTTGAAGTCACTCTCTTGAATCATTAAGATTGACTCTTAGAACGTGAAGATCTAAGAATTAGATCAAAATTTATTTAGGGCGTTCAGTTTTGTATTACTGTACATAAGATATAAATATTCAATAATATTATTATATGAAATTTGAAGAATGAACAATAGACAAAAAAATTTATTAATTAATTTCGAAAAAAATAAAATATTTATTTCAAATATGGGCGAAAATCTGAGGTTCTAAAGTGATTCTATCCTAGGGACGCAGTAGAAAGAAAATATTTCAGAACCCTGGAAAATTTTTAGTTAGTACTGATTGGTACACCAGCTCGGTTTTTCACTAAAATGATAATTTTTTCATTTTAAAATTTTCATGACGTAATTATTACTGTGACTTACTTTTCGTAACTTATTTTTTAAATTTTAATAACTCAATATCATATTTGTAAAGGTAAAATTTTATAATTGAAATTTTGACCACTTTACGACCCGAATAGCCAGTACTTTAAAATCTCTTATGCATCATTATGCTTGTTGATAATGAAGGTTCATTATCAACTACAGAAAGAATATATCATCATTTTATCGCCAAATAGATTTTTTTGTTAATCAAAATTTTCCGAAAACCATTCGACTAACTGGAGAACTTAAATTTCAAAATCAGATCTATTTCAAAGTGCAATATAATTTTTCTGACCACCACAAGTAGAATATATCTTAATTGTCGCTCCTAGAAATTTATAGTTATTGAATATTTTGACCACTTTCCGATTTGCCGGTGTGTGTTAATTTTAATTGTGGTTATGTATTGGAGAAAAATACAAGTGACATTCGTTTTGTGAGTAGATATAATCTGATTTTTTCTTGCTTACAAAACTTAATGTCCATTCAAATTTCGAGTACTTTCCAATTAACTATAGTGCTCGATGCTAATCCAAGTTTGAATTGTTTTTAAATGGTGCAAGCAATATTTTGCAATTTTATCTCTCGATATTTCTACCCCTTTCCGACTTATATTTGAAGACATAAAACTAAAATAAAAACTACTTTTTTAAAATATTTCAAATTGGAAAAAAATATTTTTGTCAGCCTGAATTCTTAACCTACCTATCATTTAAGTAACTAACTTCTTTCACCGTCAAAAATCTTCGTCAAAAATGCTCTACGTTTTTGTAGTCGGTCTCAAAAGTTTCGAAAAATAATTTTTTTTCCATTTTAGCACACTTGAAAACATAGTTTTCAAAACTTTTAATAAGTTTTTCTAAAATGCATATTTCCCGATAATTTAAGTTCAGGGTGGTTTTATCTTAAATTGGATTATCGTAAAAAAATTTAAATAATAAAGCTGTTTAATTTATATATTTCAATCATCAATCATTGTGATATCACAGTAAACAATTAAAAATTATCAACTCTATTTTGCATTGCTAACAGGTAACATATTTTTTTACAGATTTCACACTGTTATCGAAAATATAAGCATCTTAAACTTGACGTTAAAAGAATTTGTTTATCAACTTTTCGAAAGCCATTCTATAATTAGAAGCTATATAATATTATTTTGTAATAAATTATCTCCAAAACAATTTTTAGTGATAAGATGGCAACATTGCATATATATATATATATATATATATATATATATATATAATTTTTTTATTGAGCTTTACATCGCGTATTCAGATCATTTTCTAGCATTGTCGGAGCTCAGATCGCACTCCAAAATCTGTGTGCTTTAGTTTTAATCCTAGGAAAAGTAGC
Source organism: Parasteatoda lunata (assembly GCA_949128135.1). Classification (NCBI taxonomy): domain Eukaryota; kingdom Metazoa; phylum Arthropoda; class Arachnida; order Araneae; family Theridiidae; genus Parasteatoda; species Parasteatoda lunata. The sequence goes on along the minus strand of OX421980.1, from coordinate 9,177,054 downwards.
ATATGTATTTCCATCTATTTTATTAGGTCTCAGGGATAAAGGGATCCATTAATAATTATAATTGGTACAGAAAATAGGTCGCGGTTTCCCCCCAAAGAGCAAAGGGAAAAATGTCTTACTTTTAATTAATGCATATTTGAACCAAAAATAGATTAATAGGCAGGGTGTGAATTTTAAAGTGTGAGAAAGAGTGTTTCGTTTTAAATAATAAATTAAGAAAAGGATTTATAGAAAAGGAATAACTTAAAAAGATTAATTAAAGCTTTTTATGTTACAATATTTAAAAAATTTAAAAAAGCCGAAAGCAAAATTATGAATGGATATTAAATCTTCATCAGCTCACACGATTACATCCGAAAAAAGGAGTGCTTTCTATTATTGTATCAATATATCCAAAGCAAAATATATCAATACAATAGTGTAAGGAGCACTCAAACAAAAGAAAGTAAAATAGAACACGCTAGGAGGCTTCGCCCCCTGCTCGCTGGCGCTCACCAACCCAATTTCGGCAATGCGTTTGTTAGAATTGCATACTTAATTGATCAAAGTTTCAAGATCACAGAGAAAAACTATTTCAAATGTGAAATGCTGGTAACCATCAGAATTTTGATACAGGTAAGCAAACGAGCATGCATTGTGTCATACAAATGTCGTATGTCATTTCGTGGGATGGAGTTCCATGCTTGTTGTACTTGGCTAGTCAATACGCGGATATATAATACTGGTTGTGGATGACGCTGAAGTTGTGATCCAATGATTGGTGAAAGATCCGGTGATCTAGCAGACCAAGGCAACATGTCGACAGAGCATGTTGTGCTACAACAGTAGTTTGAAGACGAGAGTTAGCCTGTTGGAAAATACTCCCTTTAATGCTGCTCATGAATGGCAGCAAAATAGGTGGTTGAATCACAGGGTTGACGTACAAATTTGCAGTCAAGGTGCATAGAAACCACGAGAGTACTCCCGCTGGTATATGAAATTGCTTTCCTGACCTTAACTCCAGGTGTAGGTCCATTGTGTAGGAGACAAGTCGTTAGCAGAAGCTCCCCTGGCCTACACAATAGATCTCCTCTCTGTCCTCCAGTGAGCTCTAAGTCGACACCACTCACGTCGGAAACAGCAGTAGTTTGAAGTAAATAGAATGCAAGCTGCAGGTTGTCTTTGTGTAGCTGCAGTTCATTGTGTCACTGCATTGCCAATTGCAGATCGAATCTCTGATGCAGACGCAGTACGGTGCGACACAACCATAAGCCGCACACGGCGATCTTCCCCCTGAGTAGTGACGCGTGGCTGCCCAGAACCCTGTCTTCTTGAAGCAGTACCTTCTCTTGACCACTGCTGCCAACAATCATGCTTAGCAGAGCCGCGATGGCTCAGGGGATAGAGCGTTCGCCTTCCAATGAGGCGAACCGGATTCGAATCCCAGTCGATACGAATTCCGCATCCGGCTTGCACTGACCACAGTGCTGACGTGAAATATCCTCAGTGGTAGACGGATCATGGGTTAGAGTCCCCTTGCCGTCAGGCTAACCGTGGGAGGTTCTCGTGGTCTTCCTCTCCATGTAACGCAAATGCGGGTTAGCTCCATCAAAAAGTCCTCCACGAAGGCAAATTTCTCCCAATACTCGATCCAGGAGTTCCCTTGTCTTCTGGATTGGGTTCAAAATTACAAGGCTACGGAGTTGAACATTAGTAGCCGTAAACCCATTAAGTTGGGTCGGCTGTTCAACGACGGTTATAAAATTATAAAATCATGCTTAGCAAGGGCCGGGATAGCCTGGTCGGTAGGGCGCTGGGTTCATATCCAAGAGGTCGTGGGTTCGATCCTCGCCGGCCGAAGACTCCCCGTGTAGTAAATGGTGACTTATGCACGTTAAATCTGTCGAGTCTCAAAGTCGTCCATGTTCCCATAGCAAATCAATACCTCTGGGGGTACTGATCCAGGAGTTTCCTTGTCTTATTGTCCTTGTCTGGATTGGTTCAAAATTACAAGGCTACGGAGTTGAACATTAGTAGTCGTAAACCCATGAAATTGGGTCGGCTGTTCAATGACGGTTACAAAATAAAATCAAATCATGCTTATCAAGCCGTGGTAGCTCAGGGGATAGAGCGTTCACCTTCCAAGAAGGTGAATCGGGTTCGAATCCCACCGTCGGCTGGTTGATTCGAATTCCGCACTCCGGCTCTCACCGACCACAATGCTGATGTAAAATATCCTCAGTAGTGGATGGATCATGGGTTGAAGTCCCCTTGCTGTCAGGCTAACCATGGAAGGTTTTCGTAGTTTCCCTTACAATGTAACGGAAAAATGGGTAAGTTCCATCAAAAAGTCCTAGACGAAAGCAAATTTCTTCTAATACTTGATCCAGGAGTTCTCTTGCATTCTGTATTGGGTTTAAAATTACAAGGTTACGGAGTTGAATATTAGTAGTCGTAAACCCAAAATCGGCTGTTATAAAATTATACACAGTGGATAAATTTTCCCCCGTCTTTCTGCAGTATCGCGGAAAGAAAATCCACCTTCTCTCTGGCCTATTACACGACCACGTTTATAGTCAGTGAGTTGTTGATAATGGCTTCTTCGTCTTCCTTGACTAACAACAACTAATGATGTCAAATTTTAACGAAAAATAACGCATACGAACTGTAGAACACGCATTTAAAGTAACACTGATTTACATGTTCACAGTGACGCTACTAACGCTGAACCGATGGGGCAAGCGCGAAATTTGAATAGACATTATCTTTTAATTGTATAAACAAGCCTACCAAATTCAGTTTGTCTAGAACAGTGTTTCCCAAACTTATGACTTTTGTGTACCCTTTCTAAAATTTTCGTAAGGCTGTGTACCCCTAATAAAAACATTAAGGTATTTTTTTTAAAAAAATATGTTTATTTAGAATGGAGAATAAAGTTAAAAATCACAACTGTCTGTTGACACCATAGAGTTGATAAAACACCAGTATTTCAACTCTATGGTTGACACCACTAAGTATCAACTGTTAACTCTGCAAAAAATAGCCAATAGAAAAAAACGTTATCGTAAATTTTCATGGCTAGCTTTTTTTTAAATAAAATTTTGTGAAATTTTCCTTTGTGGCAAGTTATTTCGCATAAGAACGCGTACCCCTTCTAAACTGTTCCCGTACCCCTGGGGGTACGCGCACCAGTGGTCTAGAACAACGCCTTAGTGCTTGAATTTTTTTCCTATCATTGTATATATATATATATATATATATATATATATATATATATATATATATATATATATATATATATATATATATATATATATATATATATATATATATATATATATATATATATATATAAAGTTTATATCAGGGCTGGACTGTCCCTGAGAAGCACTTGAATAAGCGAGGCAAGAGTAATATGTATTATCAACTTCAGATAAATGTTAAACTGTTACTGATTTCGTAATTCAGTTACTTGGTTTACGAACTTGAAACTTTCTTTATAAAGCTTAATATTTCTTGTTTCATTTTTGAAAAATTTCTTTTTTATTTGACCTAGTATTGGCCCCAGTCCAGAAAACTGAATTTGTTGTAACAAAGTATCTTCGTCACATTCCATTTCAGCGTTATCTGTTAATTGCATAACTCGAAACTAGTATGTATTTTTGTTCTATAATAGTCATAAATGTAAAGTTCAAATGTCATTGAAAAATCTTTTTTCACTCCTTTTTTTATAGAACCCCTAGACATAAATATTTTTGAGAAAGACGTTACATTTTCACTTTGGCAGAAATATTATTGAAATTTATTGCATTACAATTAAAACATTCATGTCTTCAGTCTGGATATATATTAGAATTGTTTTCATGTCTTCAGTCTGGATTATTATATTAAGCAGCATGATTTTTTTTTTTTTTACTGATAATGGTAAGAATGAAACAACTAACAATGTTTCAAAATTCTGCTGAATTTTTGTTTAAAAGAAAGCTTTTGAATTTAAATTAATACATCGATTTAAATGGATATATTCATTTAAATTAAAAGGCTTTTTTACCGTCGTCAAGATAGTGGCCACACGGGTAGCAGTTTCTGGTCTGTCCGATACAGGTTTATCTTAGAATGTATGATAAAATTTCTTATAAAATTTTAAAAGAAAGAAGATGTAGGTGGCTTGAGAATAAAAATAAAAACATCCAAAAAACTTAACTCTGCTTTCTTTAAAAATTTTAAAAGAAATTCATGTAACACATTTCAAGATAAACTTTTTATAAATAATATCTGGAAAATTAACTATCAACCCGATGTTACACTTCTTCTTACTCACATTCTTACTTATTTATGTAGATCCATAAAAAAGTTCATCAGCCATTTTTTACGGCGAAAAATAAAGGTAGTTTAAATATTGAAAAGCTTCAGAATAGTTAAAAGCTCGAGGAACTTACAAAGTAAAGTTTATCAGCTGATCTTTACACAATAAAATAAAGATTATTTAAATAATGAATGACTTGCTTAAGAATAGTTAAAAGCTCGAGTAACTCACAAAGTTCATCAGCCATTCTTTACTGTATAAAATGAAGATTATTTAAATAATGAATGACTTGCTTAAGAATAGTTAAAAGTTCTAATAACTTTAAGCTACAGTGGATATGAAGACATTTAATGAAATTTCGGTTAAATCAATCGGTTTTCGAAATTCATTGTTTTGTTAACTGATAATTATTGTTTTAAAGAACTTATTTAAATATCTTTCTCGTTATTCATTTTTTTCTTATTTAAGGAATAAAACTTGGAAGGAATAGTTCAAAAAGTTCCTTTTAAAAACAAAGTTTATATTAAATAATTTGTCAAGCAGCGTTACTAAATGCCTTCCTTTTTTAAAGTTTTTGTATTTTGAATAAAGCGATTGACTAGTTCATCAGGATGTCAAAATTACTATTTTGTGTTACTGCCAAAATTGTTAACTTATCTTAAATTAAATTATACTTCTTATATCTGAGTTTTTAAAAGAATAGTTTGTCATATAAACAAAGTTACGAGTTAAGATTATATTTGTAGTAGAAATAAAATCTTCACTCGTAAGGGAAAGGTCATAACTGTAACTCAACTGTAGCCACACAATTTTTTGTTTAATCGCATGATTGTGGCAATGTGGTCAGCATTGCGCATAGACCGCCTTTACCAAAACAAAATGGTACCCATAGATCTGAAGCTTCGAGCCGCTTCTATTGATCGCACCCGAAAAATTATAAAATGTTGCTTTTTTAACCGTAAGAATTTTTTTATTTAACAATATTCTTTTGAAACTGTGATCGATTTACTATATGCTAAGGTAACTTAATGATTTCTTTTAGTATTATAATAACAGAAATGAACCATTTGTATTTTAAAACAATTTAACAAATATTTTGAAAGGAATAACAAAGTAAATTTATAAGAATAGTTTTTATTGAATTATAAAATCAAAATGGAACATTCGATAAGAAAAAAAGTAGAATTTTTTGAATGAACTCTTACTAATCCAGTATAAATACTATGAACTCTAAATAAAATTGTAGATCAAATTAGTCTTTAAAGTCTTTCAATTAATTGAAATATGCATTTGCTCGCAATAATACACTGCATAGTTAATTAATTATTTTTGAATTTCCTAGAAGAAAAAAATTTCAGTTTGAGAGTTCCATGAGAGATTCTTTGACTCCAGACATAAGACATAAAAAATCTAGTTTTATTTATTAAAAAAGGTAAATTAGGATAATATGTTATGCATAGTAATATTTCCCATGCGATTTAATGCCCGTGTGATTTAAATGATGTGAAAAACATTGTAAATTATATCAAGGCTTATAAACTAGCTAATAAGATATCAGTTCTAGAAATTATTTGTTAATATTGTCGTATCAACTAAATTCTTGTAATTTGAAAAATTTACTTTATTAAACACTAGTTAGCGTCGCTAGCCTTAGGTAAAAAATGTCCCCTACAATCTCCTTTCTTAAGCTTTAGAAACAAAGAAGAGGAAATTAAAAATAATATTGACCTACATGGCCAAGAAGAAATGATATTTTCCGTCCGAAATTTTGATGAGAATAATTTTGTTTTGAAGGAAGGAAAAGCATCGGAGGAAGATATGCAAAATATTGAGAAAAAAAACACAACTAATTGACACAAATTCGACAAAAAACACAGCTAAAAATTTTTCTTAAACTTTCAAAAAAATCAAAACCTTAAATGATTACATTCAAAACCAAGTTTTCGAAAGAAAAATTAACTTTTTAGTTCAAACTGCACCAATTTTTGTTTAAAAAAATTGTCGCTCAGTTAAGAAACATAAATATGTATAATAATAAAAATGCATTAATTTACTGAAATTACAAATAATTTATGGTTTTAATTTAATTAGACTTTTAATTTATGAACTGTTTAGAAAATTCATTATCTGAATTTATATTATTAAATAATTAAACATATTTTGTGTGTACATATTTGTAAATATTAAATTTCTTGAACTATGATATGCAAAAGAATTTCTCAATGAGAAAATAATGGCAGAATTAAAAGATGCGTATAAAAATATAAATATATTTATTTATCTCATAACATATGCTTCAATGTTAAGTCATGAATTGTTTATTGATTAATATATTAAGTTAAAAAGTATTTATAAGAAGTTATTAAACTTTATTCAAAATATTTTGAAATTTTGCCCAACTTTTTAAATGCTAGTGATAAAAAATACTAATGAAAGCTGAATAATCAATGTTGGAAATATTTGTTCAATTTTAAATTTTATTTTTTTTAAAGTAATTTCATCTCTAACGGTAGTCAACGTTTGTTTTACATTTTTCAGCTACGAGGAAAATGTGAAATTTCAGGTGCCTTCTCAAAAAGCCTTTTATGACATCTAGAAAAAAATGCTACCTACTATTACCGACAAAGATACTATTATCGACAAGGAATAAGTAGCCAACATTGCTTACCATTCCTCCTTTTTTCTCATTTGCTAAGTGACTAAATCAGTCAGGTGTTGATTTCAAAGTGAGTTTAATTTTGCCATTGCGACTTAACCACTTTTATTTCCTTTTTTTTTTTTTTTTTTTTTTTTTGAAGTGCAGATAATAAAACTTTAAAAAGGAAATGAATATTCAAGTAACATTTTCGGTAAACTTAATTTCTGAAACATTTAAAAAAAAACTTTGATATCCAAATAAAAAGATATTTTATTTACGACATCCATATGTTTCTCTTTATTTAAAGTCGGAATTTTGAAATGTGACTTAGTATAGTGTTTACAGGCCACTTTTTCGTTTCCTAACAGCCGGTGTGAGCAATTAATAGAAACAAGATAAAAAGAAAATTTTTAGTCTAATGAACAGGTGTTAGAACATCCCGATTCGCACAAATGTTTCCTTTTTTTTTTTTTTTCTTTTTTTCAAGTTTAAAAAGATCACTTTTCTATTCCTGGAAAAGCAAACACAGGGATCCAAAGCAGTAGCAATGGCTCTTTATAAAGAATCGAGATCCACCCAAAATGATTTCATAAGGATCGATTTTTCAAGTTAAGACTTCGATTTTCTCAATTTATCCTTCACTGTCCGAGAAATCAACCAATTTAATTGCCCAAAGAGCACTCACTTTTCTTCAAAAGTGACAGTTTTAATCAGTTAAACAAGCCAAGGCTTTCTCAATTAGCTGCTTCCAGGCTTGGAGCTAGATTTTTCCACCTATTTATTCCCAACAATTTTAAGTCCTTCTCAACACTGTCCAACCATATTGTAACTGGTTTCCCTCTTCTTCTTGTTCCTTCAATTTTCGAAAAAGTAAGTTTTTTAACTAGGTCCAACTCTTCCCGCCGAAAAACGTGCCCCAGCCATCTGATCATGTAGGCCTTAATAACCCTCAAAATATTAGGTAATCTATATTTATTGTATATCTCATGATTATATAAACTTCTCCAAATATTTCCTTATCTTTGTAAATTTGGTGCTGACCTTAACTTTGTTATTAACTGAGATAGAGTTCCTATGTTCCGTTCTAACATAGGGCAAAAATGCTGACTAAATGTAAAGAAAAAATTGAAAAATAAAGGTTTCGTCAAACGATATATTTTATAAAATATTTAACGCAAAATTTCAATTAATTTTACATAACAACAAATTTAAGATGTAACCATCTGCATTTTTCATTTCATACTTTTCACGAAGAAAATTTATGACAAATTTTAGAAGAGTTTTCCAGATCTTTTTATTTTGAGCGCATTTCTGTCCAAGCTATTCCATCATCTGGATTTTCTCTTTGTTAGTCAATGTCACAAAAGTTTTTCTTTAAAAATTATTACAATCTACAAAAAGAGAGAAACTCAAAAACTATTATACTGACTTGTCTTCCGGTAATCGAGTTGGCCCTTCAAAGTACTGAATTGATTGCTGTTGAGTGGCGCAGCGTTCTCATCCGGTAGCACGAAATCCTCACATATTGTACCCAGCATAAGGGCACACGTGTATTGTCATCTCTACACACGTGAGCATTCATGGTTCCGCGTGGGAAGACATGCGCGTCCACCCATAGAGATAACACCCCATCTTTTTTTATGGATGTTTATGCATCTTTTTTATGGATGTTTAATGGATGATATCGAATTCCAGGTTCAGTGCCTCTAACCTGGAGGCTAAACGTCAACTCATTTGTGAAGCCTCCTTCTATCTAAATTTGTCCTGCCTTTCTAATAGATAGCCATCGCAGGACAAATAATGATCATTATTACGAATTGGCTATCTCAAATTTCTAATTTCAGAAACACAACGAAATTCTCAGACTTGTGATCAAATATGCAATTTTATGCTCATTGTAGATTACGTCATTCCATCGAAGCATCGCTAATTTACATATTGCAGTTTCACTTAGAAGCTCGTATTTGAATAAATTTTCAACTTTTATTGGAATTATTTTTGGGATCACTATTTTTGTAATTTTTTCCTTGATTTATGATAACCAGTGTACTGAGACAAAACTAAATTCAATGATGGTTACAGTTAAGAAAATGTCAATTATTAGGAATGATGGTGATTGATGGATCTCGCTTTTGTCGAAGCTTGAAAAATTAATTGATAGCTAGTAAGGGCATGAGCGGCACAAAAGGGTACTCTGACGTCACTAAGAACCCCAGCGCTTAATTAATTCTTTTTAACATTTATGCATATTTTTTTACTTTTTGTTCTCGAAATGCGTGTTTAACACTAGACTGCCTAAGGAAGTCATTTTGACTGCTTTTAATTTAAATTAGAAAAACAATAGTGTATATAATGACACAATTTCTTAGAATTTTGTAAAATATATAATTTTATTGTTAGTATTTACTAATAACTTTTTATCTAACAGTAAATAATGTAAAAAATATTACAAATTAATTGTAAACAAATTTCTTTACACATTATTTATTCTTTCACAATCCAGTCATTTTGACTGCTTTTGGGCAATATAGGTATATACTAAGTTTCAGTCTTTCTAATGTTAAGATAAATAGACACAATTTGAAATGCCTGTATAAGAAAAAGGAGCCAGTTCGAAATGAGTGATTAAGAAAATGAACATAGCATTTTATTCCATTTTTAAAACTTCACTCATGAATTATTAATAGTGGATGAAAGTGGATATTGAAGTGGATAGAAAGCCTATAAGTGGCTTTTTATCAACAAATATTAATAATATGAATGTTTACTTTTTTTTTACTTTAGTCTTAAAATACATTTTAAAATTCTTTAAATAATATCACTTAAATTTAATTTTGAATTTGTTCTTTTAATGGTTTAAACAAATAAGTAATATTTCACTTTATTATTAATTTAAAGAATTTTTTGATTCATTTCTATTTATTTTTTTTATTCGTATTATTTTTTGGTTTTGTCTTTGTTATTCTGGATAAATAATTTTGACATTCTTTTAAATGCAAACAGCAACACTAATTTTTAAATTCCTATAATTTTTACCAATTATTTCCAAGTTATTTCCAATTACCAATTTACCTATCTTCAAGTCTATTCTTTAAGTTTTTCTCCTTGCGCGCGTGAGTGTGTGAATGCGTGCGTATGTTTAACAACAGTTTTAAGAGTTTCCTTACCTCAAAATTCAAAATAAGATTTACAGTATTCCTGCCAAATGAGCCATGCAAAATTTTTGTGAAAATAGTTAACTATGATACCATTTACCCATAACTCTGCTTAGCTTTTTCGATTACCGGGCTTTTAGCAGAACTGATTTGCTTGACTTAACAAGCTTCATAAAATTGAAAACCAGGCTTATTTTCGAAAGTTCTTTTGAAACAGCTTTTCAAGCAGATTATTTATTATGAAGCTTAGCTTAATCAAACATGGAAGGATTTTCTTTAAAACATGAGCGCTTTAGATTAAACATATGAAACAGTTGCTTCGTTTTAATTACATAAGTGGAAACAAAGCGAAACTTTAATATTGCTCTTTACTTTCAATTTCTATGGCACAGTGATAAATTATTATGTAGAGTCGTGGTTCACCTATCATTTTGATCGATGGCTTTTCTGGGAATTACCATTGAGCCTTAGGGACTCTATGACCCCCCTCCCTGGCTGGAGTGCTTTACTTTTTTTGCTTACATTACTAATAGTACTTTTAATTAAGCAACTAAATGACTGAAACTTTTAAAAAAAACTTTAATAAGAACTAAATAATGCAATTAGACATGAGTCGGAAAAAATGTTTCTGATTTTACTGGTCCTGCAGTGGACTGATCGTAAAGACATGGTTCCCAGTGAAGTCAAGCATCACTGGCTGTGATCAGTAAGCGAGTGGGTGACCATTTTGATAAGCCTGAGTAAGGGCCGAGGTTGCACTGTACTGGTCCTCGTTAAACTGTTTTACCGAAGAGTGCTCGAGATCGTTGGGCTGCCAAAGCAGAGGATGGCATATCTTCCACACAGATGTTTCTCAGACCATCGCCAATAGCTCATTGTTCTGCTCTAGTGTGACATAAATAAAATACTTACCTACCTACATAAGTTTACTGGTACCGATTATGCAAGTATTTTCTCTTTAAGCCACTACTAATTTTTTTTTTTTTTTTAATGAAAATTTTGTCTTTTACTTTAAATTCTCAAATTATTTCATTCCTTTAAAAAACTATTAAAATATGTTAACGTTTGCAGTAATAATTTATAGAAACAATCAATACAAAATGATTTTAGTGCAAGTTTTATTTAGTTTTATATTAAAATATGCATCCTAAAAATAATAATTAATTTCAAGAAAAACAAATAATTTCCACGCATAATTTCTTAATCTATTTTAAATTTAGTTCGTTACTTTTAATACTTATTTGTTAGCAATTACCAATGGTTTTGATCTTGAATTTATTACTTTTCAATTTAATTACAAATAATAGTACAAATAGTGATATAAACTAATGTAAAAGTGTATGAGAAAAATAATTGTTGAAATTAAAACCAATTTTGTTTTAAGTCTATATATTTTGCAAAAAAAAAAAAAAAAAAAAAAATCCTTTTTCTAACTTAAAAAAGGCACATTGACCACAAAGAAACGTTCACTTACTATTTTCTTTTCACTTAGTTAAAAAAAAAAAAAGGGGGGTGGGAGAACGTGATTGAAACAATCTGCGTTTATGATTTTCTATCGAATAACGAAAGCTAAATAAGTGCAGCAGCGACAAAATCAGGCTATAGCGCATGCGCAGGGAGGATGGTTTCATCCATAAGTGAAAACGATCTTCACATCCTCTCATCCTTTACTCATCTCTCACTGTTGGACAAGCTGATTTACTCTTTCGCTTTTCAGTTGACTTCACTTAGATTTCAAAAATTCATATCTTTATAGACTTCTGTTTAAGTAAAAATGATTGTTCTGCTTCAATGTTAAAATGGCGTCACCTAAAAAACGTGAATAGAATACTCTTTGTTTACAAAAAAATGAGTGATTTCATCTTTGAAAGACAGGGATTATCGGTAAGTGACAATATTTACTAGTTAACAATTTTCACTAATTACTAAATTTTCTCTATTAGAGGCATTTTAACTCTATTTTCTCTAAAGTCTGTTTAAAGCAATACTGTTTGTTATTTTTGAGGTCTATAGGGTTTTTGTTAGATATTGTTTGTAGTGGTGGGTGACAATGTATACAAGTTTAATATCATTTTTACAATAAAAACAGAGATAAAATATATTTTCACTCAATTTCCTTTCAAAAATTTATTGAAATCTATTATAAGTTAGAAATTTAAGGTATGCAGGGGTTTCAGATTAGGGATTATTTGTAATGGTAAGGGATAACATTTACTACATAATTTTAATTCATTTACTTCAGAATTACTTTAAGGTAGAAAAAGTAACGTTCTTTTCTGCTTTCATTTGGAATAAAAAAAAAAACATTCTACTGTTTTCTCACTACATTCATTTTTCCCCATTCCATTTTTTTCCAGAAAATGGAGGAATTCCAATGAATTACCTTCACTAACTAACCTTAGAAAGAACAAATGACCACAATAGGTTTGTTTGTTTAAAAAAAAAAAAGTGGTGCAGTGAAATAACACGTGAGCGAATAACATGTTAAGTGAATATTTTATAAAATCTATCAAAATTGAATTGCACATGAGAGATTTAAATTTATTGCAAATAATTTTTATTGGAATTTTAATCCTAACTAAAACAAAACGTGTTTCATAAAAATGAATTTATCAAAGAAGATTTTGTAACTTGTTTATTTATTTATACTAATAATTATGTATTTACTTTAAATAATTTTCAGAATTCTTATAAAAAGTGAAAGCCTATAAATTTTAAAAATTGTTTCTTAACCAATCATCAAGTTGGTCGGAAAAAGTAAAGAATGGACTAAAATCATTTTATTTGTCTATTAAGATTGAAATACGTAGTAAATGATCGAATAAATGTGTTTTAGATGATCTCTCATATCGATTTCAAATGGATTTGGTCTGAAAATTCTTTTCTTTATTATAATGACATAGTTTTTTACTTTATTTTCAAGCAGATATTCTAAAAATATAGATAAAGGATTGTAACTACATAATATTTTATAATTCACTGTACTTGAAAAATTTTAGTTTACAGCTAAACAATATTTGCTTTTTTCTTTAGCAGTCTAGATAAGGAAAACCAAATTAGTTCGCTGGAAATCAAAAGGAGTTCACAAGATAGTAAAAATAATTCTAGCATGTTTAGAGCTTTTTAAATTGCTGTATATTTTAAAAAATCTCCTTGATGAATTTAAAATGTATGTGCGATTACAGCGTTAGTGACTGGTTTTTATATTTTCAAAACCATTATTACACTAAATGATAATTCATTTCGAAATATTGGATATGTAACCTTTTTGTTACACGACAAACATCTGATCCATAATTTAGGCTCGTTTCACGCATTTTATAGTTTTACACTGTCAATGGTTCCTACATTTACTTTAAACATGAACAGAAAATTAATCATTCAGAGTTCTATTTCTATAAGAATACTTTTTTGAATGCCTTGTTATAATGTAGATAACAACAGTTACAATAGTCAAATGAAAGAGCATTGAATCTCTTGAGGGGACATTATTGTACGCCTTTCTAATAAGAATAGAGTTTTCTTCATGGTTGAGAGTGTAATGTTCTCTTGAGAAACGACCACCCGTATTGATTAATATAGTAGCCATTTCTTAAACAGAAGACTTTCGAAGACATTGAAATTGCTAAATTGCATTTCTACAGGTGATGACGCATGGGGCGAAACCTTTTCCTAAATTTCACTATCGAATACTTTGGTTTACTTTCTTCTGATGGATGCTTACGAAGCAATTAAAATTGTTCTTTCTTTTGTAATGCCGAATAAAAATACGTATCATTTTTTGTGTATAATATCATATAGTGATATATATGTATTATATAATATAGTTGATAAGTTGATACAGTTGATAACTTATAATATAATATAGTTGATAGGTTAGAAAACTTTTGGAAAGTATGTGCGAAAAAGAAATTATAACAATGCCCGAATTATTTTGCTAGTAATCCTCACTAATTTGTGCAATAAATTGGTTTCTCCTATTAGTCCCTTACTTTTCAGCTATTTTTGATTGGCTTCTACAGAAATAAAAGGAGCACGGGAAGTTATAGTACATTTTTTTTTTCTTTTCGTCAATACTATAATATTTTTTTCTTCCTTTACAGCTTCATTATATTTTTTAAAATAAGTGGTTGTATTCATTATGAAATTATAGCTGTTAATTTAATGTAAAGAGCGAAATAAAAACATTTATTGAAATAAAATATATATTAATTTACAAATTCATAATAAAAATTCAAGATTAGAAACTGCAAATAGATAACTAATATCGAAAATGTCGTGAATTTTACGATTTTCATCAAAAGAATTGATAACGTGAACTACTTTCAACCTGAACAAATTTTCGATCCCTCTTCGAGTTGACGTTAACGAGGTTTGACTGTATGTGAATCCTAAATTAATGACTCTTCTTTTATAATATGTCATAAAAATAACATGTAACATAGTTATAAATTTTAGAAACACTAAATACAAAAAATAGTGGCAGCTACTTTACACAAGAAAACATTCTTGGTGTTTTACAACGCCACGAACTATACTTGGTGTAATGAAACACCAAGAATAAAGAGTTTGTATGGTGTTTCACACACTACACCATTTTAGTGTAAAGTAGTTGCCACCATTTTTGGTGCAAGGTAAGTTTAATACAAGGCAAGATATAGAAATATTTCTTTCGATGGGTAAACAAATGAGCTGCTAAAGCGCTATACAAAGTATTGCCAAGAACTTCCTACTTGTTTAACTAAATGGGTGACCAACAACATGACCTCTCGTTTTGCCTCTCTTTGTGTAAGGCGGATTCTTCCTAAATAGTCATTCACTGTTTCAGAAATTGAATGAGATCATTTTCAGATATTAGGAAATAATGCTTTAAAGGAATTATTTGAATTCTTGATTATTTATATTAAAGCAAGTATTTTTTATGGCTACAGTCATAAAAACAATAATCAATAGAGATTGTTGTCTTAATTATAAATTTATTTATTTAACTTAATTTTACTTTTTCTTGCTTTTTCAGTGTAATTGCAAATATTAATGAACAAAACGTGACAACAATGGAGGGTAGGTACAGGTTCTTTCGGTATAAAAGTATGAATAAAGGATACGTTACCTGCAACGCACACGTTACTCTAAAAATAGCATCATATTGCTCTAAAAATAGCATTGGAATGACCTCACGATCTTCTATATCTTTAAAGGTGTCACTGTTTCCATGTATAGAGCTCCGTGTTTACTTATATTGATTTTTATTTGTTACTTTAACGAATGATAGCACGCAGCCACCTTGTTCTCGTCTTTTATGTTGACGATTTTCTGCAATGGGAACATATTTGTTGAATGGATTAACCAGTCAGATTCCCAAAAGTGAAACAGATAGAGAATGTTTGGGGCTACCTTGGCATATAAGTTTCTGCTTTGAGTTCTGTCATTAAATTATAAGCTGGAAGAAGCTAAGAGTGTGGTCTTCATGCTTTATATTCGAGAACAGCCACTTAATTGATAAACTAAAGCATAACAGATGAACTCAATCTTTACTAGAAACCATGTTTATGTCATATTTACATAGCAGTTTTCCTCACGAGACAGTGGTGTAGTGTTGTATTGGAGAAGATACTTTTCTGTCAAGAGTGTTTTATTGTTATTAACATTGTGTTTCAATTCGTGTACATTTTTATGTTGCAGTCAGAAAAAAACTGTTTAATGCACATTTTCGACTTTATTTTTTTTATTTTTTATGAATTTTTGTGTTCATTTCTTTCCAAATTAGAAACATGTTGTACCTTCACTTTAAAAGACCTGTATACTTAGATAATTGTTGTCTTTGTCTCAAAAATTTCCAAGTTTTTGAATTAAAGATTCAATTAATACTTTTATTTCTTATGAATTTAATTTTTTTCGTATTTTAGCTAATGCGCTGAAAAAGTTAAAGAATTTTCGAAAATTTTTTAAATATTCATGATTGACTTCTCTAATTCATATTTCTTATCAAAAGCATATAATTTCCTATTTTCTGCGAATGACCAGATGGTTCCAAAACACAGCCTCGATGTTTCGCGTAGTCTCATTGTTTTCTAGAAAGAAGTTATCTTCAATTTCTTAACTTGCGGTGACTGTGGTGTGGAATCCATGTCATGTTTTGGACTCGACTTATGGTGTTCAGAAGAGTAAAAGTTTTTCATCAACCGTCATGATGTAAAAAAAAAAAAATGCATTTCTTTCACTACATATCGTGTGATGTGGTTGAAGGAAGTGCTATTTCCGTATATAATATTTATGTATTCAATCTTGTCTTCACTCAGAAGCTTTAACAATCAGCACGCACACATTAAACTAAGAACATAAACGTCACTAAACCGCATAAGATAATCGATGGCTTTGCTTTATTATCGAACTTCACTCTTCACGAAGCGTGGAATCGACGACGGCTACATTCGTGTCATTAGTCAATAATGAAAGTTTATGGTCCATTATTTCTGTCATTAGCTGTCACGATGTTTCTACACCTGTTTTTAAGGCATAAAAGTCTCACCTCAAAAAATTTTCGATGAATATCTTCTTTTTTTTTTCCTTTTAAAATTTTGACCCCAAAAATAGCCCAGCTCAATGCGCCATTTTTTATTTGGCGGATGATTTGACGCAAAATTTTTCACAAGCTATCACTTTTTTACCACCTTAGTGGCCATAAAAAATTATTAACTACACAACAAACTCTTGAGTTTTAAAGAATAATTCACCTTACTTTCTGATATAACTCCGTATCTTTTAAGATATATTTAAGATATATTTCGTTGAAATGAAATACTAACTGGTTCTACCTACATATTTATAATTGGATAATTATTTTAAATTAGGATTAATAGAGTTTATTTTCTAATTCATTAAAGTTCTTTCTATTTCAGTTATTCAATCTATGGGAGACGTAGATGCGAGAATTTACAGTATAAGTGGGGCCAATAGATGCCTGGACATGAATTCTGGTAGAAATCGTCAATCATGTCCTCCAGCAGTAGTTATTACTCATGACTCAGATACTTTCTCTCCATCTTCGATTAATCCATCTTCAGGGGAAGGACTTCTCAGTTACAAAGATGCTGGGGGATTGGGTTGCAGTACCTTGTCTCTTGCAACCGATGGCCGAAATGGAGTGTTTGCTGGGGGTCCTCCCTCAAGAGCAGGTTCCCCCAGACATAGTAAAATACATCCTACTGATGGAAGTAGCTTGCCAAAATCCGGATCCTCTATGGCAGTTTTCTCAACTGAAAACCAGTTATTAGGAAGTATGTTAATTTTTTCGGTGCTTCTTTCATCATATCAAATAATACATTTTAAAAAATATCCTGTTCTTTTATATTTTTTAACATGTTGTGAATTTTTGAATTCATAATTTTTCAATTAAGTTTTGTAAGTCCTCTAACAAGTGCCTTTTTCACACTAATGGAAAAATGCTACACAATTTCAATTTGAAATTTACTAGTATTTTCAATCTTGGTTAATAAGTTTTGACAATCCTGGTTTTCACTAACTATTGGGATCTGAAGGCAGACAGTAATAGCGATAACTTGGCTTTCTCACCATGCTATTCAACCAGCTTAGACAATTCCACCTCTGACATATTCGGGCATATTAAATTGGGTCGGCGGATTGCGGTAATGATTTTCTAAAACCTGTAGACAGCGCTGCTAACATCTTATCCCCCTTTTTGAAGAAAATTCCTGCACAGAATGCACAAACTAGACACAGACCAGTGCCCCCTCCGATGAGATAGGAACACCTGAACACTACCTACATGAGAGCCCACTAACCACAAACAATAATCTAAAACGATCCGATCCAGCCCACCTAACAGCCTTTGCAGACAGCTTAGCAAACAAAACCATTATGCAAAAATTGATCAAAATCATTGAAACAACCAAAAACATAACAAACAACATGTAATCACCAAAACAAAAACAAGCACACCCCACAATCAACAACGGACTGGCTCACAATGGCAGGCAACGTGGTTGATCACCACACACCCATCACCACTGACCCTGCTTCAAGCCCCAGGGGCAGGCAGTGCGTCTGGAGCTCTTCAGCTACCCGTGATGGTAATAATAATTTTTTTTTAAAAATTTTTGTGTGGTGATGGACCAGTCAAACAAAATATTAATCCAATCAATGTCCCAAACCAGCAATCCCTAACCAACATCCCATCAAAATGACTAACTAAGCTAAATAGCACAATAAATCAACCATAACTTATCTTAATCAACAATAACATTTTTCAAGGTAATGTAACCATCCAATTATCCCAATTAAATAATGACAAAGGCGAAACGAACTGAGAAAGTAGGGACTAAAAGAAACTTTTTCCATTTTTTAGTGAACACCTCCGAATACTTCACGAATGAGTTGGAAGGATTAACCTAAAAGGACCTTCCTGGAGGAGGTGGGCCAGTTTTCTCATAGGAAGGAAAGAGGATGAGTTGGATAAAAGATAATACACCGGAGGATAGTCAGTTGGCCGTGGGCGCGTTGGACACCCATCCAAAATGCTATCAGCCTTACAATACACTCCTCACAACAACCTAATTTTTCTTTATTTATACACTTTTAGTTTTTTCGTGTCGTAATCACCAAATCTCCGCGTGACAAGAGCTGGGTGAACATTATTATAATGCCACCCTGGAGGTGATAAGGACCATTTCTATGGATCCGGTCGTCGTTACTGCGGGAAGACGAAAGCAAAGCATGGCTTTGCTTTTCCGGAGACCAAGTTTCTTAGCTAGATACAATTTTTTTTTTCTCTCAATCGGCAAGGCAAATTTCATGTCAATTTAACTAACCAAGCATCAGCAATGTAATAAGCGTAAGTAAATTTCATCATCATTATCAATATCATTAGTAAACTATTCAAGTATCTTTCAAATGAAACTCAAACAAAGGACTGTCTACAAACCACACCCACCAAAAATAAGCAACAAACACAAACAAAGCATGCACACCCCACAATCAACCACGGACTTGCTCATGATGGCAGCCAACGTGGTTGATCGCCACACAAGCCTTCACCACTGAACCTGCTCCTAGTCCCTGGGGGCAGGCAGTGCGCCAGGAGCTCTTCAGCTACCCGTGAAGGCCATAAATGTTACATGTAAAAAAAAATTATAAATAAATAAATAAATTGTGTTATGACTAGCTATTCTATATAGTAATGTGTTTGCAGTGATTGTGTTTGTGATTAATGCCGCTAGTCTTTCTATTTCAGCTTCCGTATGATACTGGTAAGGTAAGTAAGGGTTGTCAATAATCATTATAGTAATTAATATTAAAAGTAAACAAGTCCTTTACAGTAAGTAAATAAATAATGCCTTTCTAAAAGTAAACTAATTAACCGCAATGATTCTAAACTAAACTAACGAAACAAAGTGTGCTCACCTTCCAAAACCAAAACTACCCAATTTAAAACAACAAACCAAGCAGCAAGCTAAATACAAATGTAAAATATCATAGACCAAGGTTATCCTTCACACGATCGACCCCCACCAACTATAATCTAATAACAAAACACCACACCAAAACAACACCGCAATTAGCAACAAACGCTCTTATCCATACCGGACATCAACCCACAACTCACCAACCAAACCATGTAATAAAGTCAACAACTAAGCAATTTAAGTGCTAACATCAACAGGATCCTAAATTTAATTTAATAGTCTTTTAATTGTATATTTTATGTTCTAACCCCCTTCCCTTACAGCGACTTAGACAGACGGGCCTTGTGGGTCTGTAGGGTTGTAGGATTGGGCATTAGATGCGGAGGACTGTACACGACGCTTCTGGGTGACGGCTGTGTGCTTTCCGCGTCCGAGGGGCCTCGATCCTGGCGACCTCCGGAGTTTATATACGTGGGGGAAGTTTTACGTGGGGGCCATGAAAAACCGCAAACCCGCTTCGCGGGTTGGATGGCCACATGCGGTGACCAAACCTGGGATTTTCGCCTATGACGTCACGGCGGCGCAAAGCTTGAACTTTCACTTCCAAAACAGGGCGTTCGGTCTAACTAGCTCTAACTAATATTGGAGCATTCCTTTTTGTGATAGATTCCAAAATATTTGTTGTCTTCTATATTGATTTTCCTTAGTTTTTTGAAGTGAATTACAAAAATTTAAAATTATTAACGAAATGACAATTTGTGCGATTGCAACTTGCAAAAATTCTGATAAAAACACAAAAGGGTAAATATATAATTTCCCATGTGTTCCCTAAAGTAAATGTAAAGAATGTAATGTAACAACTATGTAAAGAATGGCTCCAACTTGTCAAACGAAATGACCCAGTTAATATAAAATATGCGTGAATATACAGTAACCATTTCTTCGAAGAAGATTATGAAGATGACATGAGAAATCGTTTGCTTGGATTGCCGATTAGAATGATTTTAGAATTTACTGCAAAAACGAGAGAAAATTTTCTTCTTTGCAAACAATTTCTTCTCGGCAAGAAAGAGTGAATACGCGCAAAGTGTTCATTCGTGGTTCGAATCTGAACTTTTAAAAGAATTCGCCATCTAAATTGAAACTACCCTGTTACTTCAAAAAGAAAGGCAGGCGAAAAAATTAAAAAAATTGATAAAGTCAAGGAAAATGAGAGCTTAAATGTATAAATAATTAATTGTTAAAATTCCCCTAATTTCCTAACATAGTTTTTATGTTGTTATTCTAAATATTCATGATTTTTTTTTAATTATATTCTTTTAAATTTAAATATCTATAAACAATAGTCAAATTTCTAATATTATTATGAGCCTAAATTATTATTCTGTTTCAGTAATTAGCGAAGGTTGTTGTTTCCTAATCATTAAGCATAAACAAATTGTCATTAACAGCATATTTTAAAATCAGGATTCTAAATTTAACCCAACATTACAAATTATAGTTATAGAACAATATGTAGCAAAAAAAGTGTTGGTATATGTTTTAATTTTTTTTTTTTTTAATAATAAAAATTCAAACTGAAAATGTTAAAACAAAGTATTTATAGCGTTCTTTACGACAACTAGTAAAATATTTTTATTACTTTAAAATGGTATTTAATTCAATATTATAATACTTAGTATAATATTATAATAAAGAAAAATTTTAAAACTATGTTTTTGAATGGAAATAATGTGTTAATTGTATAAAGTTTGAAAACTGATATCAAGAAAAAGAGAGAATGATGCAAAGTTTTCATATATCTTTGGTTGCGATCACCGAGATCTGTGTGCGGCGTGACGTCATGAGGAGGAAAATCGGCTCTAAAAGAGGAATGAACTATCCCTTCTTTCCTCTCTTTAGCCCTGGGTGTAAAAGCAACCCTTGTGATCATCCTTCCTACTTCAATCATACATTTCCTGATAAAATCATAGTGACGCCAATAATGTTTGCCAAAAGCAAGTGTATAGTGGGGGGATATATCAATTAGCGTTTCTCCATTTTTGGGTCAATTTTAACTTAATATCAATTTTTTATGTGTTGTAAATATTTTTACTTCTGTAATTTTAAAATAAGAATTATTTTTAAACTACGAAAAAAAATTTTTTTGTTTTTGTTTCAAAGGTTTCAAAGTTTTTAAAATCGGCCTAAATTTTTATTAGATCGATGCTATTTTTTCAAGAATACTGGTTAAAAGGTTTATATATATATATATATATATATATACATATATATATATATATATATATATATATATATATATATATATATATATATATATATATATATATATATATATATATATATATATATATATATATATATATATATACCTTAATATATATATATATATATATATATATCAGTGGAACCCCTATTTTACGTTGTCCGTTTCGTACGCTATCCCGCTTCTTAAGTCATTTTCTGCTGATCCGTGAAAATTGCCTATACCGATAATGTTAAAAAATCCCGGATTTTGCGTTACGCCTTTTATGAAAATCTCGCTTTTCTACAAACAGATCAAAAAAAATTTTTTATTCTATAATTCTCACACAAACTTTTTTCAAATTTTTTGAACAAGAGAAACTTGTTTTTCAGCTGTATGGAGCAATTCTTGCATTTTTTCTGGTCCGTTTTGTCCATTTGTCAATAGGGGGGGGGGGGTGAAGTTTCCTCTCTGTCACTATCGGAAGGGAGGGGGAAGACGCAATTCACTGGAACCACAAGTGTTGGAGGTATCTATCCTTCTCTTATCCCCCACTCCCTATCAACAAAAGAGAAAGAGGGGGGATTAGAGAGACAACTGTCAGTAATGATCGAGTTTCACATGTACTTCAGACGTCTTACTGATGCTGTTTATTTGTGATACGAAGATAAGTCACTTTGAATAGAGAGGTGTGGTCGTTTCTTCAATTCTCCCCCGTGAGAAATGGTTTCACCCTTTTTCCGTGCTAGCATACCAAATGAGATTTTCAGTCGGTTTTGTTTGAGTTTGAAAGCTATAGCATTTTTTCTCATTTTCGAAACCTCAGTCATCGTGTTCTTTTCTCGAAAGAAGATGTCGAAACGAAAATGCTTTTCTCTGGCCGAAAAGGCTAAAATCGTCGAAAAAGCTAAAGAATTTCATGGCACTAAAGTTGATCTTGCTAAATCTTTGGGTATTACTTATTCAACTTTCCAAACGATTTTAAAGCAAGAAGCTTCAGTGGAACTAAACGCTGAAAAACTCAGAAAATATGCCAAGAAGAGAAAAACCCTTAAAACATCTCCGTATGATGAGTTAGAAAATCGAGCGAATAGAGTTTTTTCCAGCTAACTGTACGAGCAAACTTCAACCACTGGATTTAGGAATTATCCGATCATTTAAAGGGAGTTACCGGAAGAAACTGGTTAGAAAATCTCTAATGTTTCTTGGTTCTGGGGATTTTCAGGATGCTTCTAAGGCAAAAATTTATGTTCTTGAGGCTCTTACTTTGATATCTTCAACTTTGGACAGTGTCGACCGAAAGTGCATTATCAATGGATTCAATAAAGCAGGATTTTCGATATCGGAGGAGGAGGGCGCTGTTCCTTTGGAAGAAGAAGAAGGTAGCGTGTCTGAAGTTGAGGATCTTCCAGAAGTCAATGATGCATACATCGACTGTGACACAGATCTCATTACTTCAGAAATCCCTTCCATAAGTGATTTAATGCCTGATTCCGACGATAGTGCTGATGACGATGAAATAACAGAAGACGTGCCAACAGCTGATCAAGCGACACAAAGCATAAAAACTCTAAAACAATTTTTACTTGCAAATGTAAATGAAGAATCAAATTTGCAAAAAATTGTTAGTATTGAACCAGCTGTATATGATATTGTAGCTAGAAACAAAAAGCAAGTAAAGATTACTCATTTTTTCCATTAATTTAGCTGGTATGTGTAAAAAAGCTGGAAGTAGGTGCTGGTTTTTAAAAATATGCATATATATATATATATATATATATATATATATCAGGCCCGGACTAGCCAATAGGTAGACCGGGCAAATCCCCGGTGGGCCGGTCTGGCCTGAGAGCTGGTTGGGCAGAGCCAGTAGCGCAATTTTTTTTTTCATGCATTGCATGAATTTCAAATTATATTGCGCAAATAATAATAATATTTAATAACATATATATGATATATGTAGTAATAATATTGTTTTAATATACAGGGTGATTCAGACCATACGTGCCACCCATTTTTTTCGAGAATGGAGCAAATAATCGATATGAAATAAAAAATCTTATAACTAAATCGACCCCAAGGAATTCAATAGTGATATAGTTAATTCCCGGAAGTACTGGAATTCGAACACAATTTTGATTTTTTAAATGGAAACCTATATCTTATTTGGCATCTTTGGAGGGGGGTTTTAGAAAAAAAGTAACTCTTACTTGAAATTTTTTTATATATCTCTTACTGCTGTCAAGATAATAGATACGAAAAAATTCCGATTATTTACGTCATATTTTTAAAGAGATAACAAAGCAAATCTTAATAATTAGCTATTCTGCAATCAAATATCGGGCACAAGTACGAAAGAGAAGAGAAAATTTGCAACGAATAATAGATATTATTAAATTTATTAGAAAACGAGGATTAAGCTACAGAGGCGATAAGCTAGAAGCTGCCTATACTCTGGAAGACATGTCCGTAGATCACGGAAACTTTTTGGAACTTGTTCTTCTTCTTAGAAAATATGATATTACTTTGAAAGACCATTTGAAAGATTGTATTGAGAGCAGTAAAAAACTTCACGTGTCACAAGAGAGTAAAGTCTTTGTTAACGTTTCTTTCCAAATCCACCATTAATAAAATTATTCAATCAATTGGACAACTTATAACACGGAATATTTGTATGGAAGTACAAGCAGCTGGTATGTTTTCTTTACAAGTAGATACAACACAGGATATTTCATGTAAAGATCAATGCTCAATTATAGTACGATATGTGAAAGACGATCGTGTAAATGAAAGACTTCTCGCTGTTGTAGAGTGTAAATCTTCAATCGGACAGAATATGTTTTCTTTAGTGGATTCAGTTTTAAAGTCTTGTAATACAGATATACCAAAGTGCATCGGTAATTCAACTGACGGGGCTGCAAATATGCAAGGTTAATATAAAGGATTTTCTTCATGGCTTTCCAAAGAGTCCCCTGGTCAAATTCATATTTGGTGTTATGTATTAAATTTAGTTTTAGAAGATACCACGAAGGCAACTAATTGAAAGTGCATCGTATTTCAGCCTACTAAATAGCGTCGCAGTATTTTTCCGTGAATCATGCCAGCGCATGAACATCTGGGAACAAAGCAACGAGCACGAAAATAAAAACAAAGGCTCGTAACTATTGGAGAAACACGTTGGTGGTCCAAAGATTCTTCCAAAGATTCTGTTGGTGGTCCAAAGATTAAAGAAAATTTTTGGTTCATTTTCAAACTCAGATTCAACTATAAAGCCATTACATGTCACATTGATTACAAGATTAGAAACTATACAACAAAATTCAAATTTCAAGCCAGATATCCGAGCAAAGGCAAAAATATTTTTAGAATTATTTTGCAAATATTAAACAGTAATCACCGCCAAAATATTCTCAAAATATTCTCAAGAATATTTGAATTAACTACATCGCTCTCCCAGTATTTGCAAACCTCCGGTTTAGACATCTTAAAAGCTTGGGGGCTGACCACGTTAAAACCTTCAAAATTTTAGATTTTTCAAAAAAAAAAAAAAATCTGTTATAAAGGAACTCTTTAGAAATATTTTGACGCAAGTCGCATGTCAAAATTCCAATAATTAGTCAAGTTATAGCCCAAAATGTCAATATACACAAACCGAAACTAACTGGGCCACGCCCACTTACTGACAGCTTTCACATTTTCTTAGTTTTTGTGGCTGACATAAGCAAGATGTTACTTGATAAATCAAATACTTTCGTGAGAAAGAATGCTACAACTAATCTTTTCTCTTCTTAAATATCTGTTTTGTTTGTTTTTCACACCATTTCGAATAGTTTTTATATTTTGTGGTGATTATTTCGTGTTTTGTTGCTACTATTTTTTTCGTTGTTTACTGTTTTTGTTTTTTGCTATTAATTGTTATTAAGCAGCTGCATTTATCGCCTTTGATATTTTTTTTCTGCTTTATTGTTTTGTAATAATGAAGGGCAAGTCGTCTTCTGGGAAACGTGCAAAGAAACGGAGATTTCACGGCAATCAGCACTCTCAATTATTATCATCTGAAACCAAAACTAAATTGAACATTAGCTCTTCAAGCTCTAAATTAAATAGTAGTGACAATACTACATCTCGTGAATCAGTTAAAGCAGAAAATAGCTTTAAAGGGTTTATGCTTGTGGACAAGCAACTGTTGTTTGCTGCTTTAGAAGAATATTTAGTGTGTAAAGACTGCAACAGCAAAGTCACTGTGTAAGTGACAAGGCCATTTGTGGTTTATCTCTGAACTTAGTTTTAGCTTGTTAAATATGTGGAATATTATCATCATTCAGAAATAGTAACCTGTTTGGTGAGAAAAATAAAAAATCTGATGTTAATCACAGAGCAATATATGCAATGCGTTGCATTGGAAAAGGACACGAGTCTTTAAAAACATTCTGTGGCATTATGGATCTTGATGCTCCTGTTTGTCGCACAACGTATACCAAAATTTCTCGCTCGATTCAGAGTGCGGTTAAAGAAGCAGCTATATCTAGTATGAAAAAAGCAACAGTGCAAGAAATAGCAGCAACAAAGAACTCCACTGATTTGACAATTAGTGGAGATGGATCGTGGAAAACGAGAGGGCATACATCTGAAATTGGTGTTTGTTCTGTTATAGGAGCAAATTCAGGCAAAGTGTTAGACGTCGAAGTTAAATCGCTAGCATGCAAAGGTTGTCAGGCCTTCCAAGGTCCCAAAAGTGGGGGAAAATATGAAGAATGGGAAGCAAAGCATTTTCCATCATGCACAAAAAATCATGTCGGCTCATCTGGTAAGATGGAAGTTGATGGCATGGTTGAAATTTTTAAAAGATCTGAATTGGAGAGAGGGGTAAGATGTACTAGCTACATTGGAGATGGGGACACTAAAACATTTTCTTCAATTGTAGCTAGTAATCCATACAGCACAAATATAAAAAAAATTGAATGCGTTGGACATGTTCAAAAAAGAATGGGGGCAAGATTGAGGAAATTAAAAGAAGAGTACAGCGGAAAAAAACTTGCTGATGGTAAGAGTTTATCCGTTAAAGGAAGACTCACCGAAGCTTTAATCAAGCTTATTTCCGTGTATTATGGGAATGCCATACGCAGCAATTCAGATTGCCCAGAAAAGATGAAAAAATCTATCTGGGCAATTTATTTTCATATGCGTTCGAGTGATACAGAACCTCTGCACAGCTTTTGTCCAGAAGGGGAGAATTCTTGGTGCAAGTACCAAAAAGCTGTTTTACGTGGAGAACAAAATGTGTTTCACCATAAACAAATTATACCTTCAGCTGTAATGGATGCTGTGAAGCCAATTTTTAAAGCTTTAGCTAAACCAGATCTTTTGAAACGGTGTGTGGGTGCTTATACCCAAAACAACAACGAATCGTTCAATTCTTTGATATGGCAGATCTGTCCCAAAACCTCAAATTGTGGGAAGATAATTGCAGAAATTGCTGTATATCAGGCTATACTTTTGTTTAATGATGGCCGAAAAAGCCTTTTAAATGTCATGAGACTGATTGGTCTACATCCAGGCCTAAATGCTATTTACTCACAAATTCGAGTGGATTGCACTCGCATAAAGCAGGCTGAAAAGCGTTGCCTTTTAAATTCTATTGAATCTCGAAGAGCAAAAAAAAAAAGGCAAAGTTAAATGAAAACAAAAAATTTTTGAAAAAGGAGGGGCCAATTCATGCAGCTGGTCTTCATTAATTTCTCCAATTGGTATTGTTTATGTAAATATATTGAAATTTTCTTTTCGCCTGTGATAATTACCACTTTAGTGTATTGTTATTATTTAAATAATATTTAGGAATTTGATAAAATGTGATGTAAATATTCTTCATGATTATTTTTTTTTTAATACTTTATATATTCTAAAGTTTTGTATATAATTTAAATTCTTATTATCATTTTTATTCACTGTTTGGAATAAAGTTAATGTAAATATGAACAAAACTATTTGTCGAAAAATGTCAATATATGAAATTTAAAACTAATTAAGTTAAATATAATAAATAAAATAGATGTTAAATTATCAAAAATTGCTAATATTGAATATATTACAATTTTAATTATTTGTTTACCATATATATATATGATATTTTTGAAAAATTATCTTTCGATGCAATTTTCTCAAAACTGTTTTTTTGAAGCTTCCGCGCAAAGTTGCAGAAAAACTACTGATTGGAAAAAGATAAAATTTTACACCAATAATTTATGCATATATATCTACAATTTAAACCAATAAAATTTCATTTTTCATTCAAAATATTTGTATTGTGCTGTTTTTTACTAGTATTTTTTGCTAAAAAATTAGAGTTTTACTTTTATATACAGTAAAAAAATATAAAATTTGTTAAATCTCATTGTTTTTTTGGTTCAGAATACTGTTTAGACATTTACAAAGAGATATATGTCTATTTTAGAAAATTATGTTAATAACTTTTTGAGATATCATGCGCGGCGTGGATAATATATAAAAAAAAATTTTTTAAATGTACAAATTAAAATTAACTTTTCTAAAACTGCATTAAACATTTTTACATTTTGAAAGTGTAATTTTAAAGTTTAAAATATGCTTATTTAGTGTGTAAAAAATAATAATTAACAAAAAATATTTAATGACCTAAACTATGTGTCGAAAAAGAGTTGATTTACAGAAAAACGACGAATTCTAAGGTGTACAGCCCCCTTAAAAGCTTTTGAAATGGTATCACAAACGTGTTCAGAACTAAAAAAATAGTGAGAGATTTTGAAAGTGTACAAAAAGTTACAGATGATTTTATTATTCGCGCAAATAAGGAATTTGAAGAAACTGAAATAGAAATTCAAACTAAGTTTCCTCAAAAAAGATTGAAGAAAAGAAAATTGATGCCCGGTGAGACATCGTCGAATGAAACAGTTTTTGATGATGAAACCACTGCATTTAAAATAAACGTCCATAACATTATTTTCAGCACAGTTGTAGCGTCAATGGACCGCCGGTTTCCCGCAAATGGAAAATTGTACCCCGATTTTTCCTATCTAGATCCGAAACGTTTCCCTGAAATACGTCTTAACAAGTTTCAATCTGGCGAACTAAATGAGTTAAGCAAACTCTTGCTAAAATTTGACGAAATAGCTATAGGTGAAAAATTGCGAATTGAACTATGAAATTTAGATTTACATTGGGAAAAACTAAAAAATTCAGACTTAGAAGATTACATAATAATCAGAGAAGATCATTCAAATGAAGATAATAACGGCTTTACTTTGGAAACAGAAGAAGAAGTAAGTCTAAAATGTGAGACACACACTGCATGCTAAAATTGTGTTATTTGTTGCTGTAAGATATTACAGAGATACAATTTATTGACCAATTCTTGCAATTTAATTGGTCTAGCATTAAAAGTTTTACTAACATTGTCAATAAGTCAGAAGGTTGGGAAAGATTATTCTCTACGTTAAAAGTAATCAACAATCGAATGAGGAGTACTTTATCTTCGGATAATTTGAATGCTCTCATGGTAATGGCAATAGAAAAAGATATATTAATAAAATTAGATAGCGACGACATAATCGATAAAGTGGCAGAAAATAGTGAGCTTCTTCAAAAGTCATTCAATTAAATTTAAATTTAATGACTTTTGAAGAAGCATTACATCTATTTAAAAAAAAACGTTTATATAAATCATTCATGTATGTATGTGTAGTATAATAAATGTTTTTATTTACTCTTCATCTTTCACCTTTTTTTTGATTTTATCAACCTATGTTTCCTCATAAGAACCATGTGTTTTAAACTGAAATATATTCTATAAAGTATTATTAAGCAATTTTTATCTACTTTCTTAACTTACGTTCATGAGAATTTATAAGTAAAAAATGCCTAAAAATGATACATTATAGGAGCCGCGTACGTTTCGCGCGCGCGCTGTTTGCAATTGAAATTAATTGAAAAAGAGGGCCGATATCTCTAAAATGTCCGGGCCGAATATATATATATATATATATATATATATATATATATATCATGAACCAATGTTGAAATCATGAGCCAATAGATTTTAACAGGCTTTATTTACTGGAGTATGGTGTAAGCAGAGGTCTCACCCACTGTCCCAGCTGGAAGGGGGTGGACAAATATCAAGACAGTAGTGGCGAAGGTTAGGTTGGCATCTTCGTACAGCAAAAGTCACGCAAAAACAACTGCTCCTTCATTTTATACTATTAATCAAAAGGGGTGAAAAGGCCATTCATTACATTCTTTGTATTACTACACATTAAGGAAAATCATTTAATGCTTCCTAATATGGAAGTGAAAGAGGGACAAGAGTCTAAAAATAACTCCTCCCTTGAAATATAAATCTAACTATAAATCAATGGTATGTTTTCAGCCTTGAATTCCCAAAATAGAATATCTCTATGCTTATTCTTTAACAAAGACATTTTATGAAAACAAAAGAGTTTTAAATTTTTTATTAATACAAAAGTATTTATAATTTTTGAATGCATCCCCCCCCCCAAAAAAAATTTTGGTAAGCCAAAATAAAAAAATTTAAATACTTTAAATTTTTAAAATTTAGGTTGGTACGACTGTCCTTTTCATCAATATCACTAAGTCAGCTAAGTCATCAATATCACTTTGAGTGGCAATTTCTTTCATTTTAAGGAAATACTCTTGAAGAGTCTCATTATATCTTTGCTTTCTTTTTTGCAACATTGCATGTATTTCTGCACTATTGCAATTAAGTCTAAATTCTTCAAACAAAAGATTTTTTAATTTTTCATATGAATTTAAACAACTTTCACTACTAATTAATGTTAAGGCATTACCCTTTAAACATCTTTTTGCAAATAAAAATTTTTGCATTTCTGAAAGTTTAAATAAATTAGCATTAGTTTCAAAATTTTCAAACCAAGAATTAATATTACCAAATTTATCTCCTTTAAAAATAGGAGTCACTGCTTCAACATCAGCAAAATTAACTATTAATTTTGTTTCTGATTCTCTATTATTTACATCATTATTAGCATTTTGACTTAAGGATACCATATCTCTATCAGCACTACTTTGTACAGATAGAATTTAAATTGACTTGTGTAAATTGATTTACATAAGTTTTAATTGGTATATGTGGTTCAAAATCAGTTTGAGTTTGTTTACATTCAAACTGACTAGTTTCATCCTCATCTTCAGAGGGATTTTCAATTACTATAGAATTTTTTAAGTAATCAAAATCACATAAACAATTTAAGATATGTTTTGCAATTTCATTTTTATTTCCCTCACTGGAAATATTAAGAATGTCTTGACTAATTGACTGTCTTGAAAGATTTTGACTAATTCCGAAAAATTAAAAGTATTACAAATTTCTTTAAGTTTATTTGAAAATTCTTCATCGTTAAGTTCAAAAGAAAATTCTGAAAAATTTAGTATTTTGTTACGATTTAATCTGGAAAAATCATTAGGAAATAAAAGTTTAAATAACAACTTTATTTTATTTGCCTTCACTAGTTTAATTGACGTTTGAACCACATTTATTTCTTTCAAAAACATCTTAAATGCACAATAAATAACAATATTATATCATAATTTTAAAAAAAAGCAATATAAACACAAGAAATGCAATCAACTCGTAAATATATTTCTCTATTCAATTATTCATAATAAGAAATTTAGGTCACTTGACCTACGTAATCATAAAATTATCACTACTAATTATCAAGAGAAAAAAAATATATAAATACAGATTTCTCTTTTCTTCATTTTTTTTTTTTTTTTCCTTTCACTCGCCAAATTTTTCGCCGACCTTCAAGAGAAAGGAAATTTTAATAAAGAAGTAAAAAGCTCCTCTATAAATTTAATATAAATCGCGCACATAAATGGTGTTTCTTTCAACTTAGATGCACAAATTTAAGACATCAAACGGTTTATGGATGTGTGACAGGCTCGATCCAACTTTCTTCCGATAACGGCAAGGTATGGTACAGGTAGAGAAACAGACATCATCGCTCCTTCAACGTCGGTCGATCAGGCAATTTTCTTTTTTACCCTGGCGTGTGATGGGATGGGCAAAGCTTGGGGTAGCAGTCAGCCTCCGTTAAGCTTAGAAATGCGTAAGTTTCCTCCGCAAAGCCTGAATACTGCTAGGCTTGTAATATCGGGGTATCAATCCAGCTATTTTTTGTAGTGTTTTAATTTACCTTGGTTGAAATCATGAGCCAATAGATTTTAACAGGCTTTATTTACTTGAGTATGGTGTAAACAGAAGTCTCACCTACTCTCCCAGCTGGAGGGGGGTGGACAAATATCAAGACAGTAGTGGCGAAGGTTAGATTGGCTTCTTCGTACAGCAAAAGTCACGCAAAAACAACTGCTCCTACATTTTATACTATTAATCAAAAGAGGTGAAACGGCCAGTCATTACATTCTTTGTATTACTACACATTAAGGAAAATCATTTAATGCTTCCTAATATGGAAGTGAAAGAGGGACAAGATTCTAAAAACAACTCCTCCCTTGAAGTATAAATTTAATTATAATTCAATGGTATGTTTTCAGCCTTGAATTCCCAAAATAGAATATCTCTACGCTTATTCTTTAACAAAGACATTTTATGAAACCGAAAGAATTTCAATTCTTTTATTCATACAAAAGTATTTATAATTTTTGTATTACATATATATATATATATATATACATATATGATTTCCCTTTGTTGCCATAAGCTGGTTAAAAAGTAAAAAATCGGGATGCAATACTTGTTTTCTGCTACAATCACAAAATACCAATTTTTAATTCAATTAGAAAAACCATACGTTAAAGCGGTTACACTTTAGTGAATTTCAAAGCAATTTTAACCCATCTATATTAACCAAATTTAACCCAACTTCTACATAATATTCTAATAAAAATTATTAATGCACATAAAATGTTCGAAGTTCATCTAATGAAAAGTTTATAACGACAGCACTGACCAGAAGGCACTGTTAGCAAAAATCATAAATTCGTGTATATTTAATTTAAATCGGATTTTTTTTTTCTTATTTTAATCAGACATACTAAATAAAAAATTATGTCACTCTTGAATTGAGCAAGTCTTGATACACGCTAAATATATATTTAATAAAATTTAAATACACTGCATTCTATTTAGCAAAAAACTAAATGGGTATAATTGAAATATGTTTTTAGCCTGAAAATTATTTTAAATGCATTTTATGGAAAATTACAATTTAAACTTTATGCTACTCTTATTCTTGTTTGGTCTACTTAGAGACAAAATTTACATGATTACTCTTTCAATATTTTTTAGTTAAAAACTCTAAAATTAATAAAATTAGATTTTAAAAAATCGCTCAATATAGAATGTATTTATTATTTCTGTTGTATAAAAATATTTTATATTTGGATAAATATTTTCAATCAATATTTTTTAATCAATTTTTTAAAATTATATATTTATTTTTAAACAAATATTTTTTTTATTTAAAACAATGCCTTTTTTAATGAAAGAGAAACTATAGTAATTTTAATATATATGCCTTTTATTATTTCTTAGTAAAATTCGCTTCTGTAAAAGACATTCATTATCAATGAAATCAAAGTTTTAAAAGGCTTTAAAACTAAAGTATTTATTAATATATTGTATTTTATATTTAAATTAATCAAGGTGAACCATGCAAAATTGCCTTTTTGTCACCGATAATGCTTAATTAGTTTGGTGAGTTCTACTGGTATTATGACAATTGGTGCCATTTGTATTTTGGCAATTGAAAGGGGTAACTTTGATCTTGAGTATCATGCCAAATGATTTCAGTTGATTTTCATTACATTTACTTCTAAAAAAGGGCTATACTTTATCTAATAATGAACATAAAGCTATCACTACAAATAAATAGAAAACATTTCATCTTTATTATTTGTGTCAGTCTTTTAGTTTTGTGCTTGATTTTGTAATGTTGATAAGAGTTGTGGACTTGAGATGTTCGAATTCGATTCTGAACTTTTCCGTCAGTTAAAATTTTCTCCAAATTCCAGGAAGGAATTAATTGTTACGAAATATAATTTTACTTATTAATTTTTACTTATTGATACTATTATAATTTTTTCTATTCTAACTTAATACTATTTAACTGTTATTATGATAAATATTCAGCTATTCTAATATTCTAGTTCCAACAAAAAACCTCGATCTTTATTCGATCTATCTACTCTGTTGATAATTGAGTAGATTAGCAGATTTATATAAACCTTATTCTATAGTGATATGCAATACAAATACATCTTCCCTTATATACAGTTTCACTATCAGTACCAAATTTACAAAAATGAGAAAATATTAGAGAAATAAGAAAAAATATTTTTTTTTTTTTAAAAGCAATTTTTAAACACTTGATGAGAATTCTAAGGGGAAAAAGTATAAAACGAAATAATCTTAAAAAACCTTAAAACATGACTTTTTTTTTTTTTTTTTCCTTTTTCTTAAATTTTTTTTTTTTCTAATTAAAATATTGAGTGTAACTTTTTAAAATATGAGAATCAAGTTAATATAGTCTCATTTAATTCTTCAGATATTATGCGCTCATTTTATATGAAATTTATCTTAAAATGAGTTTCAAAATTCCTCATAATTTTCTGAAAGAAAAAAAAATTTGCGATTAATTTTATATTTTTATTATTAATCGAAAACCTCCGAATTTTCATCTGCTTCCTTTTGGTTAATAAGAAATTCTTGCCAAACATTTTAAGATAAAATGTATATAAAATGAGCATAACATCTGATAAATCAACTAAGATTATATCAAATCAATTAATATAAAGTAGAAAGTTACACCCTATATTTTAATTTTTACTTTTCGAGCAAACCACCATAGAAGAGTTGCTGCTTTGTAAAATTTTTAAAAACTAATTTATTCTTACTCTTGAGCAATCTCGGGAATGAAGATGTTTCCCAATTTTAACTACAGAACACCAAGTACTACGTTTATACCAAATAAGACGTTTAAACGTGTCCTAATCAAAAAATTTTATTCCTAATAAATCAAAGTAAAAAAAAAATATTAATAACGCAGCATTCGCAAAGGGATAAGTTCACCCAGTCTTTTATTCCAAAATTTTTAATTCAAAAAACTTGTAAAATTCAAATAATTACCCATAACGGTAATAAAAGTGTAATGATAAATGCAATACTATCAGTAAATGATTTATATTCTAGTTGTAAATCTAATCCTGACTGCAATATCTCAAATTTAATCCCGGCATAACTTGGTATAATATATATCGATATATTATTTTTGGCCACGTAGAAGTTTAGCTCCAAGATAGTGCTTCGGTTTTATAAATTGCACCGCTGGCATGTCAATGAGAAGAGAAACTTAACTTAAAGCGCAAACCGCATGCATATTGCCAAACCATACCATAGATTATAAACTTGGCGATTGCAGGTGGTATTGGCGATGGATTACGCGTAAATGTGGTGGGAGATCAAAATTACATTAACCTAAACAGTGTAATTCGATATTCTTTTTCTCCTCCTAGAACAAGCCATGATGAATAAAAATAACTCATTAATTCTTTTCAGTAGAGAATTAAATAAGAAAATAACCTTTTAA
This sequence comes from Parasteatoda lunata, assembly GCA_949128135.1. Taxonomy (NCBI): domain Eukaryota; kingdom Metazoa; phylum Arthropoda; class Arachnida; order Araneae; family Theridiidae; genus Parasteatoda; species Parasteatoda lunata. The sequence continues at coordinate 9,141,687 of OX421980.1, read as the reverse complement.
TTTTTTAGGATCACTTTACAAATACACTGTATTTATATTTCATTAAACACAATAATTTATATTTTATAAAACGATCTAGTTTTTTGATATAAGAGATTTAATTTAAATTTTTTTTTACAAGAATTGTGTTTGCGAAGAAATGAAAATAATTTTTTAATGAACCAATCACAAAAAATAACGTAACATTTTAATACTATGTTTTATTGGAACACTATTTTGAAGAATTAATTCTATTTAACTTTTATTGTAAGAAAGTATGACCTATTTTATTTTACTGATATTCTCTATTAAATCAATATTCTCTATAAAAGAATAATGTGAGTATTTTTATGAAGATTTTTTTTTAGAAATTAACAAAGACATATTATTTACTAGAAAAATAATTAGAGTATTCAAAAATGTTATCAGGCTTTAAAGTAATAGTTTCTTGCAAACGAAATAATCGATATTTTTAAAATAAACTTTGAAAGCGTTTTTTCATTACTAGAAGCATGTATTATAAAGAAAATATTTATTAAATTACTTTTTTTGCAATGAAATGAGATCTCAAACTTCACGAAAAATTTATTCAATTCCTTAATATATATAAAAGTCCATAAATACTTCAATCATTATGGAGGTCATAGATACCTTGATACTCTTTCAATATAAGATAATAAATGCAATTAATAGAAAATGCACAATTTTAAAAATATATTTAATTTACATATGTTGCGTACAGATTATTCTGAGACGATCATACGTAACATAAATTTATAAATTCCTAAATACTGTTATATGAGTTTAGTAATTAAAAATATAATTAAAAAAAGCAAAATTAAAAAATAGCATAATTAAAAAGTAGTAGTAGCCGATGTACGTGCTACGGAAGTGACGTCATCATAAACGTCAAGGGGTGCTTATTTCTGCCCGGGTGGGAAACGAAAATATGTCGTCAACCGGAAGATGCTTATTTCTGCCCGCCCGAAATCGAAACATCGTCTGCAACGTCATGGGGAGCTTATTTCTTTTTTTTCTTAAGCCTAAAATATTTTTAGTTTCGGTTTCTGTTTTTAATTTAGTTTCGTTTTTTAAATATTATTTTCATTTATTACTTTTTTTGAGGGTGGCAACACTTATTATTTTTAATATTAGTTTTTAAGGATGGCAATACTTAAAACTTTGTTATTTGGGGGAGAAATTGTATATTATGAAGTAATGACGTCATCTTTTATTACATAATACATAAATGATATCATGCTTTAACTCTAGTGGCGCCATCTATGTGGGAATGTTAAGAATAAAATAACTTTAAATCTATTTTATTATTTAATTTAAATATAATTAATGCTGAGGATTGAACTCATCATATGGTGATAAGAGATAACGATAAATAGAGGTGATAAGAGAGGTGATATGGTGATAAGAGATAACGACGAGAGTAAAGTTTTTCATTCTTCTTGGATCTTTTGAAGTTCAAACATCGCTTTACAGCTCTCCTCGCAGGTCCAACAGGTAGTGGTAAAAGTTATTTCCTAAAAAAAGTGATTGAAAACCAAATGATACAGCCTTTCCCAAAACACGTAGTATGGTATTATGGCGTTTATCAAAAATTATATGATGAGATGCCTAATGTTGTTTCTCAAGAAGGACTTCCATCCGATTTGAATCAATATTCAGATGCATTAATTGTGATTGATGATCTCATGAGTGAATTAGGAAATGATCCTCAATTGACGAAATTATTTACAAAATTTTCCCACCATAAATCTCTTAGCATTATTTTTGTGGTTCAAAACATTTTTCATAAAGGAAAGGAAATGAGAGAAATATCCTTAAATGCTCATTATCTTGTATTATTTACGAATCGAAGAGATCAATCGCAAATTACACATTTAGGACGTCAATTGTACCCTCGAAAAGTTAAATTTTTTCAAGAATGTTATGCAGATGCCACATCAAAACCTTATGGCTATTTACTCATTGATTTAAAGTGTGATACCGAAGAATCTTTACGCATGCGTACTGGAATGTTCCCTGGAGATACTTATTATGTGTACCAACCTCGATAACTTCATTTCAACTGTGAATTTCAAGGAAATTAGATGTCTGCTTTAGTCATTGATTTTGAAGGTTTCCAACTTTCAGCAGGGTGCTACATTGTCAAAGAACTTGCTTTTCATGCCGTGAAAGGTAATCCCATTACCGGAGTGTGTACATTCCAACCACCGTTTCCATTCGAAGAACTTCCAACACAGCAGAAAATACAATATTCTTGGATAAAAAGAAATATTCATCGAATAGATTAGAACCAAGGAGAATTACCCTACATTAAATTTCATACTATTTTGACTTTTTTTGGGTGATATGAATTCAAAAATCTATGTGAAAGGGCTCGAGAAACGGAAATTTTTAGAAATTCTAACCGGCAGAGTGTTTTACAATTTAGAAGATTTTGGCTGTCCTAAAGTAGATGAACTGATAACAACTTTTTCTTCGTGCACTATACATTCATCAGATTTTAAACATTGTGCTCTCGTTAAGGCGAAAGCATTTGGAGGATTTCTACAAGACCTATAAATAGGAGAAGCACTCGGAATTCAAATCATTTGAAGGTAAGATGTCCGTATGTAATGAGCGAACATTAGAACTCATGAAATTGATCTCTAAAACTAAACATTGCAAGCCTCTTTTAAAAAAGTGTTCAAAAAGTGAAATAAAAACTTTGTGTGAGTGTGTATTGAATGTATTGTGCGGTAATATACCACTCACGAAATCTCAGAAAAATAAATTAGCTCCTCATAAAGAAAGTTTAAGAAAACTTTCTAAGAAGAAATTGCCATTGTATAAGAAGAAAAAAATTCTTGAACAGAAAGGAGAAGGATTTTTATCATTTTTATTACCTGCAGCTATATCTGTCATTAGTTCTTTAATTCATGGAGTACAGTAAGAAATTTGTGTTGGTTCCGGAGGATAGAGTACAAGTAGCGGAACACTTATCTCAATTGGATCAACAAATGAAAAATATTCTACAGAAAAAGGACTTAGCAGATGACGAGAAAGCAACTCTATATTTACAAATATTGCAGAAGTATACGCACTTTTCAATTTCGAGACCGAATAAACCAGAGCCTCAAACCGAACAGGAGGAAATTCCGATCAGAGACGATCCTCTAGTAGAGTCTGCAGAAGAGATCTCTTCAAATATCAAAAAAGAAAGTGAAGACTTGGAGGGGATAATTCTAACTGTTGTTCCAGTTCGATTTCAAGAAAAAGCAAAAGATATGTATCAATTCTTAAAAAATAATGAATCTCTCCTTTGGAACGCTAAAGGTAAAATTATTCATGAAGATAAAGCTGTTCCTGGAAGTAATATAGTAAATCTTATCAATGACTTTTTGCGAAATAGAAAATCAGCTCCAGTGGGGAGAAATGTATTTTTAAAAACATTAAATGATGTTCAATTACCATCACATTTAGATGTAAATAAAAAATTGTATAGTAAAAATAAAATTGTTAAGAAACCTATGATGTATGCCCGCAGAAGTGCTTGGGTGAAACTTTGAATAAAATGTTATTTATTTTATTAAAATATATTTTGTCTTCATTGATCATTTTTCACAGGTGAAAGAGTTTATATTATCAAGAAAAATTACACCCTTTAATAACTAATGCAATAAGTTTCAGAAAAAATATATAGAATTTTCTGAAAAACTGGAAAATGTTTTGCAAAAACATAAATATTTTCTTAAAAGATAGAAAATTTTTTATAAAAATAAAAATATTTTCTGAAAAACTAGAAAATTTCATTAAAAAGTATGAAATATTTTTACAAAACTAGCAAATTTTTAATAAAAAGTAAAAATATTTTCTTAAAAGAGAATTTTTTTTTGCAAAAACATAAATAATTTCTTAAAAGATAGAAATTTTTTATAAAATAAAAATATTTTCTGAAATATTAGAAAGTTTCCCTCCATAATAAAAATATTTTCTGAAAAACTAGAAAATTTTGTTAAAAAGTTTAAAATATTTTTTCAAAACTAGCAAATTTTTATTAAAAACTAAAAATATTTTCTTAAAAGAGAAAATTTTTTGCAAAAACATAAATATTTTCTTAAAAAATATAAATTTTTTATAAAAATTAAAATATTTTCTGAAATATTAGAAAGTTTCCCTCAATAATAGAAATATTTTTCTGAAAATTTCGTTAAAAAGTAATAAAAATGTTTCACTATTTCCTACATAACAATATTTAAATGTAAAATTTTATAATAATGACATGAAAGACACTAGATTTAGTTTTATTCTTTTTATTTTCTAAACACAAATCTTACACCATATTTTTTCTTTACAAATTGATACATCTGAAAATCGTTTACATATAACAGATTTGAAATATGATACATAGAATAGCCTTGACAGTGTTTGAGTAAAAAGTAAATACAATATTGTCCACTTACGTTGGATGTAGGTAATTGAAACACTTTGGAATTCTATAGAACGTCCGTGTAGGAAGTGGTTTTCATGTTGTAAAATCCGGGAGGCTTCCCATATGAATCATAAAACTCTAACTGTCTTTGATCATCCACAAATAACTTTAGCCAGTGAGTCCCAGGTTGTGATGAGTCATCTGAATTCGTGATAGCACATGTGTTTTCTTGGAGATCCGGAAGCGTATCTCTTGAATATACGCCTTGAAAGTAAGGTGATGTTATTTTATCTTGCGATAAAATGTAGAATAGTTCCAATCCATACATTCTTCAATTTCCGAAGTCGAATAAAATATTTCTTGACTTGTTAATTTCAATCAAATTTTCAAATTCGGCAAAAACGATAACGCATACTGTTTTTTCTAGTGAGTTTGTAAATTTCAGTTCTAATCGCAAATTGCTATGCTTAATCAGATTTAAATGTTCTCCTGAACATAGATCTGGGGAGAGATTAAATCCAAATAATGTATTTCCGTTCTTGGAGTCTTCTCTGGAAATAAATATTCCTCTATCTTGACCCATTCGTTCCGTTCCATCAAATAGAGTTTGATAGGCACGAATGTATTGATTTTGTGAAAAGTTGAGTTGCAATGGATTATGGGGGACGGGTTGTCCATCTACATACACTCCAATAAAATTTTAATTGAAATGTTTAAAATCAAAAGGAGATTTCGTCAATGTTCCATGAAAAGCTTCATTATCTACGCAACCAATAATAACTTTTTTAGGCATTTGACCCGAAAATATATTATCTTGAAAAAAAGACATGATCCCTTTTGGAATCGAATACACTTTGCATAGGACTCGATTAATGGGGTATTTTGCACTTGTTTTCTCGAGTGCTTTAGCATGACCAAGAAGCACTCCGGGGTTCACACGAACTTTTTGAATGAATAAAGAGACATGATCCAATACTACTTTAAATCCTTCAGATCATTGTAGACAAAATTCTGGCTTGCTTCGTATTAGTTTTATTTTCAAATCCACTAAATTGAGTAAAAGACGATCTTGATGAAATAAATCTGAATGAATGCAGCCAATCATATCTACTGTTGCGCTTTCTTTGAAAAAAACAGTTCTTTTGTTTAAACCATCCTCTGAATCTTTATAAATTAATTCAGCAGTTAATTGACATGTTTTGCTATCATATCCATGGTTTAGGAGAGTTTCAATATAGGCCCTATAGGGATAGGTATTACTTGAATTGGAAACTATACGATCATTTAAAGATACATCTACTTGAGAAAATAATGAATGTAGAAATAAATTCACAGGTCCTATAACATCATCTTTAGCGATAGCTGTATTGTTCGTTTTTACTATTTTCGCTTTCACATACAATTGTGTTTGACTGAGATCTATGTAATCTTCTACACTTTCAGAGACGTGAAACTCTACGGGAGCATTATCAAAAACGTTAGAAAGAGGATGAAATTGTATCCATTCACCATCTTGAATGACTGTTTGAGTTCCAGGTAAAGTAAAAAGTTTCAATTCTGATTTTACGCACTCAGGAGAATCTTTCAACAAAAATGCCATTTTATGGATCAAAAATATCACGTCCACTCACTTTGCGTGCTTTGGATGAAATAATTCGTTTTTGCTTCTGAAGCTTCCTTTTATAGTTTCCTTTCCCGACCATAGACTGCACTTTATCAATAGCTTTTTGTGCTAGATGTTTTCCACTTTCTTTAGTTCTTGTTTTGACGGCTTCCTCAAAGTTTTCTCCAGATAATACATCAGATGCTACTCGAGTTCCTGTTTTTAAAACTTCTTTTCCAATAGTTTTACCACCTTTAACTAAAAAGGGTAGTGCTGCTCTAAATAATCGACGAAATATACCACCAAGTCCATAGCCCTTTTGGAAATTAACACCTTTATAATAGGGCAAACCCGAGCCAATTTGACTCGCATAATGATCTTCGAATTTTTCAGCACAACAAACGTACGGTACACTTCATCTTGACGTCTTCTCTTCAAATGAATGTTTCAAAAAAACGCATCGTACTATTTATAGTATTTGTCTCACGCGGAAATGTAAAACTATAATCACTTTACCACTTTAAAAGGTACGAAAGCACCTGAATTCAATCTGAACTCCATTTGAATAGTTTGAAAGGAGTGCCTCGTTAAAGGTAAGTATTGAGGTCTATCATAATACTGACTGATTGTTTCACCATCTTATCCTTTTATTCGAACGATCCGCAGTAAAGGAGCTTGTGTATCTCCGACAATTTGTGGAGAAATTAAATCTGAGTAGACGTAAAAAACGGAAAAATTAGACCACGCGTCAGCCACAAATTCGCTTTTCCGGTTACCCGTAATGACTGTATCACGTTGGAATCCTAACAATTCACCTAACTTTTCTAAATGAAGGCTGCAACCTTGGACGGCGTTAATTTTTACTCGTTTCGTAGCTTTATTGAAATTTATTGTAAACCGACTTGGATTTTTAGGTAAAGCAAGTTGTATAGCTTATACAATATCGAACAATGATTCGTAACACCCCACATCAATTGTTTGCTTAAAAGTCGATGCGATATTACCATTACTAATCGTGTATTGAAAATAATTATTAGTTTCATTAACGTTCAGCCAAGAATGCGGAGAGATGATTTCAGATAGTCCAACTTCCCATTCACTTTTTAGATTAACAGGTATCGGTAACTGCGTCTTAAAAAGAGAGATTTTGTTGTTAGGAAAAAACTGCATGCAGCTATGAGAGGGCAACGTCAAGTAGAAAGACATTTTCGAGAATGAGTCTTCAGAGGTTAAGTTTCACTATTTATACTTTTTGAATATCACTCACCCAGGCATTAAACTTTTCAGGATAGCCTAAAAATTTAACAAAATATTCTGTGCTTCCTCCTTTCTTTCTCTTTTTGATAACTTTTTCTACGGGATAATAACCCGAGTTGACTACTTTTTGTAATTCTTCTGCATAAAAAGTACCTTCTATTGCTTCATTCTTGAAATCTTTTAATTTATACACTATAGGATTTCGATGAACTGTTTTATCTATGACAAATAATTCTCGTGTCCAATTATTTTCATATCCTTTCTCAAATGTAAGTTTTGATTTACTAATGCGAACAGTGTCACCTACTTGAAAAACAGGGTTATCAATATTCACCTTATCGCTATATAAATTATTCCAGACTTGGTTTTGATTATCTATAGTCACTGCGGATGGTTCCATTTTTATACTTCTATGCTTTGTATGATTATAACTATGGATTAATTTAGAAAGGACATCAATGTATTTTTTAGTATTAAACTCTGTAAAGTATTTCCACATCTTAGTTTTTAAAGTGTGATTAAATCTTTCAACGATACTTGCTTTAGTTTCATTATTTGTTGTAAAAAAATGAACTCCTATCTTTTTAAGATATTGCTGCACAAGTTTATTTGTAAATTCCGTACCTTTGTCTGAATGTAAATTTTCTGATTTTCTTTCTTAAAAAATAGTTTTTAAAGCAGACAATATATTTTTGACTGATTTGTCTTTTACAGGAACAGCCCAAGCAAACTTTGAGAAACAATCAACTCAAGTTAACAAATATTTGAATCCATTATTAAATTTTGCTAAAGATTGCATGTCCACTAAATCAATTTGAAATTGTTCATCTATTCCTCCAACAATCACTATATTACGTTTAAATTTATGCTTCACAGGTTTATGTAAAGTATAAGAATCTTTAGTCTCTAACCATTTTTCTTCACTTTACCTTTCACAGAATTATAAATAGCATTTACACCTCCAAAACTACCAAGATGTTCTGGATTATTATAAACGGATGATAACAAATTATCCATTATATATTAAAATTAAATCAAAATCAATAAAACTCTGCTGTAATTTTGTTACTTGCTAAGTTTTAAGAATTTTTAAAAAATTACAACTGAATCTAACTCTTACAAAATATATATTTTTAAAAATGCTGGTAAGCAAGAAACATTTCATTTAACTATTTAAATTCCTTATCTTACAGGAATATTTCAAAATTATCCAAACTACATTAATAAATAACAATAATAAAGATAAACATTCTGACAAAAGAAATACCCAGCCAACTGAAAGAGAAAAATGTCTAGCAGCTGAAATAGAAAAAAAAACCCAATTGATATCTGAAATAGATGCACTTTTATACTATTTATGCAAAAGTAAACAGAAAACAAGTTTAGTTAAATTTAAAATGTTTTATTAATTCTAATAGAATGAAAAAAAAAATTATATACTTATATATATATTTTAAAAAATAATACTGCAATATACATTTGTACAATATTGTTACATATCCATAGATTTGAAAACATGTTCGTTGTCTTCAAAGTATTCATAGGTATAAGGAGGACAAAGAACAGATTTTGTATCACTCAATAGACTTACTAAATTAATGTTTTTCAAAAACTCACTGGTCACATAAGAAATGGGTTTTAAGAGTAAAAGTGTTTGGTTAACAAATAAGTTATCGTAAAACCTCTTTGCCAATTCCATAACATCGATGGATAGATCAAGTGAATTGAATGTACTTTCTTTGTTTGCCCACGATTCCTCTGCTATCGTAACTGGTTGTTTCAATCCGCCTTCCTTCAAAATTTCGCACAATGTGTTTCGTAAAATTTGCGAGACAAACTCCTGCCCATGGCTAACGTCCAGTGATGGAGGTAAAGTTTGGTCAATTGGCATTTCACAAAATTGCGTATAAGCCTTTGTAAAGTCCATAACTTGAAATACGTATTCCAGTACACAAGAAGAAATGCCATCATAATTCGAAATCATTTCGACCCAATGAGAAAATGTTATTGTTATTTTCCTAATTATGATCTTTTGATTAAGGCCACAAATATAACGTTCGAAATGAAAATCAACGAAATTATCACTTGTAATCCTTAATTGTCCTTCAGGAATGTATGCACAGTTTAGCTCACGTTTTGATTTAGGAACTGAAGCTATTCCCATCAGGTACTCAATCCAATCAGGTTTCAAAGTAACTCCTTGTTTTGTGAGGTAATACTTTTCTCCGTACTTGTTGTATCGTCTCAAATGCACAACAACACTTTTGTTGAAGCTGCTGACTATTATAAACACATTATCTCCTAGGGGAAAGACATTGTCTGGCATGTTGCCTTTAAAAAGGACACCATTCATCTGAAAATAAAAAGAAAATGAGAAAAAAGCAGGTGACAAATAAGAGATGACATACTTTAATAATCAACAATACAGACAAAATACTATTTATTTAAAAAAAAAATTCAACTTACTTTTGAATTATCCGCTCGGGATTTTTTGCAAACTTCTTGTTCAGAAACTTCTTGATCACATTTTCTTTTATCCATAATAAGTTATAATATCTCTTTCTTGGAAAAAAAAGTCCTTTGTAAAAGTTATGGTAATCAATTGCGAAAATCGAATATACACTCCTCGAAGCAACGTCTGAAATAACAACTGGTTCAAACTAAATACTTACACGTGAAGTTTGGTTGCCAACACTATAAAATAAAATGTTAATGTCCAATCACTAAATAGTATTCAGTATTTAACATGAAAAAGAAGTGAAGCAAAGATGAAAACGTCACTTGTTTAACAAGTATTGAACGCTCCCTGTCGGTGAGATCCTATTTCTGAAACATACATAAGTCATGTATCCGAGATTACGCTTATTAAGTCGTGCCAGAACAGGATACCCTTATCGTAATCAGTCGTGATGTCAGTTCGTTATCTCTTTTCACCACATGGCATACGCGTGCAGGTTGTCTCTCGTTGCCAGCAAGAGAAAGCCTTAATAACATTAAGAGGGAAAAGAAATAATTCTTTAATAACTGTCAAAGATCAAGTGAAAATATATCGATGAAACCGTAGGATGATATCGATATCAAATCCTTTTCATTTATACACGTGTTCAGAAAACAAAAGTTTAACTTATTAACACATATCTTAACGTAAGTCAGTGGTTATGATATCCAACTATTGACTCACGAAGGCTTTTTGATTGGCGTGAGTTCGATCCTCAGCCTTAATTATATTTAATAAATAATAATAAAACAGATTTAAATATTAAAATAAATTTAAAGTTATTTTATTTCTAACATTCCCACATAGATGGCGCCACTAGAGTTATAGCACGATATCATTTATGTATTATGTAATAAAAGATGACGTCATTACTTCATAATATACAATTTCTCCCCCAAATAACAAAGTTTTAAGTATTGCCATCCTTAAAAACTAATATTAAAAATAATAAGTGTTGCTACCCTTAAAAAAAGTAATAAATGAAAATAATATTTAAAAAACGAAACTAAATTAAAAACAGAAACCGAAACTAAAAATATTTTAGGCTTAAGAATAAAAGAAATAAGCTCCCCATGACGTTGCAGACGATGTTTCGAATTCGGCAGAAATAAGCAACTTCCGGTTGACGACATATTTTCGTTCCCACCCGGGCAGAAATAAGCACCCCTTGACGTTTATGATGACGTCACTTCCGTAGCACGTACATCGGCTACTACTACTTTAAAAAATAACATAATTAAAAAAATAACATAATTAAAAAAATTGTCATCCTTCAATTAAAAGCTTCCTGTTGTCAAATATTAATAATAATTATAATTTTTAACAATTTTTTTTAAACACAAATTTTTATTTCTCTAAATTAATACTATCCTTCATATGAAAATATCAGAAAATTTATAAAAGAAAAATTATATTTTAAAATTGAGCCATTGGCGACAACAGAGGTTAGATGTATGTGCTGAGTTTAAATAAATTATATGTTATAGAACTCACATTTAAGACTTAGATCAATTTATTATCAGGTCATAAGAGTGTTTTTTAATAAATAAATGTAGTGATTGTTTGATTTATAATTGTGAGTCCTGAGTGTTTAATGTTAAGTTATACATTTCTTTTGAAATAATTTTTGAAATATGCATAGCAGGGCGACATTCATTTCAACTTAAAAATCATCAACTTAACTTTTAATAACTATAGATAAATAAAAAACAAAAGTTAGATAAAAACTTTAAATGAAATACTTTTAGAAAAATTCGTTCTAAATAATATTTAAATAAAACACAATCGCTTCGCCTGAGTGATTTTGTAACGAATTCTAAACTTTTTAATTTTATAAGTTAGGTGAAAAGTAAATATCTTACAATAGTGGTAGGGAATTAAGAAAATTCTAAATCTAAAGTTTGAGTCCTAGAACGTAAACATCTGATCATTAGATCAAAAGTTAGTTTTAGATTTTTTGTTTACTGTTCACTGTACACTAAAACGTGATTTTATTCTTTTGAAATTTTGATTTTAATGCCATTACTTCAACCTCCTTCGGGTTATGCTTACTTTATAAATTTAATCTCAACTTTATTTTTTTCTTCACTTTTAAACTGTAAAAGACTTTTCCTCCATTTGTAAATTATGAAAAAAGTTGTTAATCTGATTGCGTAAACAGTTAATTCATTAAAATTGGACATTCTCAAATAATTTCTTTTACTATTCATTTATATTATTAATAATAATTATTTACACAAAATTATAATAAAGAAAAGTTTGATTAGAAATTTAAAGGTTTTTGCTGCAATAATTAGGAATTTCTATTGACAAAATTCAAGTAATTTTTTTCCGGAGCGAAATGCATTTTTATTTAAAAGGGAACAATACTGACTTAATATTTATACTATAAAAATATCTCTAATCGCTAACACCGATGATAGGAAAAAATTTCGTTTTTTTTCTTATCCACAAAAAGTTTAAAACTTAAATTGTTGTTCTTTCATTATGAAGCAATCGTATAATATTCTCGTATCATGTAAAACTTTATGATGAAGTTACTTATCCACCGTTTTACAATTATAAAATGAAATAATTATTGAATTCTACTTGCATTTTAAAATGTAATACTCAATTGTTCAATGAATTTTACGATTATTATTATAAAACTGCGTATAATGAACATTTCAACTAAAATAATTAGTACAAAATAGCTGCTAAAAATTCTCTTTAACATTTATAAATATTATACATTTATAAATTTCAGCTTTTCGCATTATTGATAAATAATCTCTACGTCGAAAAATATTTAAAGAATTCCATAATAACTGAAAATTAAATAAAATTTAAAAAAAATTGTAAATGGTTATCGAGCAGAACCATTAAGTTTAATTAATGAGTATAGAATTGGAAACAAAGTCTCTGCTGAACAATAAAAAAAAATTTTTTTTAATCGTTTAAGTAAAAAAACTTTATTGTAATAATCATTTCATTATTAAGGATTATAGGTTATTGTGAAATTATTAATTTTAATTAGTGGATGAGTAGGTAACGAAGTTCACTACTCGAAATACATTTAATGAAAGTTATGAAAATATAGAAGGGGTAATGGAGGTAATAATATATAATTTTTTTATCTTAGTTTTATTACGACAATTATAACACAATTTTGTTAACAGATACAAACGATTATGTCGGCGGTATAACAAAAAAAAAACGCTTTATATTTCATTTAATGCAGAAGAATCTAATGAAGACCCGCTTAATTGAAACTCTTAAATGTCGCACCCATATCTAACTTGTTGAATGATAGATACGTGATACCGAAAACAAAACATAAGCGCACAGCTGTTTGGCGTTTTGCGAGAACGCTCCTTTAACGCCAATAGAAGTTTTCGCCAATCCTTTTATAATCTACGGTATGATTTGGCAATACGCAAACCGCATACTGTTAGGAATGGGGGGGGGGGGCAATTGGGTGAATTTCGAACCACTATGACACGATCATATGAGACAATACGTAGAATCACAATCAGGTCCATCCCATGTTATACTAAGATTATACCTACCACATCGCCTGGGTCGCAGTATTTTATGACGTTGAATTCTAATAAAAACATTCGTGTTGCGTAATGGTTGATTAAAGTCACTGATAAAATCGTTTGAGTGTTCAATTGCAAAATTGAACAAAAAATTTGTCCTTTCTTGCACTCTAATGTTAAAACAAACTTTACATTTTAATTTATTACAAAAGACAACTAATGTTTTGTTTGGGACCAAAATCTAGTTTAGGGTGGAATGACTTTTTCCTTTTAGTTTAGTGCATTTTAATTCCTATAGAGAGTAAAAAATAACTAATATAAATTCCTTAAATGACAATCGCGTGTCAAGAAAACCGGTCATTTGATATTTAGATGAAAGTAATTACTTCAGAAAATTCTTTTTGCCAACAATAAATAGGCGTGGTGTCTAGTAAATTCAGTCTGGAACTTCTTCCAAATAATTGGAGAAAAAAACGCATTTAACCAAAAATGTACCTTAATCGTGAAATTATCATTTTCTTTTTACTTATAGTCCTCTCTTTAATCATAAATTATGTAAATTCAGAGCAATATTCTTAAGAATAAAATAGCTTTAAGTTAGAGTAAATGATTTCGGAGAGTTTTGAAGAATCCATTTTATTTTGAAACTACTTAAAAAACACCCATCAAAAAAATCAAATGCTGTGAAAAAAGTTTCAATTTTTTTTTAATAAATCCGGAAATAAATAATCATATAGTGATTCAATTAGTAAAGTAGTCTGTTTTCTGTCAATGTTGATAAGGGACATTAAAATTTATAACGTACAGTCTTGCAATAAATAAAATATAACTAGTGCTACTTATCTACTCTTATTTCCTACATCGTCATCCTTAAGGCCACCGTTCAAACTTAAACCGATTAACTTAGCTGATTTTAGCATAACTGCTTTGAGTTTAAAAGTTAGTATACTTCTCAAAAGTTGGGATTCCATTGATATTATATGCACTACATATTCTCTACTTATGCATTTTGTATTTATATAAAACTAACACTATAATAACCTTTATCATTCAATTTTAGGACATTAAATTATATTATACAATAAATTTATGAGAAAATGTAAAAAAATGGCATTTTGTTAGAGAAATGTTTCCTAAAAAAACATAAGATAATACATGAGATATGATGAATAAATAATTACTTCAATTTGTTTTGTGAAAAATAATAGCGTGAAGTTACTTTTTCTGACCGTCATATTTTCTGAAACTCACAACTTTCAATAATAAAGGAAGCTCTTATTTTTACTCGTTTTGACAGAAGAACTACATTGGCTCTTTTAAAAGTATTTTTAAAAATATTGTAATAGTTTATGATAATATTTATTTTTAAGAGGAATTGTAAAACTGTCAATTAAACTTATTTCTTTTCTGAGTTTAGATCTGTGTTATACCTTTTAACAATCGTTCATAAATTATTTGTTTTAGTGAAAATATGCAAAGTATGATTTTACACCTTATAGTTGTTGACTTTAATTACAATTTTTTTTAATTTCATTTATCTAAATTAATCATTTTAATTTATTTTTATTATTTGCTATATACTTTATGTGGTTTCTTTTCTTCTATGCCATCACATTTGAGAAAAATAAATTTAAAATTTTAATGAAAATGTTCTTTTTTAATAGCACTTCTCATGATGTTGGAATTGCTTCATTGATGAAAAAATAGAATTCCATATAAAATTTGAATTCAGTTAAAACTAGAGATATTTTTAGAGACATCTAGAAATTAAAAAAAATTATATATAATAACAACGTTTTTAGAAAGAAAAATAACATCATCATTTATAAAGTAATGAGCTTCTTAACACACACAAAAATCTGTCTTCTGTAATTGTAATCTTTCAAATAATTCAATGTTTTTTGTCTGTTTTTCTGCCCCTATTCATGGATTCATTAGTTATTTTTTATTTCAAGCAAATTGTTGAATTTTAGTCCAAGAAACAACAGTTGAGAGAAAAACACCCACAATCTTATTCATTCAGTTACACGTAAAATTAGATGAGTGGACCAAAATTTCATAGAGGAAGTAGAACTTCAAAACTCAACAATAATGAAATCCAATCAACGTGTACACATCATTTTGACAGCCCCCCTCGATAAATTAAATACTTGTTCGAAAAGACGAATTTAAGCCACTCTTTCCCTATTTTTTGTAAAATATGGAAGGAAAAGAAAACAATTTCTCTTTGCGAAAGCTTTTTTCTTTTGATGATAAATAATGAGTGAATAATGTTAAAAATTTGAGTAAAGATTAGTAAAAAGTAGCCTTGGAAGAAGATGCATCAAACCATAAATATCGCGGGCGTGGTTACATCATTGAGGTCAAGGACGCAATGAAAATAGTTAAAGAAAGATAAATCAATAAAGAATGTCATGCCTATATAAAAAAATAAATAGGATGAGCACCAAGCAATTGTTATTGAAAGGTAATTTAATTATTTGAAACAACAATTGATTGATTAATGATACCAGAATAGGAATTTCATGATTTCTCATGAATCGGTGCCT
This sequence comes from Parasteatoda lunata, assembly GCA_949128135.1. Lineage (NCBI taxonomy): Eukaryota > Metazoa > Arthropoda > Arachnida > Araneae > Theridiidae > Parasteatoda > Parasteatoda lunata. Next base: position 9,125,852 of record OX421980.1, on the reverse strand, counting down.
CTTCGCGTCCGATGATTTTCTAGAATATTAAAGCAAAACACAATCATATTTTTAAAATATATGTATTTAAAATAGCATATAAACTTTTGATGTAAACTTATGAAGTTTTTTATTTTGTGCATTTAGAACTGATGTATATAGGACTGGTTTTGTTGTTACTATTTAGTCATGTTTTATTTTGCTACAAATGTTTGTTACGTTCTAATATACTGTTATTATTTTGTTTTGACTTATTTTGTAGCCATCTGTTACATCTTAGTTTGTTTTTATTATTTAGTAATATCTTATTTTGTTGTTATTTTTATGCCTTGTTTTGCTGTAATACAATATTTTATTATTATTTTATTATATCTTTAATTTGTAGTTATTTGTTATTCTTACTTTGCATTTGTTATTTTGTAAAGCCTATTTGCTGTTATTAAACCTTTATTGTTATGCCACTATTATTTGGTACATTTTCCCCCTAACGCTTACTTTGACGTTCTATTCTCATCATTAATATGCTAAATATTATTATAAATAAATTTTTAAATTTAATATCCATAGCTAGAAACGCTAAATTCGAATTTACCAATAACGAACAAGTTCAATGATGTACTACAAATGTAACCACGTTATGAATGTAACCGTTTTCTGACATAAATACCAAAAGCCATTTTATTTCCTTCTTTCATTTAATTTTCTTTTTTTTAAAGCGCAATACTTTAAATACAATAAAATAACCAATGATTCATCAATATAAGGTGAGTTTAAAAACGAGTCCAACAAAGTGAAATAAATATCAGATTGAGAATTTAAAAGAAAATAACGCATTCCAAAATGTGTTAAAACGAACCAAATCGTTTTAACAGAGTTTGGAAGATTCTTCAAAGCATGGCAATATTGATATCTGAATTGGCCTTGTCGTTTACAGCTCAGCAATATTTCTTGAGCTTTGAGTAGCAAAACTTGAGCTCACAATTAAATCTCTTCACCTTTCAAAACGGTGGGCCTATTAATTTCTTTGTCCTGAAGAGGTAAACTACCTTTGAGTTTAGTTTTGAATCTCTTAATGATTTTCGAGTAAAATAACATTCTAAAATGAATACTCGTTGTTTCTGACAAAACAATGTGCGGTGAAGGAAAAAAAAGCGTCACAAATGAAGTCTCTGAATACCGATTGAAATGAATAAAATAATTGTCATCTACCTGATGGAATTTGAAACACAATGCAATTTCACTGAACCTACATTTAGTAAGAAAAACGTTACTAAAGTAAATCTTTGACAGCAAATAAGGGATCTCCAAAAACTTATTTTTTTTCTTCGGATAATTGCAATGAGTACTTCTTGCTTACAACCATCTATATATTTCATCCTGGCTATGGGTGATTTTCTTTTTCTCCTATCAACTGGTCAGAGTGAGAAAGCATTTTTTTTTTCACACTTAAATATTTATTCTAATATGAATAATATTTTCAATTCAAAAATTATAAAATATATATTAAAGACAGTCACCATACAAATACGAAACATCAAATTCTTAAAATTCTTCTTTTCTTGCGGTCGTGTTTAGTTTATACAAAGTTGATATTTAGTTTATTCATAGATTGTTTTGGGAAAGAGGCTTTAAGCAAAGTTAAGCTTAAAAAAGAGTCTCTGTCATCTTTGAAAATTCTTATTCTCACAGGTAAGCGGAAAAAAATACTAAAAAAAATGCAACGGAAAATAAAGCAGTAGTAAAATACCATAGGAAAAAGCATAATGATGCAAAATTGAGTCTAAATTAATTAAATAATATGAATGAAATATTTTTAATTAATTAAGTATAGGTAGGTGTAGATGTAGTTAATTTACGTCGCACTAGAGCTGCACAGTGGGCTATAATTAAAGTATAGGAATTAATTAGATAGTTTAAAATTAATTCAGGGGTTTAAAAGTTTAAAATAATAATTTAGAATAATTGAATAGTTTAATAATTTACAATAATTCAAGGGTTAGTTTGCGGAAAGGAACTTTTAACATCTTATACGTTTCAATACTTTTATTGCATACTCTTACATGAGCTTTAGAAATTTTCGAATGTCAAAAATTACATTTATCATATAGTGGTATGATAATCAGTTAAAAATAAAAAAAATTTTGAACAGGATTGGAAAAAAATTGTATAATATAGCGATATATTTAATCATTTTTGCAAATATTTATAACTTATGATAGAAAAAAGATTAATTAAAAAGCATAATAATATTAAGCATAATAGTAAAAGTATGGAATTAATTTTAAGTAAAAGGGTAATAACAAAAAAACTGTTTTTTCAACCAAAACAAATGAAGAAACACTATTACATTTAAATAGTAAAATATTGTTGGGAATCGCAAAAATTTTCAAAGTCTTGAAGTGTATTTATAAACAACAATTATATTCCTTGGTGGAGCAGATATGACGCTGAAAAAGCTTTGGGGATACCTCAAAGGATATATAAATTAAATAATATCATTTGGTTAAAAAACGGAGAATTCATTTTTTATATGTCAACGGAGAATTTATTATCATAAAACCGTTTCACTTTCTTTTGTCGTATCTTTGGGAAACATTATTTAAAATACTCTCAAATTCAATTACTTCAAAACTCTTTAGAGATTTATTGCGCATTGTCAGAGCCTTTATTTTTTCAATTTCACTAAAGATTCTTAAAAATCAAACAAATAAAAAATAAGTTTATTTGATCGTCCTACTTTTACTTCTGTTTTTCAATTAAATATTACCGTGCATTGAAAGTGAATATCATGCATAACTGATGACATAATTGCAAAATAAATCATTAAAAGCTAACAGATAAATAAATGCTATCGAATATTTTATAAGAATATGAATTTATGCTGGGTATCAGTTTATTGGGTATCAAGAAAGCAAAATACATATAAAATATAAAAGGAAACATAAATATGAATATTTTAAATAAACAGTTTCTAACGAGATAATTCATTGGTGTTTATAAAAAATAATTACTTTTTAAAATTTTATTCATTGAATATGAATATGATAAGATATATACTACGCTTTGAAATCATTAATATTGTAAATTCGTTGTGTGGCCGGTGTTTTATTGAAGAAGATACAGGAACAAGGAGAAATAATAGAATTTTAATAAGGGCTATCGAATATTTTATAAGAATATGAATTTATGCTGGGTATCAGTTTATTGGGTATCAAGAAAGCAAAATACATATAAAATATAAAAGGAAACATAAATATGAATATTTTAAATAAACAGTCTCTAACGAGATAATTCATTGGTGTTTATAAAAAATAATTACTTTTTAAAATTTTATTCATTGAATATGAATATGATAAGATATATACTACGCTTTGAAATCATTAATATTGTAAATTCGTTGTGTGGCCGGTGTTTTATTGAAGAAGATACAGGAACAAGGAGAAATAATAGAATTTTAATAAGGGCTATCGAATATTTTATAAGAATATGAATTTATGCTGGGTATCAGTTTATTGGGTATCAAGAAAGCAAAATACATATAAAATATAAAAGGAAACATAAATATGAATTATGAATATTTTAAATAAACAGTCTCTAACGAGATAATTCATTGGTGTTTATAAAAAATAATTACTTTTTAAAATTTTATTCATTGAATATGAATATGATAAGATATATACTACGCTTTGAAATCATTAATATTGTAAATTCGTTGTGTGGGCGGTGTTTTATTGAAGAAGATACAGGAACAAGGAGAAATAATAGAATTTTAATAAGGGCTATCGAATATTTTATAAGAAGATGAATTTATGCTGGGTATCAGTTTATTGGGTATCAAGAAAGCAAAATACATATAAAATATAAAAGGAAACATAAATATGAATTATGAATATTTTAAATAAACAGTCTCTAACGAGATAATTCATTGGTGTTTATAAAAAATAATTACTTTTTAAAATTTTATTCATTGAATATGAATATGATAAGATATATACTACGCTTTGAAATCATTGATATTGTAAATTCGTTGTGTGGCCGGTGTTTTATTGAAGAAGATACAGGAACAAGGAGAAATAATAGAATTTTAATAAGGGCTATCGAATATTTTATAAGAATATGAATTTATGCTGGGTATCAGTTTATTGGGTATCAAGAAAGCAAAATACATATAAAATATAAAAGGAAACATAAATATGAATATTTTAAATAAACAGTCTCTAGCGAGATAATTCATTGGTGTTTATAAAAAATAATTACTTTATAAAATTTTATTCATTGAATATGAATATGATAAGATATATACTACGCTTTGAAATCATTAATATTGTAAATTCGTTGTGTGGCCGGTGTTTTATTGAAGAAGATACAGGAACAAGGAGAAATAATAGAATTTTAATAAGGGCTATCGAATATTTTATAAGAATATGAATTTATGCTGGGTATCAGTTTATTGGGTATCAAGAAAGCAAAATACATATAAAATATAAAAGGAAACATAAATATGAATATTTTAAATAAACAGTCTCTAGCGAGATAATTCATTGGTGTTTATAAAAAATAATTACTTTATAAAATTTTATTCATTGAATATGAATATGATAAGATATATACTACGCTTTGAAATCATTAATATTGTAAATTCGTTGTGTGGCCGGTGTTTTATTGAAGAAGATACAGGAACAAGGAGAAATAATAGAATTTTAATAAGGGCTATCGAATATTTTATAAGAATATGAATTTATGCTGGGTATCAGTTTATTGGGTATCAAGAAAGCAAAATACATATAAAATATAAAAGGAAACATAAATATGAATATTTTAAATAAACAGTCTCTAACGAGATAATTCATTGGTGTTTATAAAAAATAATTACTTTTTAAAATTTTATTCATTGAATATGAATATGATAAGATATATACTACGCTTTGAAATCATTAATATTGTAAATTCGTTGTGTGGCCGGTGTTTTATTGAAGAAGATACAGGAACAAGGAGAAATAATAGAATTTTAATAAGGGCTATCGAATATTTTATAAGAATATGAATTTATGCTGGGTATCAGTTTATTGGGTATCAAGAAAGCAAAATACATATAAAATATAAAAGGAAACATAAATATGAATTATGAATATTTTAAATAAACAGTCTCTAACGAGATAATTCATTGGTGTTTATAAAAAATAATTACTTTTTAAAATTTTATTCATTGAATATGAATATGATAAGATATATACTACGCTTTGAAATCATTAATATTGTAAATTCGTTGTGTGGGCGGTGTTTTATTGAAGAAGATACAGGAACAAGGAGAAATAATAGAATTTTAATAAGGGCTATCGAATATTTTATAAGAAGATGAATTTATGCTGGGTATCAGTTTATTGGGTATCAAGAAAGCAAAATACATATAAAATATAAAAGGAAACATAAATATGAATTATGAATATTTTAAATAAACAGTCTCTAACGAGATAATTCATTGGTGTTTATAAAAAATAATTACTTTTTAAAATTTTATTCATTGAATATGAATATGATAAGATATATACTACGCTTTGAAATCATTGATATTGTAAATTCGTTGTGTGGCCGGTGTTTTATTGAAGAAGATACAGGAACAAGGAGAAATAATAGAATTTTAATAAGGGCTATCGAATATTTTATAAGAATATGAATTTATGCTGGGTATCAGTTTATTGGGTATCAAGAAAGCAAAATACATATAAAATATAAAAGGAAACATAAATATGAATATTTTAAATAAACAGTCTCTAGCGAGATAATTCATTGGTGTTTATAAAAAATAATTACTTTATAAAATTTTATTCATTGAATATGAATATGATAAGATATATACTACGCTTTGAAATCATTAATATTGTAAATTCGTTGTGTGGCCGGTGTTTTATTGAAGAAGATACAGGAACAAGGAGAAATAATAGAATTTTAATAAGGGCTATCGAATATTTTATAAGAATATGAATTTATGCTGGGTATCAGTTTATTGGGTATCAAGAAAGCAAAATACATATAAAATATAAAAGGAAACATAAATATGAATATTTTAAATAAACAGTCTCTAGCGAGATAATTCATTGGTGTTTATAAAAAATAATTACTTTATAAAATTTTATTCATTGAATATGAATATGATAAGATATATACTACGCTTTGAAATCATTAATATTGTAAATTCGTTGTGTGGCCGGTGTTTTATTGAAGAAGATACAGGAACAAGGAGAAATAATAGAATTTTAATAAGGGCTATCGAATATTTTATAAGAATATGAATTTATGCTGGGTATCAGTTTATTGGGTATCAAGAAAGCAAAATACATATAAAATATAAAAGGAAACATAAATATGAATATTTTAAACAAACAGTCTCTAACGAGATAATTCATTGGTGTTTATAAAAAATAATTACATTTTAAAATTTTATTCATTGAATATGAATATGATAAGATATATACTACGCTTTGAAATCATTAATATTGTAAATTCGTTGTGTGGCCGGTGTTTTATTGAAGAAGATAAAGGAACAAGGAGAAATAATAGAATTTTAATAAGGGCTATCGAATATTTTATAAGAATATGAATTTATGCTGGGTATCAGTTTATTGGGTATCAAGAAAGCAAAATACATATAAAATATAAAAGGAAACATAAATATGAATATTTTAAACAAACAGTCTCTAACGAGATAATTCATTGGTGTTTATAAAAAATAATTACTTTTTAAAATTTTATTCATTGAATATGAATATGATAAGATATATACTACGCTTTGAAATCATTAATATTGTAAATTCGTTGTGTGGCCGGTGTTTTATTGAAGAAGATACAGGAACAAGGAGAAATAATAGAATTTTAATAAGGGCTATCGAATATTTTATAAGAAGATGAATTTATGCTGGGTATCAGTTTATTGGGTATCAAGAAAGCAAAATACATATAAAATATAAAAGGAAACATAAATATGAATATTTTAAACAAACAGTCTCTAACGAGATAATTCATTGGTGTTTATAAAAAATAATTACATTTTAAAATTTTATTCATTGAATATGAATATGATAAGATATATACTACGCTTTGAAATCATTAATATTGTAAATTCGTTGTGTGGCCGGTGTTTTATTGAAGAAGATACAGGAACAAGGAGAAATAATAGAATTTTAATAAGGGCTATCGAATATTTTATAAGAATATGAATTTATGCTGGGTATCAGTTTATTGGGTATCAAGAAAGCAAAATACATATAAAATATAAAAGGAAACATAAATATGAATATTTTAAATAAACAGTCTCTAGCGAGATAATTCATTGGTGTTTATAAAAAATAATTACTTTATAAAATTTTATTCATTGAATATGAATATGATAAGATATATACTACGCTTTGAAATCATTAATATTGTAAATTCGTTGTGTGGGCGGTGTTTTATTGAAGAAGATACAGGAACAAGGAGAAATAATAGAATTTTAATAAGGGCTATCGAATATTTTATAAGAATATGAATTTATGCTGGGTATCAGTTTATTGGGTATCAAGAAAGCAAAATACATATAAAATATAAAAGGAAACATAAATATGAATATTTTAAATAAACAGTCTCTAGCGAGATAATTCATTGGTGTTTATAAAAAATAATTACTTTATAAAATTTTATTCATTGAATATGAATATGATAAGATATATACTACGCTTTGAAATCATTAATATTGTAAATTCGTTGTGTGGCCGGTGTTTTATTGAAGAAGATACAGGAACAAGGAGAAATAATAGAATTTTAATAAGGGCTATCGAATATTTTATAAGAATATGAATTTATGCTGGGTATCAGTTTATTGGGTATCAAGAAAGCAAAATACATATAAAATATAAAAGGAAACATAAATATGAATATTTTAAACAAACAGTCTCTAACGAGATAATTCATTGGTGTTTATAAAAAATAATTACATTTTAAAATTTTATTCATTGAATATGAATATGATAAGATATATACTACGCTTTGAAATCATTAATATTGTAAATTCGTTGTGTGGCCGGTGTTTTATTGAAGAAGATACAGGAACAAGGAGAAATAATAGAATTTTAATAAGGGCTATCGAATATTTTATAAGAATATGAATTTATGCTGGGTATCAGTTTATTGGGTATCAAGAAAGCAAAATACATATAAAATATAAAAGGAAACATAAATATGAATATTTTAAATAAACAGTCTCTAGCGAGATAATTCATTGGTGTTTATAAAAAATAATTACTTTATAAAATTTTATTCATTGAATATGAATATGATAAGATATATACTACGCTTTGAAATCATTAATATTGTAAATTCGTTGTGTGGCCGGTGTTTTATTGAAGAAGATACAGGAACAAGGAGAAATAATAGAATTTTAATAAGGGCTATCGAATATTTTATAAGAATATGAATTTATGCTGGGTATCAGTTTATTGGGTATCAAGAAAGCAAAATACATATAAAATATAAAAGGAAACATAAATATGAATATTTTAAACAAACAGTCTCTAACGAGATAATTCATTGGTGTTTATAAAAAATAATTACATTTTAAAATTTTATTCATTGAATATGAATATGATAAGATATATACTACGCTTTGAAATCATTAATATTGTAAATTCGTTGTGTGGCCGGTGTTTTATTGAAGAAGATACAGGAACAAGGAGAAATAATAGAATTTTAATAAGGGCTATCGAATATTTTATAAGAATATGAATTTATGCTGGGTATCAGTTTATTGGGTATCAAGAAAGCAAAATACATATAAAATATAAAAGGAAACATAAATATGAATATTTTAAATAAACAGTCTCTAGCGAGATAATTCATTGGTGTTTATAAAAAATAATTACTTTATAAAATTTTATTCATTGAATATGAATATGATAAGATATATACTACGCTTTGAAATCATTAATATTGTAAATTCGTTGTGTGGGCGGTGTTTTATTGAAGAAGATACAGGAACAAGGAGAAATAATAGAATTTTAATAAGGGCTATCGAATATTTTATAAGAAGATGAATTTATGCTGGGTATCAGTTTATTGGGTATCAAGAAAGCAAAATACATATAAAATATAAAAGGAAACATAAATATGAATTATGAATATTTTAAATAAACAGTCTCTAACGAGATAATTCATTGGTGTTTATAAAAAATAATTACTTTTTAAAATTTTATTCATTGAATATGAATATGATAAGATATATACTACGCTTTGAAATCATTGATATTGTAAATTCGTTGTGTGGCCGGTGTTTTATTGAAGAAGATACAGGAACAAGGAGAAATAATAGAATTTTAATAAGGGCTATCGAATATTTTATAAGAATATGAATTTATGCTGGGTATCAGTTTATTGGGTATCAAGAAAGCAAAATACATATAAAATATAAAAGGAAACATAAATATGAATATTTTAAATAAACAGTCTCTAGCGAGATAATTCATTGGTGTTTATAAAAAATAATTACTTTATAAAATTTTATTTATTGAATATGAATATGATAAGATATATACTACGCTTTGAAATCATTGATATTGTAAATTCGTTGTGTGGCCGGTGTTTTATTGAAGAAGATACAGGAACAAGGAGAAATAATAGAATTTTAATAAGGGCTATCGAATATTTTATAAGAATATGAATTTATGCTGGGTATCAGTTTATTGGGTATCAAGAAAGCAAAATACATATAAAATATAAAAGGAAACATAAATATGAATATTTTAAATAAACAGTCTCTAGCGAGATAATTCATTGGTGTTTATAAAAAATAATTACTTTATAAAATTTTATTCATTGAATATGAATATGATAAGATATATACTACGCTTTGAAATCATTGATATTGTAAATTCGTTGTGTGGCCGGTGTTTTATTGAAGAAGATACAGGAACAAGGAGAAATAATAGAATTTTAATAAGGGCTATCGAATATTTTATAAGAATATGAATTTATGCTGGGTATCAGTTTATTGGGTATCAAGAAAGCAAAATACATATAAAATATAAAAGGAAACATAAATATGAATATTTTAAATAAACAGTCTCTAGCGAGATAATTCATTGGTGTTTATAAAAAATAATTACTTTATAAAATTTTATTCATTGAATATGAATATGATAAGATATATACTACGCTTTGAAATCATTGATATTGTAAATTCGTTGTGTGGCCGGTGTTTTATTGAAGAAGATACAGGAACAAGGAGAAATAATAGAATTTTAATAAGGGCTATCGAATATTTTATAAGAATATGAATTTATGCTGGGTATCAGTTTATTGGGTATCAAGAAAGCAAAATACATATAAAATATAAAAGGAAACATAAATATGAATATTTTAAATAAACAGTCTCTAGCGAGATAATTCATTGGTGTTTATAAAAAATAATTACTTTATAAAATTTTATTCATTGAATATGAATATGATAAGATATATACTACGCTTTGAAATCATTGATATTGTAAATTCGTTGTGTGGCCGGTGTTTTATTGAAGAAGATACAGGAACAAGGAGAAATAATAGAATTTTAATAAGGGCTATCGAATATTTTATAAGAATATGAATTTATGCTGGGTATCAGTTTATTGGGTATCAAGAAAGCAAAATACATATAAAATATAAAAGGAAACATAAATATGAATATTTTAAATAAACAGTCTCTAGCGAGATAATTCATTGGTGTTTATAAAAAATAATTACTTTATAAAATTTTATTCATTGAATATGAATATGATAAGATATATACTACGCTTTGAAATCATTGATATTGTAAATTCGTTGTGTGGCCGGTGTTTTATTGAAGAAGATACAGGAACAAGGAGAAATAATAGAATTTTAATAAGGGCTATCGAATATTTTATAAGAATATGAATTTATGCTGGGTATCAGTTTATTGGGTATCAAGAAAGCAAAATACATATAAAATATAAAAGGAAACATAAATATGAATATTTTAAATAAACAGTCTCTAGCGAGATAATTCATTGGTGTTTATAAAAAATAATTACTTTATAAAATTTTATTCATTGAATATGAATATGATAAGATATATACTACGCTTTGAAATCATTGATATTGTAAATTCGTTGTGTGGCCGGTGTTTTATTGAAGAAGATACAGGAACAAGGAGAAATAATAGAATTTTAATAAGGGCTATCGAATATTTTATAAGAATATGAATTTATGCTGGGTATCAGTTTATTGGGTATCAAGAAAGCAAAATACATATAAAATATAAAAGGAAACATAAATATGAATATTTTAAATAAACAGTCTCTAGCGAGATAATTCATTGGTGTTTATAAAAAATAATTACTTTATAAAATTTTATTCATTGAATATGAATATGATAAGATATATACTACGCTTTGAAATCATTGATATTGTAAATTCGTTGTGTGGCCGGTGTTTTATTGAAGAAGATACAGGAACAAGGAGAAATAATAGAATTTTAATAAGGGCTATCGAATATTTTATAAGAATATGAATTTATGCTGGGTATCAGTTTATTGGGTATCAAGAAAGCAAAATACATATAAAATATAAAAGGAAACATAAATATGAATATTTTAAATAAACAGTCTCTAGCGAGATAATTCATTGGTGTTTATAAAAAATAATTACTTTATAAAATTTTATTCATTGAATATGAATATGATAAGATATATACTACGCTTTGAAATCATTGATATTGTAAATTCGTTGTGTGGCCGGTGTTTTATTGAAGAAGATACAGGAACAAGGAGAAATAATAGAATTTTAATAAGGGCTATCGAATATTTTATAAGAATATGAATTTATGCTGGGTATCAGTTTATTGGGTATCAAGAAAGCAAAATACATATAAAATATAAAAGGAAACATAAATATGAATATTTTAAATAAACAGTCTCTAGCGAGATAATTCATTGGTGTTTATAAAAAATAATTACTTTATAAAATTTTATTCATTGAATATGAATATGATAAGATATATACTACGCTTTGAAATCATTGATATTGTAAATTCGTTGTGTGGCCGGTGTTTTATTGAAGAAGATACAGGAACAAGGAGAAATAATAGAATTTTAATAAGGGCTATCGAATATTTTATAAGAATATGAATTTATGCTGGGTATCAGTTTATTGGGTATCAAGAAAGCAAAATACATATAAAATATAAAAGGAAACATAAATATGAATATTTTAAATAAACAGTCTCTAGCGAGATAATTCATTGGTGTTTATAAAAAATAATTACTTTATAAAATTTTATTCATTGAATATGAATATGATAAGATATATACTACGCTTTGAAATCATTGATATTGTAAATTCGTTGTGTGGCCGGTGTTTTATTGAAGAAGATACAGGAACAAGGAGAAATAATAGAATTTTAATAAGGGCTATCGAATATTTTATAAGAATATGAATTTATGCTGGGTATCAGTTTATTGGGTATCAAGAAAGCAAAATACATATAAAATATAAAAGGAAACATAAATATGAATATTTTAAATAAACAGTCTCTAGCGAGATAATTCATTGGTGTTTATAAAAAATAATTACTTTATAAAATTTTATTCATTGAATATGAATATGATAAGATATATACTACGCTTTGAAATCATTGATATTGTAAATTCGTTGTGTGGCCGGTGTTTTATTGAAGAAGATACAGGAACAAGGAGAAATAATAGAATTTTAATAAGGGCTATCGAATATTTTATAAGAATATGAATTTATGCTGGGTATCAGTTTATTGGGTATCAAGAAAGCAAAATACATATAAAATATAAAAGGAAACATAAATATGAATATTTTAAATAAACAGTCTCTAGCGAGATAATTCATTGGTGTTTATAAAAAATAATTACTTTATAAAATTTTATTCATTGAATATGAATATGATAAGATATATACTACGCTTTGAAATCATTGATATTGTAAATTCGTTGTGTGGCCGGTGTTTTATTGAAGAAGATACAGGAACAAGGAGAAATAATAGAATTTTAATAAGGGCTATCGAATATTTTATAAGAATATGAATTTATGCTGGGTATCAGTTTATTGGGTATCAAGAAAGCAAAATACATATAAAATATAAAAGGAAACATAAATATGAATATTTTAAATAAACAGTCTCTAGCGAGATAATTCATTGGTGTTTATAAAAAATAATTACTTTATAAAATTTTATTCATTGAATATGAATATGATAAGATATATACTACGCTTTGAAATCATTGATATTGTAAATTCGTTGTGTGGCCGGTGTTTTATTGAAGAAGATACAGGAACAAGGAGAAATAATAGAATTTTAATAAGGGCTATCGAATATTTTATAAGAATATGAATTTATGCTGGGTATCAGTTTATTGGGTATCAAGAAAGCAAAATACATATAAAATATAAAAGGAAACATAAATATGAATATTTTAAATAAACAGTCTCTAGCGAGATAATTCATTGGTGTTTATAAAAAATAATTACTTTATAAAATTTTATTCATTGAATATGAATATGATAAGATATATACTACGCTTTGAAATCATTGATATTGTAAATTCGTTGTGTGGCCGGTGTTTTATTGAAGAAGATACAGGAACAAGGAGAAATAATAGAATTTTAATAAGGGCTATCGAATATTTTATAAGAATATGAATTTATGCTGGGTATCAGTTTATTGGGTATCAAGAAAGCAAAATACATATAAAATATAAAAGGAAACATAAATATGAATATTTTAAATAAACAGTCTCTAGCGAGATAATTCATTGGTGTTTATAAAAAATAATTACTTTATAAAATTTTATTCATTGAATATGAATATGATAAGATATATACTACGCTTTGAAATCATTGATATTGTAAATTCGTTGTGTGGCCGGTGTTTTATTGAAGAAGATACAGGAACAAGGAGAAATAATAGAATTTTAATAAGGGCTATCGAATATTTTATAAGAATATGAATTTATGCTGGGTATCAGTTTATTGGGTATCAAGAAAGCAAAATACATATAAAATATAAAAGGAAACATAAATATGAATATTTTAAATAAACAGTCTCTAGCGAGATAATTCATTGGTGTTTATAAAAAATAATTACTTTATAAAATTTTATTCATTGAATATGAATATGATAAGATATATACTACGCTTTGAAATCATTGATATTGTAAATTCGTTGTGTGGCCGGTGTTTTATTGAAGAAGATACAGGAACAAGGAGAAATAATAGAATTTTAATAAGGGCTATCGAATATTTTATAAGAATATGAATTTATGCTGGGTATCAGTTTATTGGGTATCAAGAAAGCAAAATACATATAAAATATAAAAGGAAACATAAATATGAATATTTTAAATAAACAGTCTCTAGCGAGATAATTCATTGGTGTTTATAAAAAATAATTACTTTATAAAATTTTATTCATTGAATATGAATATGATAAGATATATACTACGCTTTGAAATCATTGATATTGTAAATTCGTTGTGTGGCCGGTGTTTTATTGAAGAAGATACAGGAACAAGGAGAAATAATAGAATTTTAATAAGGGCTATCGAATATTTTATAAGAATATGAATTTATGCTGGGTATCAGTTTATTGGGTATCAAGAAAGCAAAATACATATAAAATATAAAAGGAAACATAAATATGAATATTTTAAATAAACAGTCTCTAGCGAGATAATTCATTGGTGTTTATAAAAAATAATTACTTTATAAAATTTTATTCATTGAATATGAATATGATAAGATATATACTACGCTTTGAAATCATTAATATTGTAAATTCGTTGTGTGGCCGGTGTTTTATTGAAGAAGATACAGGAACAAGGAGAAATAATAGAATTTTAATAAGGGCTATCGAATATTTTATAAGAAGATGAATTTATGCTGGGTATCAGTTTATTGGGTATCAAGAAAGCAAAATACATATAAAATATAAAAGGAAACATAAATATGAATTATGAATATTTTAAATAAACAGTCTCTAACGAGATAATTCATTGGTGTTTATAAAAAATAATTACTTTTTAAAATTTTATTCATTGAATATGAATATGATAAGATATATACTACGCTTTGAAATCATTGATATTGTAAATTCGTTGTGTGGCCGGTGTTTTATTGAAGAAGATACAGGAACAAGGAGAAATAATAGAATTTTAATAAGGGCTATCGAATATTTTATAAGAATATGAATTTATGCTGGGTATCAGTTTATTGGGTATCAAGAAAGCAAAATACATATAAAATATAAAAGGAAACATAAATATGAATATTTTAAACAAACAGTCTCTAACGAGATAATTCATTGGTGTTTATAAAAAATAATTACATTTTAAAATTTTATTCATTGAATATGAATATGATAAGATATATACTACGCTTTGAAATCATTAATATTGTAAATTCGTTGTGTGGCCGGTGTTTTATTGAAGAAGATACAGGAACGAGGAGAAATAATAGAATTTTAATAAGGGCCCGAGCTCAAAAATGAGAACATTACTGGTTAGTGGATAGATAGAGAAAAGACGATTGACCTTACAAAGAGGGTTCTTTTATCTTTCTTGACAGTATATTTAAGTATGGCAGGGGTATCCTGTTTGGTAGGACACTGAACCCATGTGCAACTTGATCCCGACAGGCTGAAGACTTCCCGTATGATAAATGGTGACTGATACACGTTAAATCTGTTGAGTCACAAAGTCATCCATGTTCTCTTTACAAATCATACCTCAAGGCTGCGGAGTTGGACATTAGTAGTCGTAAACCCAAAACTGGGTACGTTGTTCAACAACGGATATAAAATAAATATGTTTAAATATTAATAAGTCTTAGTAACGTGCGACTGATCAATTTCCCAAGCTGCTAAGGACACATCATTTTCTGAGATCATCAATACTATCCTTCTCTTTGTGGGAAGGTGGGAAAGGTTTTATTTAAATGATTGAGTGTTAGATATAAGCTCTATTTGTATATGCATTATATACAATATATAATTCTTTAACATTATATATATATATATATATATATATATATATATTGCAGGAATCATAATATAATTTTATTTAAGTAAGGGCCCCATCGCTCCAGAATGAGAACATTACATGCTGGTGGATAGATAGAGAAGAGCACATTTGACCTTGGAAAGAGGGTTTTTATATCTTTCTGGACAATATATTTAAATATTAATAGGTCTCAGTAGCGTGGGACTGATCAATTTCCCAAGCTACTAAAGCCACATCATCACATTTTTTGAGATAATTAGATCAATATTATTATTTTCTTGTGGGAAAGGTTTTAAACGATTGCGCGTTAGATACAAGCACTATTTATGGATTAGATTTAAAATATATTTCTTTTAACATTACATAATATTCCCACCCTCTGAAGAAAGGTCTGATCAATATGCTAGCCTATTGGTCAGAACTTCCCCATTCACGGGATTTCAAATTAAAATTTGGTATATTGTCCAATATTATACATTTTTAAATAAAGTATTACAACGATAACGTTTATACAAAAGTAACTAAATATTTCGACAGAACTTTGAATAATAATAATTAATAACTATATAATAATTAATAATGATTATGTACACATTTCCTTTTCCTGTTCAAAAGAATAAAAAATAAAATAAAAATATCAAACCAAATCTAAAATAAAAAATATCAAACCAAAATTTCACAATTTCTGAAAAATCTTCTCTTGAAATAAACTGGATCCATTGCTCAGGCCTAAATTTATTAAGTTATTCATCCATGGATAAGATGAAAAAAGTTTGTGTTTTTTATCATCATTGTTTCATCTTCGAAACAATCATTATTCATAAAGTCATTTAAATTCACTCATCATTTAAATGGTTTTTACTTATGATTCCATTAATGATTATGTATTTTCACAAATATTGTGTAGAATTATTCACAACATATAAAATACACTTGAAAAAATAATACAAATAAAATAATACAAGTAATCTAATTTAAAGTGCTTACTTTTCCAAATATTTAAAATATTTCAATAGCATAAAAATTTACATACAAAGTACAAAATAAATCTTTGTAGAAAATAGTATGCTTTATTCCAAATTAATAAAAATATATGCGTTATCCATTGATAACGATTGATAGTCTAAGTTGGGTTAAATATTCCCAACTAGACGGAAAAAATAGGGTTTGTTTACTCGTGCTTGATCCTTAATATTGAGGAGAAAACATCAGTAAAGAAACATTCTATGTGAGGAGTCCCACGGTTCAGAAAACCATTTATATATATTTCATTTGCAAAAATAAAATTTTGGAAATGTACCTACATTTTCCGAAGTAACTCTCAAACATCATGTAATAAAAAAAACTCATAGATAAATGCATTAAAAGAATTAAATTACGGGACTCCAAAAATAGGGCAAAAAATAAAAACATATGAGCACTGAAAAGCTATTGTGAATTTTTTACATACAATTGAAACTGTTGACTTGGATAAAATTTCCTTAATTTGTTTACATGTACTATTTCTGATTCTTTCTTAGTGAGAAAATTAGGTTTATCAATTTCAAATGACACCTCAGATAATTTCTTTGGGCAATGGTGGACTGCGCTCAGTAATTGCCTCAATTATAACCCCTACCCCTAACAGTATGCTGATTGCGCTGCTAATTGATAATGTTTGCAGGTAGATCTCTCTCCTCATTGACATGTGAGGGGTGCAATTTATAAAATTCAAGCACTAACTTGGCGATAAGCTTCTTCTTGGCCAAGAAATACAGGGTCATTCATAATTCCCTCTGTTTACTACAACCTTATATTTACTACAAATGGCAGTAACATGTACCACTGAACCCATGGCTTCAGTGGTACATGTTACTGCCATCGACCGTAAACTGCTTAAATTAAAACTTGAATACTTTCGGAATAATTTCTTTTGTTCTTTTTAGCCATATTGGTCTTCGTTTTTTTACTATAACGCTACGAAACCCCGGAGGGAATTATGAATAACCCTGTATATCAAAATATATTAGGCCAAGCTACTAAATTCGAGATATTGCAAACAGGATATAATACGACTAGAATATAATACATTTACTGATAGTATTGCATTTATCATTACAATTTTATTATCTTTATGGGTAAGTGAACTTATGCATTTGAGAAAGTTGTGTTATTCTCTTTTCAACTTTTGATTTATTGTGAATAAAAAATTTGATTAGGACACATTTAAACGCATTATTTTGTTTAAATATAGTACTCAGTGTTTTGTAGTTAAAATTAAGAAACAGTTTCAATCACGAGATAGCTTAAGAGTAAGAATGAAATAATTTTTAAAAATTTTACAAAACAACTATTTTATAGTTTTATTCGATGAAGTAAGAATTAGAATATTGAGTGTAACTTGAGTAAAATCAAGTTAATATAGTTTCAGTTAATTTTTCTGATATTATGGCATTTTATTAAATATTATCTTAAAATTTGTTGCAAGATTTTCCTATTAGCTCTAAAAATAAAGATAAAAAGTCGAATAATATAAAAATATCAAATAAGTTACCAACTTTTTTTTTTTTTAATTTAATTTTTTTTTTCTCATTTGAAATGATTTTTTTTAAACTAATTCCTTTTGTTTTGCTTACTGTAATATCGTAGTAAGAATATGATTTGCAATATATATATATATATATATATATATATATATATATATATATATATATATATATATATATATTGAAAATCAAATTCTTATACGAAGCTACTGTAAGCAAAGCAGAAAGAATTTTTTAAAAATCATTTCGAATAAGAAAAAAATGGACGAAATAATTCAACTTTATTTTAAGGTTTTTCTTTAAAAACACATAAATTAAATTTTAAAAAAAAAATACTAGATTTCTAAGTTTCTGATTACTTCTGTCAGGGTTGGCATAAATTACTTGATTTTAGTCATGAATTAAATTTTGATTAAATCATTTCAATTTTTTTAAAGAAATCACTAATTTAAATCAACTTAATTTTAAAAAAAAACATTAACTTAAACAAACATAATTTTTATAACATTAATTATGAATTAATTTTTAAAAAAAATATTAATTTAAGTTTTAAATGTTTTCATACAGTATAAATAATAAATACATTCTTAAATGTGTGAATTTTTAGAAGTTTGATTCAATTGATAATGTATGTTTACGAGGGTTGCTATTTATATTTCTGGCCTTGGCAACAGTAAGTGTTGCTAGGCGACCGCAGACGATTTTAATCGAAAGTTTGATATTTTTAAACATAAATTCAGCAGACGATTTACCATTATAGCTTCATTTGTGTTGTTGACAGTAAATTGAAAAGTTCTTCTCTTTCAAAAAATGGAATTGAATCGTGAACATTTTCGTGCCATTATTTTTCATAACTTTCGACGTGGATTGTCAAGACAAGAGTGCTTCGATGAACTTAATTCTTTATTCAGCAATAAAGCGCCATCCTACAGCACTGTAAAAAATTGGTATAACGAATTTAATCGTTGTCGATGTTCGATCCAGGACGAATCCCGTGAAGGTCGTCCAAAATCCGTTGTTGTGCCAGAAAAGATCGATGCTGTGCGTAAACTGATAAAGCAAGATCGTCATGTGACATACCGTGAGATAGAGACGTCTTTGGACATTAGTATGACTAGCATCAATAAAATATTGCATGAACATTTGAGCGTAAAAAAAATTTGTTCGCGTTGGATCCCGCATAATCTGACAAACGCTCAAAAAAAGGCTCGTGTCGATTGGTGCAAGGAAATGTAGGAAAAATACGTTCAAGGTACATCAAAGGCTGTGTATAACATCTACACAGGTGACGAATCATGGATCTATGCATATGAGCCGGAAACAAAACAGCAACCAACTGTATGAGTCTTCCAAGACGAGGCAAAACCAACAAAAGTTGTTCGAGGAAGAAGCACATCGAAACAAGTGATTGCCTGTTTCTTCGACATTAACGGTCATGTGGCAACAGTGGCGTTAGAGCAACGCAGGACGGTCAATTCTAAATGGTACACGACCATTTGTTTGCCAGAAGTCATCGGAGAAATTCGAAAAAAGCAGAAGAACAGGCGAATTATTCTTCATCATGACAATGCGAGCTCTCAAACAAAGGCATTTCTGACGGAGCGAAAGATCGAACTGATGGGTCATCCGCCGTACAGCCCTTATTTGGCACCCAATGACTTCTTCTTATTCCCACACATCAAAAATAAATTACGTGGACAACGATTTTCGACCCCCGAAGAAGCGGTTGATGCATTCAAAACGCATGTTTTGGAGTTACCTCAATCGGACTGGAAAAAGTGCTTTGAAAATTGGTTCAAACGCATGCAAAAGTGTATTGATCATCATGGAGAATATTTTGAAAAACAATAAAACCAATTTCGATCCTACATATTTGTTTTTTCATTATTAGGCCAGAAATATAAATAGCAACCCTCGTATTAAGGAAGTGATTTTTTTTCTACGAAATAATAAAAGGCATATGCATTGAAATCACTATGTTATACCTTTCATTATAAAATGCATTAATGTAAATCAATAGTGATTATTTTTTTTAAAAAAATAAATCAATAATTTCAACAAAATTATTAAAAAATATTAATTGAACAAAATATAATTTAAAATATTTTTTTACTAAGAAATTTGATTTGAATTGAAAGGTTTTTTTACTAAGAAATATCAAAAGGGATATTCATGTAAATTATTATGTTTCAAAATAGACTGCACTTAAATAAGAGTGATGTGAAACCTTTAAATAGTAATTTTTCCTTTAATACGTTTAAAATAATTTTCAAAAAACATATTTCAATTATATCCATTTAGTTTTTTGCTAATTAAAATGCAATGCTTTTATATCTTATTGAATATAGAGTTTGAGTGTATCAAGACTTCCTCAAACCAGAATGACGTAATTTTTTTTCAGTAATGTTTTCTTATCTAAACTAATTTACTTTTCATTAGATGTCTGATTGACAAATTGTCACCCGAACAATTATCACCAAGTGAACCTGGGAAATATAACTATGATTTTTTTTTCTTAACGTAGTGATTAGTATGTAATAAAATAATAATAATTTTATCCATTTTTAGTAAGAAATATTAACTATTTTACATCTATTTTTAAACAATAGTATTATTAAAATATTGTATCAGATGGTTTGGATGGTAAATTTTAAAAAATCCAATTGATTTTATTCAAATAAAAAAAATCCAATTAAAATCAAATATGTACGATTTTGGAATTAAAAAAAAAAAATGACTGCCAACCATGGCTTCTGGTCAGAGTTGTAGTCATAAACTTTTTAGTATATATGAACTGTAAAAATTCAAACATTATTATGTTCATATACTTTTTTAAAAATAATAAGTAGAAGTTTGGTTAAGATAGATTGGTTAAAACTGGTTTAAAATTCAAATTATTAATTATATTAAAAAATTGCATGTAAAAATTATTTAAATTTTAAATATATTAAATAAATTCAAATTATTAAATATTAAAGTAAGGTTTTTTCAATTTAATTAAAACTTGATACTGCACCCTGAACTTTTACTTTTTAACCAACTTAAGACGAAAAGTGGGCAACAAATGTATATTTTTTTAACCAATATTCTTCAAACAATTGCATAGATCTAATTAAAATTTTGACTGATTTTCGAAACTTCGAAAGCCATATGTCACCTTAAAATGAACTAGAAAAAAAAAAAATTTCATAGTCTAAATATAGTATGCATTTTAAAATTACAGAAGTATTAAAATTTACAAACCTATAAAAAAATTCCTTTTAAATGAAAATTACTAAAAGATGGAGGAAAACTTATTAACAAATCCCCCTCCCCCCTCAGCATACTAGCTTCTGGCGAACAATATTGGCGAAACGATGCTTTTATCAGAAATTGTTTTACTGCATAAATGAAGTAGGAGGGATGGTCATAAGGGTTGCCTTAAGCGCAGTCCACAAACCTTTCTTAAAGGGGAATAAGATGTAAGCAGCGCAGCCCACCATGTTTTAGAAAACCATTAGCGCAATCAGGTATCACCGATTTCTTTAAAATTTTGTATGGACCAGAATATGGTGAACTTAATTTCCTTGTGTTAGGATAATGGAATTCTTCGTAAATTACTAAATCATTAACTTTAAAATTAGGTTCCAAAAAATGAGTGTAATAACGAATTTTGGTTTTCTTAGAAAACTCTTGGGTATTTTGAACATATATTTTTCGTGCTTCATCAACTGGAGGATAAATATTTTGATTTACAAGAGAATCGCAGGGTAATTTTCCATACATTAAATAGGTCGGAAGAAATTGAGTTACAGAATGAGGGGTGTAATTATATTCATGGGCTACTTCTTCTAATAATTTTGTCCACGGAATTTCTTTAGAGTTTTCATTGATTTTACATCGTAACCTAGAGATTATTGTCGCATTAGATTTTTCAACTTTTCCATTTGTTTGCGGATGATGAGCTGAAGTCAATAATTGTTTAACATTATAGTTTCTAAGAAATCTTCTAAATCTAGATGCTGTAAATGCGACATTACGATCTTAAAATTTTAACTGGAACTTGAATTTGAAAATTTTTTTTTAAACAATTTGTGTATGTTTCAGTCGTTACACTTTTAGAAGGAAAAGTCCAAAGATATCGAGTAGCGTGATCAATAATTAAATACAAATATTTTTTTGTTGAGTAGTAATAGTTTAGCCCTCCGACAGTATCAATTGATAAAATTTCAAAAGGTTGCTCTGTAGGGGGCATACTTTGTAATTACCCAAATCTTTTTTGGTTAGATTTTTTGTTAATTTGGCAAGTTTCACAACATTTAACATAGTTAGAGATATCAATTATTACATTAGACCAATAGTAGAAGAGAGATAATAAAGCAATCACTTTTTTAATACCAACATGACCAAATTGAATATGAGTTTTTTCTAATATTTTTGTTCTTAAAGAAAATAGTATTACTATTTTATGCAAACCTTTTCTCTTAATAGTTAACAAATCATTAATTTTTATAAATTTAGGACTACTTAAATTTCGATTAATTGTGCTTCTTTAATTTCCTCATGAGTCACAACTGGATTATTATCAAGTAAACTAAAAAATACAGAATAGCTGGAAAGCATATCAGCTTCATGATTATTTTGACCCTTAATATATTTTACTTCCCAATCATACATAGATAGTTTTAAAGACCATCTAAAAAGTCTACCGGTAGGATTTTTTATTTTCTTTAACCAAGTCAACGCGGAATTATCACTATAAATGATAAATTTAGTTCCATGCAAATAACAATAATATTTATCTAAAGCATTAATAATAGCTGAACATTCTAATTCAGTAATAGAATAATGTCTTTCATGTTGAGATAAACATCTGGAGTGAAAAGCTATTGGATGCATTGAGCCATCTGGATGTTTTTGTTTTAAAACAGCAGCAATTGCTTCTTTTGAGGCATCAACAAACAGATGACATTGATAATTAGGATTATACAGAGTTAAAACAGGTTTAGAAATGAAAGACGATTTTAATTGATTAAATAAGGTTTCGTATGCTACAGTTCAATTCCATTTAACATTTTTCTTAAGAAGATTATTAAGGGACAATCTGAGTTTTGCATAATTCTTATTAAATTTATGATATACATTAATACTACCAAGACATCGTTGTAACTCTTTAACATTTTTTGGAGGTTTTAACTGTCTAATAGTTTCAATATTAGCATTTTCAGGTAAATATTGACCTTGTTCTATTTCATATCCTAAAAATTTTATTTTATTTTTAGCAAATTGACATTTTGAAAATTTAAGTTATAAATTTTCAGTTTCACATATTTTAGAAATTTTCTCTAAATGATCTAAATGTTCTAAATAATTATCAGAATAAATGATAATATCATCAAAATAGTTTAAAGCAAATTCAACTTTATGTTTTTGTTAAATTTGACGAATAGCTCTTTGAAAAATAGCGGGTGAATTTTTCCATCCAAAAGGTAAACGTAAAAATTCATAAAGGCCAAAATTGGTTGTAAATGCTAATTTTTCAGTATCATTTGGATCTATTGCTAAATTCCAGTAACCACATTTTAAATCAATAGTTGAAAAATATTTAGCATTAGACAATTTATCAATTAAATCATCAATTCTAGGTACAGGTTCAGAGTCAGTTTTTGTTATCTGATTAAGCTTTCTAAAATCTACACACAATCTGGTTTTATTTCATTCATCTTTTTTGTAAACAAGAGTAAATGGGGAGGAGTATGAACTATACGAGGGTTTAATTATGTTAACTTTTAATTAATTATCAATTTGATTTTTAATTTTAGCATTATCTTGCTCTATATGGACGCAATGAAATAGGCAGTTCAAAAGTTAACTTTACTTTAACAGGTTGCAGTTTTAACTTGCCAATATCAAAATTATTCTTGGAAAATACATGATCATAACTAGATAAAAGATAATTTAACTTTACCCTATCCTCTCCAGAAGTTACAAGTATTTTATCCCGAAATTCTGAGGGTGGGCTGAGCCAATGCTCAGGAATATTTACACTATTGAAATTTCTTTCATCATAAAAATTATTAGTTTCTATATATCTAGTATTAATACAATCATTTACATTACAATTCACATTTTTAAGATCATTTTTATGTTTGTTGTAAAATACATTTGTATGATATTTATTTTTAGCACTATAACAATTATTAGGCTGAGAAAAGTTATTATAATATGTAACATCTTTAAATTTTTTAAAAACTCTAAAATTTTTAAAATCAATATGTAACTTAAATAAGGATATTTCATTAAGACCAAGTATAGCAAAATTAAGAGAGGTGTCTATAAATGCGCATGTTATTATTTTTCTAATGTTTCCTATTTTAACACTTGCCTTTTGGAGGTTTCCCTTGATATTTCCTTGAAATTGAGAAATTAAAATTTTAGTAGAGTTCAAATGTTTTTTTGTTGGTTCTATAAAATGTTTCGGAATTATAGTGATGTTGGAGCCTGTGTCCAATATAGTTAGTAAATTCTTATTGTTCACTCGCGATGTCACATATAAATAGTCATTTGATGATCAGCTGTTGTTATTGCTGGGCTGCGGAGGCTGGGAATAATACTGGAGTACTCCATAGCGATTAAAAGAGAATTCACTGACCTTGGCTGCTCCGTTCTGTACCGATGTTGGGGAAGGAACTGCCTTGACTGATCCATTTTGTACCGATGTTGGGGAAGCCACTGCCTCGGCTGATCATAGTATCCTGGATTATCATACCAGTTTTGTCGTTGGTGAGTTGGTCTATTGAAGGCACTCTTTTAATTTTGAGCACAACTTAATAATTTCTTCAACAGTAAATGAAGATGCTATACTCAAAAAATTACGAAATTTCTCTGGTACGTCAGCTTTGATGGATTCTAGCAACAACTTCTTATCTATGTTTTGATCTGTCGACGCTTTCCACTTCTCTATAGCATATTCTGAAAATGTCTTTTTCGAAGATGGCTTCATAGATAGAAAAAGTTCATACTTATCTTCTCTAGAGAGAGAAAATTTTTCTTGTAGTTTTACCTCGAGTTCGGTCTATTCCTCAATTTCTATGCATTCATTTATGTAGAAGGTAAATAAGTCTTTTTTCAGGTATTCAGATATGTTATTTATTTTCCAGTTTTCTCCCAAATGTAGAATTTCACATTTTTTATTGAAATACTTAATCCAGGAGGGGAAATTATTTTTATCCTCACACGGAGAAATACTAACGCGTGCTGGAATGTCCACCTGTTTTTCTTCAGAATCTGACATTGTTCGTTTAATTTTTCTGTTTCTTAATTCCAAAGTCATAAAAATAAAATTCTAATCGGCGATCAAAGCGAGAAGAAAAAAAATAAAGAGAGAAATAACTGTCCACACAATCGAATTTCTAATCCAAGGTTATGAATCATTTTAGAAGAGAAAGTAGATCATTAAAAGATGTATTCCATTTTTTAAATTAAATATCATTTTCAGTTTTCAATAATAATTTTTCGCGACAGGAAACTATCACTGCCGACTTATTTGTTACGCTTTGAAAGCATAAACATTGTAAGTTCGTAGTGTGGCCGGTGCTTCTTAAAAAAAATACAGGAAAATGCAGGAATCATAATATAATTTTATTAAAGTAAGGGCCAGAGCCCCAGAATGAGAACATTACATGCTGGTGGATAGATAGAGAAAAGCACATTTGACCTTGGAAAGAGGGGTTTTATATCTTTCTGAACAATATATTTAAATATTAATAGGTCTCAGTAGCGTGGGACTGATCAATTTCCCAAGCTACTAAAGCCAAATCATCACATTTTTTGAGATAATTAGAGCAATACATATTTTCTTGTGGGAAAGGTTTTAAACATTTGCGCGTTAGATACAAGCACTATTTATGAACTAGATTTAAAATATAATTCTTCTAACATTACATATATATATATCGTGCTTAAGAGTATTAAGTAAGCAAAATACACAGTCTTAAAGACAGTCCTAAATGCTTAAAATAAATATTGTCTATTATTCATAATAAAACCAGATAATTACTGTATAAAAGTGCCGCCGGTGCTTTAAGTGTTCAGCTTTATGTTTTATTTTGTTTTGTCCAAACTGAAAGACTTAAGCAGAATGTGTAAATTAAGCAGATTTGAAGGAAAATGTACCTGAAGTACGATGGAATAAAATAAATTTAACAGTCGATAATTCGTCCTAGAATTATTAACAGTTAAACCCAGCACGCCTAAAAACAACTCTTGAAAAAAAAAAAAAAAAAAAAAAAAACGTTGTCAATTATTTTTATTTATTTTATTAACAAGTATGCTTGTTGCTTTTAAACAAAATTTCAAATAAAAATAATTAATGATCAGTGAAATATGTGTTTTAAAAAAGTCATGGCATTGAAATCAATTGAATCAAAGAAAAGACATAGAAAAGACAGGCTCAAATAAATTTAATGCAGAGTGCTGTTTTATGCAGATTTTAATTTTTGTCTTCAATTAACTGAAATAATTTAGGTTGGTATTTATCTCCCGAGTCATCTTGCTGGCATTATTACTGTTTAACGTAATATCTTTTCTTAAATTTGATGTCTTAAAAAAATTTTTATCGGCAAAATATTAATATCTTTCCAGTGGTGATTTCATTTAGTTTTTATTAAATTATAATTTGCATGAGCACAGATGATATGCTATTTTAACAACAACATGAAAAGAGGTTCTGTTTCAAATGATTTATTTGAAATCCAAGCGTATGTTTCTAAACAATAAGCAATTAAAATGGTGTTAAGATTAAATGAATTTTATTGGATTTTGGTCAATCGATATTCTCAGGGTCATGATAAATGCAATGCTGCTCAAATAGCCATTAGTATTAATGACATTTATCTTTATCTAACGAAGTTTAGTATTTAAGTTTTGTATTTAGTTTGTAATTGCTCAGTGGTGAAGGCACTAAACAACTGTCATTGTGAGGAGCTTTCAGTTCAATGGGCTTGCCAGGGAAGCGGCTTATGCTGACCACATTGCCACGATCATACCATTAGTCACGAAATTGGGGACCTTAATCAAAGAATAGAGAAAGGAGAAGAAGTTCCGTTCTTAAACGTAACTACCCATGTTAAAATTCTTGATGGTCCCATCAAAACAGTTTGATAGTTTATGTTCGTTTCAGGGCGATTCATGATGGCTCAACATCATTTGATGGTCACCATCATCCAACATTTTCAAATACGTGTTCATCGTTATTTATATGCCAACGAACTTCCATCATTCCAAGATGGAAAAAGCTACTTTAATAATAACTTTAATATTATTAAAGTTAACCATCAAAAGACGTTTGACTCTCATGGACAAACAATCCATGATGATCCGTAATGGTCCCAACTGTACGTTTCCATGATGGTTTAATGGGAATTCTCAGGAATATTGGTTCTCAGGAATATACAAATTTGGATTTTTTTTATGTTGGACCATCATAAATCTGTCCAAATTCCTACGTTGGGATGATGATTACTTATGTTGGTTGCCATCAAAAAATATAATGGTTCATGAAGGAATTATTGATGTTTACCATCAAGATTATGTAGGTCCATCAATGGAAAACCATCTAAAATTTTGACTTCGGTAACGCGGAGTATGCTATACCAGGATTATGTAGGTCCATCAATAGAAAACCATCTAAAATTTTGACTTCGGTAACGCGGAGAACTGCTATACCAGGAAAACAACTTACAGGGTGAGCATACTCAGATTTCACATAGCATCATCCAGCGCATGCGCAAAATAAGCAAAGTGAGTGTCAGGAGGTAAATCACCAGTGAATCGGCTGTTGGACAACTGTAATTGCATGGTTGGGTACGCTGCCTCGACCTACTGCCATTTTATTCTTTCCTTCTATATTAAAATGTGTTAGCAGATTTAATCAACATGGATGATATACAAAGGAATATCTTTAATAAGCACCGTTTATCAATAGCGTATGTTGATCCGACCTATAATAAATAAAAAGAGATAACTTTTCTTCCTAACCCCAGTAATGGTTGGAGGAAGATGGAAATCCGTTTCAAGAACTGTCGTGCCTCTAAATATTGTTTTTTTCTATATACACCAAACCTTGGGGGACTAGTTTACATTATACATACGGAAGCTAGCCTATGTATATTCTTTGCCTTAATGCCCCCATATATTTTGTCTAAACGTAGTAAAAAATAAGTAAACCAATTATTATGAATAAAAGAAGCAAACTTCGAGAAATTAATCTACATAAAAATGTCTCTTTTATTGAATTTTCCTTAATCATACACCAAATATATAATTTCCACTACCAATAAGAGAAGTCTTTTTATAAAGTTACAAATATATTCAACACAATAAATTAGTTCATTGGAATTTCCAAGCTTTTAGTTCGAGAATTGCTGCTATTGATTTCTAATATCAAATTTTCTATTTGATTCCAGCATTTTAAATGGATTCTATATTTAATACTGATTCTTCACTTAATTGTAGATTTATTTAATTTTTTTTATTTTTTTATTCTTATTTTTTGAAATCTTTAAAAGACGGATCTTTAAAATTATCTTTTTATTCAGAAAATTTATTCGAAATATTTATTGCTTCTAAGGATATATTCTTGCTAAGGTATGAAATATTAGCAGAAAAAAGCTTTTTTATTGCCTCGGATAACGTTTACAATAACAGCAAATACAAAATATGCTGTCAAGATAATCTTAAAAGAAACTGCAATACAAAAATTGTAAATTACAGCTACCCTTCTAATTCACAACAAAATTTAACACAGAATCATAAACAAAATCTCTAAATTAAATATTTTCGGAAAATTGGATAAAATACAAAGTCTCTGATATTTTTTCTATTCAATAAAAAGCCAATGCGAAGCAACCTATGTTTAACAGCATGTCCTTGTAATTCGGAACTCAACCAAAGAAGACACTTGGGACAAGCACTAAAAAAAACTAAAAGAACTTCGTAGAGCGCTTTTTAAATGAAGCTAACCCACATTTTAAATTGCAACATGCGAAATGTTAGCGAAATTGGTCGAACAGTTTCCGAATAATGAAATTTCTTTTTAAAAAAAAAAAGTGATCTTTTTATACTTTAATTTTTTCAGTGTTACGCGACAAATTTTGAATTTTTCCATTTAATTTCTTTAGCTTACAAGTTAAAAACCATTCGACCAAAAAACATTAAATTCAATAATAAGATATAATTAATATTTTTTTTAAAAATTTAAGCGTAGTATTTTTGAGCAAGTGATTTTTAAGAAATGCGACTAAATATGTGAAAAATGAAATAAACAATGGGGAACCCGAATCGCATTCCTGATTAAATTATTGGAAGTATATTTTCCAAATTGCGGCTAAACCAAGAGAAGACAACCATTTTGTGAGGTCACGAGCTATAGTCTTCCTTCCCCGATTTTAAACACCTTTTCTTATTAAAGCAATTCAATTATATTTTATAATATACAGTACAGTGAGCAAAAAAAAATATGCTAATTTTATTTTTTTGCGTATTTCAACCTATTGCTATAAGTTTTCAAGCGCATTGAAAAATCATGGCACGCAGTTATAAAATTCGCTTATCCAAGGATAATTTCATGCAAAAAATAAATTTTTGCAAATATTTACTATTTTTTTATTATTTTATTTAATAACAGTGGTAAAGCGTTTGAATTGTAAGGTATATAAATATTGACATAATTTTAAAGTGTCCAATTTTACATGGCAGAATACAAAATTTGAATGAAATCGGTTGAATAGTTTCTGAGAAATCGAATTTTAAATGTACAACTATTTAAAATTCGATTTCTTAGGAATTATTCAACCGATTTCGCTCAAATTTTGTATTTTACCACATAAAATTGTATTCTTTAAAATAATAGAAAAATTCGCATATCGAATTCAGAATTTCTTCGACTATTATGAAGTAAAATAATAAAAAATAATAAATATTTACTGAAATTATTTTTTGCATGGATTCATCTTTGGATAAATGAATTTTATAATTGTGTGCAAATTTTTTTAAATTCGCCTAAAAAGTCCTCGAGATATAGCGAAATATGTAAAAAATAAAATTTACATTAGGGGGTCGCTCTCCTGACCAAACTATGGAGACCATTTTTCCCAGATTGCGGCTACCCCTTACAGTTTGGGGGTCAAAAATCTGAATCCGTCGAATAAAGGTATGTTTATTCGAGAAAATACGTTATGTGTCTGATTTCGTAACTTAAAATATTGTCTGCACCAATTAATTAGCATATAACAAAAGGTCATCATCTCGAACTATTAAGATTGAGTCCTAGAACGTAAAGATTTGATTATTAGACAAAGTGGTCCGTTTTTTTTTTTTTTTTTTTTTTTTTTTTTACGCTGTTGACAAAGGTTTTAAATTTTATTTGTGTTGTTGTTGATTCTAATGTCACTTACCAATATGATCAAGCCTGCTTGTTGAAACCAAGCTAATTTAAGGCAGAGGGTGCGTTTCTCGCTTTTCAGTAGCGCCATCAATGGCCAAGAAAAAGACTTCTGCCACGCAAGTCACAACCGGTTTATACGGCAGACCTATTGATTCAACCACATATCATAATTAAGACCAGAACCAGAGAACGAACAATCTCCAATTCAGTACCCCCAAAGTGATTGATAAATTTTATTTATAAATTATAAATGTAAGAAAGTATTTAATATTATATCAAGGTAAAATAAATTATATAAATATTGCTCTAAAAATTATGGGGGGAAATATATATATATATATATATATATATATATATATATATATATATATATATATATATATATATATATATATACAACCATTTTAAATTTAGTAAAGGTTATTGTATATTTAATCAATAATTTAATGATTTATTTTAAATAAACACACGATTGTTTCTAATATTATTTGAATAGAATTTAAACCAATACTTTTATTGTAAATCAATTCTAATAATTTAAAATAAAATTATGTATGAAGAGAAATGATTTTTGATAGTTTATTATTTAATATATGAAATGTCATGTAAAATATTTTTTTCGCACTTATTGTTTAGTAGTAAAATAACTTGAATGAAATACATGCAAAAAGAAATAACGCACATATTTATTTTACTTATATTCTAAAAGATTTTGTAATATTTAATCTTTAAAAATTGGTTTTAAGATAAGAAAATTAATTCTATTTTTAAGCAATGTTTAGCTGTAAATCAGCTCTTATATATTTACTTCTGACATTTATTTATTTATTTTTTTTTTAATTGATATTAATACATTTGATTAGGAATCTGAAAATGAAGACCTATAGTTAGAACTATAATACTAAGTAAAGTAATCAATGAAGACATTTAAAAGAAAATAGTTCATTTACTATTTAATATAAGGTTTATTACTAGATCAATATCTGTATTTACATTATAGTTTGAAAAGAAAAAAATCAACAAAAAGTCAAAACAAGATTTAACTGAATTTCGCATATGTTTCAATTTGTAATACAGCTAAAATAACTTCAAGGAACTCAAAAAGTAATAATAAACTAACTTAAAAACCAAGTACTTTAAACGAATAAACGAACCCTTTTGAATTAATTATTAGAAACATATTTATTAGATCACAATCATTCCCCATTTATTTTGATTCATAATTATGCGTCCTAATCATTTAAAGGTAAATTGGTAAAACAAAAAAAAATTTATCGATTTTGAAGTACTACTAAATAAAATTTTAATACACTGAAGAATACAAAAAATAGTATGTTATAATATGACAAGTGAGAAAACACTTCATTATTAAGTCGAACACTCATTTAATCCAATGTAAAGTATACGCTCTCAGGAAGCGGTGTGTTAACTGAAAAATAAATAGAAAAGAAAGGTAATATTTGATATTTGCAAGATCAATTGCAGAGAACTTCGTAATTTTTAAACGATTTTTATTTTTTAATGAAACGTCTCTAGCAAAGTCGAAAATAGAAGAAAATCTATTCGTGGTTTGCAATTTATTTTGAAACATTTGAGATAATGATTAATTTTAAAATATTACTTCCATTTTTTAATACAAAATAAGTAATATAACTGCGTCTTAGCATTAATAATGCTTTACTTACTTAAAAAAAGCACTTTTTAAATTGTAAAAAATAGCACAGTTTTAAAATATGTTATATTGTCAATTTTTAGAATTGCTTTCTATAAGTTTTATTAAATAAAATAAGCATCAAATTAGAAAAATAATTCGTGTTAAAATGAAGAGGAAAACTTACCTATTGTTAAGGATATGTGCAAAGTATCATATGATTTTGGTTTTAAAACTATCACACTGAAAAGGATTCATGTTATAGTGTGTTCATTTATGCCTCTCGTTGTTTTGTTTTATTTTTGGTAAGTACAAGCATACCTCATTTGGATATCACATTTAACATTCTTAAAACAGTCTATTAGAATTGTTTTAAAATGATCGTAATTACAAAGTCTTGGCCTTGGAGCCGTCCATTGGTTAATTCTTACCACGTGATGGACACAGTAGATGAAAATCTACGTTACTTCTAATTTTTTCTGATAAAAATTGTTTTTTTATTCATTTCAAAACTCCAGTTCTTATTTTTAGCGGATAATATTTCAGCTTTGACAAAAAAGTAATAATAATGTTAGGAATAATTCCTGATTTTTGAAATTACTTGAAATATACCGAACTTTTTAACAGTGTGATCCATTTGGCTAACTATTTTCTTAGGTAGCCTAAGAAAATAGTTATATATATATATAGTTAAAATAGCATATTAAATTTACTATTGACTTCAGTTTCGTAGCAAAAGGAGGTTACAGTCTCCTCGATAGAGTTAAAATATGCCAGAAATTTAATAAGTAATTTTTAGTCTTCTTTTATACAATTTTATGCATGTCTCATAAGATTTCAAAAATTCTTTTTTATAACGTGATGAAGGAGCAATAAAGTAGCCTCAAAAGTTTTAATAATACTCCCAATAAGAGAAAAATTCCTAGAGCTGGCTGGGCGTAAGATAAATAAAATCCTTTATATAAAGTCATACTTCTATTAAATCAAAATTAATAGTAAGAGATATTTTTAAGAAACAATTACCAATCTCAAATATCAATAAAATGGTCATGTTTCTGTTAGAGTACTTATTTTGGAAAGTGAGAGCAGAAAAGCGTCATCATGATGTCACAGCTACTGCGAAAATGAGCTGTTCTTCTCTAGGAGGTTGTTGGCTAAACCTTATTTTAACAGTCTGAAACCTTTAGAAATGTGATCTTATTTTTTTAAGATAAAGCACATTTGTGTGTTGTGGGCTCGGTTTCGTCGCTGAAAGTATCGTCAGATCAAATTAATTAGAAAATTCACGATAACACCCTCCATTGAAATTGCATTCCACATTAATACGAGATCTATAGTTATAGATTAGTTTGTGATCAAATCAATAGTTATATAAGACTAGATCAATATAATATTAGATCCATAGTGTCTTATTTTTTTATTTCATTTGTATTAATTTCTTTTTGTGTCTAATATTTCAAACGTGTTTAAATAAACTAATTTGTGAAAAATTTGTGATACAATACTCGAAAATGCAAAATTTTCCTCCCTATCTGGTCCAATATTCAGTTTCTTTTGTAATTATTAATCAATTGCAACTTTAAAAAGAAAAAAAAAAGCGCTTTGAAACTTTACTGAATCAAAATCAAGCCTTTGTTAATTATTGCAACAACAACAACAACAACAAAAAACAAAGATAAAAAAAGATCTTTCAAAAACACTCAAAACCGTTAAATATGCGTTACGTTATTTGTATTACACTAGCGGCTATTTACTAATAGCTGTCAGACACTAAAAATGGAGAAATAGTATTTTACATTGCAGCAAATCCATAAAATTTAAACTATTTAAACTCATATATATCAGCACACAATTGAATAGCTTTGATAAGCGCCGATAGTATAATAAAATGCATAAACAAATTAAAACAGCGAGATGAATTGACGTTATTTATTGAAAATTTTAACGACTTTTTAAAATACCCTGTAGTTAAATTCACTCCAAGTGCGATACTGAAGTCTTCAAACAAAATTTAAATAATGTTCAACTTGAACAAATGCCATTTTTATTGAAAGCAAATATTTGGAAAAAAAATAAATTTTATTTCGTATAATCTGAATTTTATTATAAGAATTGATTCACTTGAGTCTTTTACGACAAAAAAAAGTTGTTCATGAATTTTATGGATGATATCATTTGCATTAGAATGATATTATTTGCAGAGAACATTCTATGGACATACAACTCATTGGACAATTCTATGGCAGCTGTTATCCTTTAAGGACAAAAATATTTAGCTTTTATATTTTAAATCGTAATAAAATGGAGATTATGAATGTAAATGAACCGATATGTCTTCTTTTTCTATATGAGTTTTCTACAATAGTTACATATTTCAGTAAAAGAGGTTTCAGCGTTTTTAGTGTTGTCTACATAATGTTTGATAGTGTTAGGTATTTTTATGTATTTTAAATATTGTTCTCATTTCTCTTTAAAAACGGTGGAGAAAACTTTTCCTTCTCTTTTATTAGTTTTAATAAAAAAAATATCACAAAAAGTTAAAGAAACATCAATATCTTCGTAAAAATACACCCAATCAACCAAGAGTTAAGATATGTGCAAATCATTGCTATTTTTACTGTATAGGATTCTTTTAAAAACATTTTACTGAACCCCCGCATGACTTATTTAAAATGTGTATTAATCCATTCAATATTTCTTTTGAAATTTGAAAATAAGATTTTAAGAAATCTACAATGACTTTTAACCGCATAGTGTAATAAATGCACTGGTGTACAAAATCAAGATTCTGATTTACTCAATTGTCTTCAGAACAACTTGACAGATAATACTTAAATTTAGTTTGAGCAAAAGTTGATATAATACAAGTTGACCATTTGATCATTAAACAATTATGAATATCACTGTATACAATTATTGGGAATTAAAACTAATATATAGGTTTTTTAACATACAAGCTCTGAAGTTCATTTAGATAAGTTTGATCATTAAAATCATCAGTCCAGTTTATTAAAGACCCTCTCGAAGTAAGACTACCCGATTTTGCCCTTAATCTGAGTCACATATAAATGAGTAATTTTCTAAAACATAAAATGGAAATGTTTTTCACTGAAATTCTAGTATTTTTAAATGGACCCAGCTTCACGGAATCTAATCGAAAGGAAGCTCTCGTGACGTCATAAATCCGTCAATTAAGCCGTATTACGAGCTCTTGATTCCGCTCGGAACTATATTCCGATGCGGAATTATTACGAATCCCATTCCGGCAGGTTTAAGAGTAAGCGAAATCTAGATTCCGATAAGAGTTTGTTTATTTTAGTGATCAAAATGGCGCTGTTTTCCGTCATGCAGCTAGCTATATTGCTGAAGAGAGTGATCGAAACACTATTAAGAGAAAGATCTATCGGCCTAAAAGATTTTGGGTCTTCCAATATCCCGACAACGAAATTTACAAGTTAATTTAGATTGAAAATCAGTTTTTTTTTTAAATGGTGTAACTCATAGGCGAAATGCAGTAGTAGAAATGAATAATATCGGATTTTATAAACCATGTGGAAATTAATAACAGAAGCTACAGAAAAAAAAATTTATACAAAAAACAATAGAATCTTTGCTAAAAAAAGTAACTACCAAAGTTAGCTATTAGAATTTCCTATATTGTTCGAAATATGCATGTGTGGGGATTTAACTATCGACTGTGTTAACCTTCATCTATCTAAAGGCACATCAAGATGGATGCAAGTTAACATGTCTTATACAGTAGTGATTTGGTATTTAATATTTATAGTGGTAGATACGCCACATATGCCGATAAGGCTTCCTTTATTTTAATCTGGATTATTTTCTAGATATTCCACAATCATTGTTTGCTGGTGAATATTAATTTTTGTACGTGAAGCCATTTGAAAATATTATGTTGTAATTTTACTTTACACTACTCTCTGTACTTCAAATAAATACAAACTTGGCTTGGAACACAAAATTGTTGAAAATGTATGAATTTTTAAGCTTTCAGTTCTAAGTTAATGCAATTTTAACTCGTATAGAAGTAGAGAACACAAACATACCGTTGCCAGATTAATAAATTAGAATTATAGTAATATTCTAATTGGTCAAAGTTAGTCCCGCCTACAAACTTCAATTTCATCGGAATCATAGAGATTGGCTCTAAAGTTTTGAACCCCGTTTACTGAGATTCTTTTTGTTTTAATAGTGGAAGACCATTCGGATCTACAGAAAAAGTCAAGTCATTGTTGTTCTGGCAGAGCAAAGAAAACAGCAGTAGGATTTTTTTTGACTGTCATTATGTGTGGTACTTGGGTAGGTATAACACATTTGCTCAAATGGGCTTACCTTATTCATCCGTCAAACGAAACCTCTGAAAGAACTTTTTTTTCTACTCCTGTCGTCATTGATATGGTCATCAATAGAACCAAACCAATCGGAATCATAGAGATCGATTCCGGATTCCGATATGCTCATGTTACAGAAAAGTGGGTAGTACGAAATTGGCAATCCGATGAAAGCGAGTTTCCGAGCGTAATAAATTTCGATGAGTTGGTAATAGGGCCCCTGATTACATTCCATAGAAATTTTACCAGTCTATAAAAATCCTACAATATTAATATAAAAATCCTATAATTAGTCAATAAATATTGTTTTTGATATTCTTTACAGTTTATTAATTTTACTTTGGTGGTTTGTATCAAACATGAAGATAGTATACCAGATGATAGCGGCATTTGAACATTCACCAAACGTGCTTCGTAAGTACTCTATATCAAAAGAAAGAGCTCCTCTTACCATAAAGTTTTGAACAATCAGCTTATATGAAAACAAAAAAGGAGGATTTAAAACTTCTTTCGCAGACCTAAATGTTGCACCTCGCAACCATAGTAACAACTAGTGCTACCCACAACATATACATACGGTCCCACCATCTGCAAAAACTATTAGAAACAACCCTCGTTTAATACTTGTTGATGAAAAAGTCAGATATACTGAACTATTTCCACTTATACTTTCCTAAATAATTAAAGTTTCAAACGATGTTTATTTCTTTTGTTTATAAAGTTTTGAACCCCGTTTACTGAGATTCTTTTTGTTTTAATAGTGGAAGACCATTCGGATCTACAGAAAAAGTCAAGTCATTGTTGTTCTGGCAGAGCAAAGAAAACAGCAGTAGGATTTTTTTTGACTGTCATTATGTGTGGTACTTGGGTAGGTATAACACATTTGCTCAAATGGGCTTACCTTATTCATCCGTCAAACGAAACCTCTGAAAGAACTTTTTTTTCTACTCCTGTCGTCATTGATATGGTCATCAATAGAACCAAACCAATTTCTATAATGACAACAAACAAAGAAACTTTTAAAGCCCCCTTCATTACAACCTGGTTTTGCACAGCGATCAACTGTCTATTTTTTCCAGTTTATTTATGCACAAGATTTTGTTCCAGAAGGACTAGAACTACAGCCAAAAGATCGATTCTGTAAGTATTGACTAACAAAGAACGTCTCTGTTTATCATAAATTAAGGAAAAATCACAAAAATGACCTCACGCATAGAATTTAATCAATTATACAGTAACTGGACAAATTATTAGAAGCACTATTAGATTCTATGTAACATTTTAATATTTTGAGGTGATACTATACAGTTTTATTGTTTTTACGTGGCTGAAACCGATTTGCTCTTGTTTACGATCGTGTATCAATAGGTTAATATTGTAATACGATACGCTAAAAATAAATACAAATAGGATGTATATAATAAAAATCTCCCGAATAAAAACCCATTACGTGTATGCTTAAATATAAAAGTAATGCATATAAACTCGTGCAACACACATCATTATTAAAAAACTACAGTGTGTTTAATAATTTGGTCTAATTATTATATAATATACTAATATAATACCTGATATAATAAATGTAGAAGCTGTTGGTTGCGACAGCTGAGATAGCATGAAAATCCGAGGTAGAAAGATCGAGGATTGGATCGAAGACCGAAAGTAGGAAGACGAACCGGAATAGTTCATGCGCGGATGAATACCGGCGGAGGAGCACATCCGACAGTCACGGCAAGGAGTGAAGAGGCTGATGTCCAGTACTTAAGGAGATGACAGTTTGCCATCGAGAGTTATTGACTAAAGAGACCTCCCCTGTAATTTACTATATAAATAGCTAACATATGTTAGTAAATGCTACTCTTCCCCTCCCCCTGAACCACTAAAGCCATAAGTCTCAGTTGCCTAAGGGCCAGTAAACAGATGAAGTAGTGAGGTGCCCGCATCCGTGGGCAGGTACTACAGAAAACCACATATCCAGTCCAGCCATCGAGAGATTCCCACTTCAGACGTCGTCGAAGAAGGTTGTCTCTAGAAACCGGTTCTTATGGAAGCGCAACGCAATCATCTTCACAGCACTGCCGTCGCAGGGTTCGAGAATCGCGGAGGTCAGACCCCCGGGTTGTCGGGCATCCGGGCGGTAGAGCTGAATATCTCTGAGTCTGCCAATTCACCCCAGTCCTTTTCAGGACTCTCTGCCAGGGAAATTGGGGACAATGCTGAGCATCCAGCACAGGGATCGGGACTATTGGAATCTCCTCAGATGTGTGCGGTACAGGCTACGCCGAATCCGTACGGGCCTGTTGAGAGACCCTTAGTACCCAACATGGTTAGACTAGATGTTATAGAAGTTGTAGATCCCAGTAGGATAGATCTCACCCTAGATGATATGAAGGAGTCAAGTGATAGGATCAAACATCGGATTATCCCACGCATCGAAGATAAAGATATCCAGAATGCGCTGCTAGTTATGCATGGCTACATCGATAAACTTTTAGGAGAAGTTACGAGCCTAGGAGATAAAGTGAACAAGCTCAACCATGAGATTATTAGGCATGAAGAAATTGCCGGGTTAGGCGATGACAGGTGTAGTGCTAAAAAATCTAAACATAATATTAAAAATTATAAGTCACCCTTCTCGAAGAAAATAACTTCCCCCTTTAGAGAGCAGGAGTTACCCACGAATAACAGATTTAGTCCTCTTTTGGAGGAAGTCATAGCAGATAATAATGAGGATGAAAATGATAATGTTATGATTGTTGAAAACACAAAATTCATAGCAAATAAAAATCATAGAAAGAGAAAAGCCTTCCCCGTAAAAGAAAATGAAAACGAAACCAAGAGACTTGCAGTTTTCGATCTAGAAGAAAATGATGATAAGAATAATAACATCGAAGAACCAGATATAGATCTAAAAGAGCTTGATTTTATTGAACCAAAAAAGAAAGCACGAAACCCCCCTATCATTATTAGAGATGATAAATTTGATTATGATAAATTCATAGAAGAAATGGATAAATATGAAATTAAGGACTTTGAGTGTAAGACAAGTCACGAAAATGTGATTATTAAGCCTAAATCAGATGATACGCACAGATTTATAAGAAAATATGTTGAGGATAACAGCCTTGAATATTACTCATATAGATTACCTAATGATCGGAACTTGAGAGTTATTATCAAAGGTATTCCCCCTAGCTCCAAACCGGAAACTATTATACAATACCTAAATGAATTTCCAGTAGTGGAAGCCAAACAAATGACTAGAAAATATAAAGGAGAAACGAAAAAACTACCTATGTTCCTAGTATCGCTAAGGAGAGAAAGCAATTATAAGGAAATCTATGATGTAACTCTACTAAATAAACTCCAAGTTAAAGTAGAAAGCTACAGATCTCGACCTGGCCCGGCACAATGCCACCGGTGCCAGGGATTTTATCACTCAGCGGCCATGTGCAAACTCCCACCACGCTGTGTAAAGTGTGGTCAGGACCATCTCACGGCTAACTGCACTAAAACAAAAGATGAGCAACCCAGATGCTGTAATTGTGGATTAAACCATCCCGCGAATTACCGCGGATGCATTAAATTCCCAAATGGACCGAAATTAGCTACTAGAAGGTACAAACCAAGAGAAAAAATCTATGAAAATAAAACTTATGCTGAAGCAGTGAAAAAACAAACCAACTCAGATATGATAAACACTGTGAATGAAGCTAAAGACATTTTCAGTAAATTAAATGATATTGTCATTGTGCTAAATGGCTTAAATGCTATCCCGCTCCTGAAAAAAGCGGTAGAAAAAAATCGAATCTGAGGAACTAAATAAGAATCATGATGAGTAAAAAACCAATTAAACTAATGCTGTGGAATGCAACCTGCATTACTAATAAAATTATGGAATTCTCCAACTTTCTAATTGAACATAACATAGATATAGCCTTAGTTACAGAAACTCACGCCAATGCTTCAAATAAACTCACTATTGCTAATTATCACACATATAAAACGGACAGAACCCTGTTTAGAGGAGGAGGCACCGCCATCTTTTCCAAGAAATCCTTAAATACTGTATTGTATAGTAATACAAAAAATCAAGGATTTGAAGAAACATCAATCCTGCTATATGATGATAAAAACACCTACAAAATTGCATCCATATACAACAGGCCACATAATATCATCACTTAAGATATCATCGAATCACTCTTCCCACCCAACATGAACTGCATCATTGGTGGTGATTATAATGCCAAGAACAATATATGGGGCTGCAGAGCTAGCAACAAAAATGGTAAAGAACTTTATCAACATGCAAATGAACTTAATCTAACTGTTGTCGCCCCGACAGAACCAACATATTTCCCTGTGGTTCCAAATCACCAACCAGACTTATTGGACTTTTTTATTATCAATAACAGTTTTTCTCAGCTGCTATACTGTTACTGAACTCAGTAGTGATCACATTCCAGTGATTGCGACACTTGGGCACACCATACAAAACAAACCCAATATTAAAAAGAAGACTGACTGGAATTTAATCAGTAACATACTTATAAGTAATAATAATAGTATACAAATCCAAAATATTACTGATATTGAGGCAGCTATTGATATGCTAACTAGTGATATACAAAATGCTCATAACGAAGCCACCACTACTAAGGCTAATAAATAAAATTACATGGCATTGCAGCCAGACATTAGAGAAGAAATTGGTTACAAAAATTACATCAGAAAAAGATGGCAAAAGAATCCTGACCCTAGAGATAAGAAAGAACTGAACAGATTAACCAAGGTCTTAAA
The DNA here is from genome assembly GCA_949128135.1 of Parasteatoda lunata. Taxonomy (NCBI): domain Eukaryota; kingdom Metazoa; phylum Arthropoda; class Arachnida; order Araneae; family Theridiidae; genus Parasteatoda; species Parasteatoda lunata. The sequence continues at coordinate 9,084,072 of OX421980.1, read as the reverse complement.
AAAGAAGTGTAACCAATACAGAGAAGACCAATGGAATGATAAAATTGCTGGCTTAAACACGGAAGATAACTCTGTCTGGCAAATGGCCAAAACACTGAGAGCTACAAAAAATATAAGCAAACCAATTATACACGATAATAAAAACATCTATAAAGACGAGGACAAATTGGACATTTTTGCAAATACAATTGAGAGTCAGTTCCAATTAAATACTTTTCCCAGCAACGGCAACGATGATAAAGATATCAACACCACTTACGATAACTACCTAATGAACTATAAAACTAGTGATATTGATCTAGTCGAACAATCAGACATCATCTATATCATCAACAAATTAAATAACAGGAAAGCCCCAGGGGTTGATAATGTAAATAACATTAAGATGAAACACCTACCCATTAATAAAATAAATGCTCTTTGTAATATATACAATGCTTGCCTCTCTCATAATATTTTTCCAAACCACTGGAAAAATGCAACGATTATATCCTTTTTCCAAAGCCTGGGATAGACTCAAGAATCGCTACAAACTACAGACCCATTAATCTGTTACCCATGTTTGGGAAAATCTACGAAAGAATCATCCTAAATAAGCTACAACCCCACATTAATTTTCTGCCTAAGGAGCAATACGGCTTCAGGAAAGAACTCTCAACAACTAAGCAGCTAATCAGACTCATAGACTTCATCAGCGATGGAATTTTCAAAAATGAAACCACAGCCCTCCTTATGCTAGACGTGGCCAAAGCTTTTGACCGCGACTGGCATAAGGCACTAATCACATCCTACAAGATACCAGATGCAATGATAAACATTATTGACTCCTACTTGAAAAACAGGACTTTTCAAATTAAATTAAATGATAAACTGTCTCATAAAAAACCAATCTCAGCTGGCGTCCCACAAGGGAGCATTTTAGGACCAGTTTTATATCTCATTTACACCAGTGACTTTCCAATTGCTGCTGAAAATAATAACTACATGATTGCGTTTTACGCAGACGATACAGCAATTGCAACCAGATCGCTAAATCCCAACCAAGCCACTAAAAAGCTAAATGAACACATGCCAGCAATTGAAAACTGGTGCGCCAGAAACAAAATTGCAATAAATACAGAAAAATCAAAGTTAATGATCATTAGAAGAAGAAAAACGAAAAAACGCATCACGAATAACGTAACCCTCTTTTCCAATATTATCCCAACAGTCAATAGTGCAGATTACCTAGGACTCTCCTTAAATAACAGACTCACGTGGAATAACCACATTGACAAAATCTCAAAAAAGGCACAAGCTGCCTTTGCCAGCCTACGACCACTACTCAACGCAAAATCCAGTCTACCATTAAATCTGAAAAGACAACTTTATATAAGTTGTATCCGACCAATAATAACATATGCTAGACCAGCATGGAGCTGCTTAACCAACACGCAAGTAAAAAAGTTGGAAATCATACAGAATAAATTCCTTCGAAGGATGACCGGTGCTCCTTGGCACTTACCAAACAAATACATCAGAAGAGACTTAGAGATAGATTCCATTGAAGAATTCACGACAAAACTAAATACAAACTTCTTCAGTGACGCAAAAAAGAGCACGACTGCTAACTTCAACATTATCTTGGAAAAAGAACTTATACAGGATGCTAAAACACACAATCCCATCCTACACTTCCTGCTCTCTGACGGGATTCTTTCATACCACTACAATTCATAGTATTAGATACCCCCCCCCCATATTTATCTTATATGGATACTCCTGAGAAGAGGAAATGAACAAGGGTGATTCTCAGCTCGGGAGTATACCACCCTTAGATATATACCTAATTGTGCCCCCATACCTAATTGTGCCCCTAAATAAGCAAACATTCTTTACTCAATTTTATCTAAATTTAAATATTAAATATAACTTATATTCAGATCTGAACTGCATATGCAGAAGGCTACCCAGTCATCAAATATACTTACTTTTCTCTTATGCCAAAAGTCCCAGATGCCATTCAGCCCAACACAGACGAAGAAGTCGGGTGCCCGCTGCCGCGGGCAGGAACTTCATCAAATCCCAGATCCAGTCCAGTCCAGCCATCGAGAGGTCACCCTCCAAGCCCACACCCTGCAAAGACGTCCACAGCCTTCCTGTGGAAATTTTCTACTTTTAAAGCCATTTAGTCACAGTTGCCTAAGGGCAAATCTCAACAGATGAAAAAATGAGATGCCCGCTTCGCGGGCAGGTACTTTGAATCAACTTATATCAAGTCAAGTCAAGCCATCAAGAGGGTTGTTGTGCAGCGTCCGAGACTTCGTCCTGATATTCCGTTTCTACCCGGTGAAGCCCACCTGCAGTATGAGATGTTATAATCGAAAGTTTACGTTTTAATTGATTTTTAATAACAACTTTTAAATGTTTTTAACAAATAATCAGTCAATTGGAGTTTGTTAGTTTCTTGATGGTTTTGTTATCTTTGACTATTAAAGAGGATGTTACTTTGCCATATTGTTTCATTTGACGTCTTACATTCCCATCACCGAAACCATCCACAATAAATATTTCATATTTATATAATATATCGTTTAATTTATCCAATCGTCGGATTTATATTATATATCGCCTAATTTATCCAATTGATACACGAACGTAAACGAGTGCAAACTGATTTCAGTCGCGTAAAAACAATAAAGCTATATTATCACCTGATAATTAAGATTTTACATAGAATCTTATAGTGCGTTTAATAATTTGGCCAGGGACTGTAGTTTAACGAAAAAACAAAAATGTAAGAGATAATTAGTACAATTCAAATAAACATTATTTATTTTATTTTTTATTTTTATTTTATTTATTTATTTATTTATTTAAATCTGATTGTAAAATTTAAAATCATTTAATTTTAAATTCTTTTTTATTTAATTTTTTTTAATTTAACAGAACGTTCTGATATAAAGGATGTCTAATGAAATTGCTTTCAAATTTTTGAAATAATTTAGCTCAAAATATTTTGACCAAGTCATGAAATACCGTCTTATATTTAAATAGTTCGGTAAAAATATTTAGCAAAATTTAATGGCGAATTTGAATCTGAGATTAAAATCTCTAAGGATGTGAACTTATGACATACATATTTGAAATAATGTGAAAAGCTCGGTGTCTTTGAATGTTTTAGGTTCATTTACTAAGCAGTAAAAAAATCGGTACTTTGAAACTTTTTAAATTAGCTTAACATTATTTATAGCACCTTTTGAAAACGACTCATTTCAAACCTTCGCAATATTTGTCATCAATGTGAGCATCTACTGAAAAATAATCAATTTGTCGGCTTAGTGTTTTTACACTAAATATTGAAAAATAATATGAATGAACTTTTCCCTCCTCTTCGTTACCATTCCCAATTCTAGCTGAAACTTAGAGACATGAGGAAAGCAAGATTATCCATAACCATGGTAACGGAGAGAGGAAAAGTGTGGAGAGTGGGAAAATGACGCGATTTTGGGGTGTCTATTATGTTTTTAAAGAATATTGGATTCTAAAAAGTATTTTATTTATAGATTTTTCTATTTTTCCAGCGATTCAATGCGAAGGTTTCGAGAGAAAGGTTTATCTGCTCTTCATTTTTTAATCCGCTCAACATTCTTCTGTGTTTTATGGGTAGGAACAAATTATATGCTAATATATGCAGTCAGTAGATTAGATGCAACAGCAGTGATGGCTCTTCAAGCATCCAGTGCGTCTTTTATTTATCTCTTATCTTGGGTTATACTTCATGAACAATTTGTGGGAATTCGAGTAAGTTTCATTTTGTTTCATTCATTGAAAACTAAATGCTATATAAAAATACAAATTCCAATTATAAAGTGGTATTTTGGAACAAAGATTTTTAAGTGCTTAAAACTAAACAAATTTTCAAGTTAAAAGAAGAAAAATATTTGAATAATATAATTTCAAAGGGTTATTAAAAAAATGAATATCAGATGAAAGACAAACTGTAAGTCAATATTTAAATGCTAATTCACGTCATAAAACAGATTTTGACGTGATTAACAATGGAGTCACAAATGGTCCCCATTCAGATGTTTGATATTTTTAAATCGTTCCGAAGGCCTCTCAATATGATTTTTAAAAAAAAAAGAATCTGTAAATTTGTTTTAAAAAAAAATGTTTCCTTTTAAGATTGCTCCATTCTCTAACGCTTGCAAGTATCAGAAAAAAAAAATTACTGTAAATATAACTCTTTGTCAAATTGTGGAACAATAAATAAATAAATCTATTTTATTATCTAGTAAATTACTTTATTATCTATCTGAATGTTCATTACAAATCTAATTTTAAAATTTTATTTTTAAAGCATTCAAATTTGAAAGCCTTTTAATTGTTGCTACACATATTTATTGCTGAAATATACTACATAACTTAGCATCGCTGAACTTGACGATTCAGAATAGAAATAAGAAATAAAAATCTAATATATTTTAACAGACTTACAAAATTTAAAAATTATATCTATAAGGTATAGATTTCAATAATAAGATGCTAATAAGCCTAGTTCATTTTGAAAAATTAGTGACGAGGCTGAAAATTTATTTGTTTATAATAAAATTAAATTAATAATTGCGCATAGTGAGAATTGTAAATTGAAACATTAAAATAATTTTGGAAGGACCCAGTACACATTTGCCATTAAATACTATAAATGTTCAGCACACATTGATTTTGAATTAAAATATTTTAATTTCTTAACTGTTCAAAAAATTTGTGTATTTGGTGAAAAAAAAACCTCAAATATTAAAAAAATGGGCAAAAAATTAATAACTTCACAAAATAAATTGATCAAAATTAGAAAAAAAAACATACAAAAATATTGTTGATTGAGATGTATTATAAAAATGACGAAAAATGTGATCAAAATGAAATAACATTAACATAACAATCGAAACAAAACACCCAAAGTGTATTTGAAAAAGAAAGAACCCTTAAACAAAAAAATGAAATGGACTTTAAAAAATAGAAGGTGAATTGAAACAAGCTTCATCAATCTTAAAACACTAACTTAATCTACTTAACCTTAAACTGCAAATTTTTAATTTACTCTCTAATATAATAGTTTATATGCGAGAAGACTCACCTCATTCATATGATTTTTCTCTATTTGTTGCGTCATTGCATATGAACTTACATAGGTGCGAAATCTCTTTCTGTGTTTGAAATAACCACTACGGAAGTTTTTAAAATCACAGGAATACAATAGCTATTAACCGAACCATAAAAGGATCATAACTTCTTTGAATTTCAATACAACATTCAACGAAAGTAATCACTTTTTTGAAATATTCCATTTTTGGTGACATCATCGCTGCTACAATTATCATATGAATTCTTTGCTTATATATTTAAACAAGCAATGTCAAAAGGGACTTTAAAGATAGGGCATACAGTATCCAGTTGTTCACGCTTTTTCACCAAGTCTTACATTACAACTAAGTAACTAAACATCATCAAAAATCAACATTAAAAAAAAATAATTAAAAAAAAACAGTTCTTGTAAGTTGAACAAGCTTTCATAAAGCAAAAGCCTATTAGATCGTTTTCAACACAAATCAATGAATTTTAAAACACCTTTCTTTAATTTGAACATCTTCTTAAGAAAAAAAACGTACTGACGATTAAGAATGGAGGGCAGGTGTGGTTCACGTTTGATTCAAAACTGTTTGTTTTTTTCCAACAAATATCAATTAAATGTTTCTTCTTTTGAATGATTTTCACCTATTGACAATCTCTCCATTTACATTTTTATAAGATGAAAATTTAAATTTAGAATTTTGCACAAATTATTGTTTACATTATAAATTACGGCTTAAAGAAGCCTAAAAGTATCTAAATACAATATAAACTTCAATGGAAAGCGCTTCATATTCTATTTAATATTTGTCTTCATTTTTTTCTGAAAATAAAACTTTGTAGTGAAAATGTACACAAAATAGAATAAAGCATTTCATTCAAAATTAAAAGATTACAAAAATGATTAGTTTACGCTCAAAAATTTAATTTTTTTAATTCTGCAATAATATTTTTGACTAAAATAAATGTTATTAAGACAGTTGTGTAAAATTTTAAAATTTTTAACATGATGCTTAAAGACAATGTCATTGTGTACATCCACTTTAAAAACAGAAGGAAAAGATAATATTGAAATAGATTTATTTTAGAATAGAGAATGCATGAAAACAATTTTTTTCAACAAACACGCTTACAGAAACACTTTTCTTTTTTCGAAATTATATTGAGAGACCTTTGGAGTCATTAAATAATATCACACATGGATGTAATTGTTTTGATCATTCATGACTCTATTGTGATTCACATATTTAATTTTATGAGATCGCAAAAAACTGCTTACTAAGTTACTGGTCTAACTTTAATGAGACAATTGGAAAAAAATACGCTTATAAGACAAGTCGTGAAATGGTTAAGTGACTTTCAAGGGATCAAAATTGCAACAAAGTGGCAGCGAAGTTAGTCCCAGTAAAGCAATTGTGATGTAATATCACAAGACAGAGTAAGTCACATTATGACCTCTTTGGGACATTTCAAAACGGTCACAATCTGTGCTATATATATATATCAGGCCAGTCAAAACCGAAAAAAATTAAAAAAGTGGTAAAAACAGTCTTTTCTTTTCTTATACCATCACCTTCAGGTGTACAGATGATTATTGTTTATTGATACAACACATTGCAGTATCCTATAGGATGCATTATCGTGCTTAGGTTCAAGGGTAAATATCATGACAGACTCCATTTTCATTGAAACGTGTTTATTCAGATAAACCCATCCAGGGTGCTTCTAGACTTGAGTGAGACAAATTAATTACTGAGAAATGGACGCCGATGTCAAATCCTGGCAATTATCTTCAGGACTTGTGAAAGTCTTAAGTAGCAGGATGTGAGAAGAACACTAATTAGGTCTAAGATAAATTCTATTGCGATTACGTAATCACCAGTTCAAATTCTTAAAGATCGAGGAATTATATTTTGTTTTAACACAGTGGCAGGTTCCCTTACAATACTAAAAGAATACAATTAATATCTAAACAAAATGAACAAAACTTCTTTTAAAAAAATGCGCTAAAAAGCAGCAGAATTTTCAAAAAAAAGAGAGAATAAAAATAGAAATAAATGTAGCAAAGGAAATAAAACAAAATTAAAAATATGACCACTGAAGCCGACGTCTTCAAGGGGTACCGGCCCCAGTGGCCAAAAAACAAAACCTTTTCTATTGAGGAAGATGGCAAAAGCCTAAAAACCTTCCTCAGTACCCCGAAGGTTTTGTTTAAAAGTCCAGGAGAAAAAAAACATGCAAGACATAAAACTAATACAGAAAAGAAACTCATACAACTCATCAGAAACTCAAATTCATCAGAAAATAAAAATCAACAGAAAATAAAAACTTACATAAACAAGGTCAGACAGCGAGCTCTAAAGCAAACCAAATGAAAAGGAATCACTTAAACCAAAGGAAAACAACGCCCTCTTTTAAAATGCGCAGATGGAGAAAATGTTAGGAAAAAGTTGTCAAAGAAAAATTACGTCACATATTAATAGAATGCTTAACTGGGGCTGCTCAGTTAAGTCTTGAATTGCGCCCTGTTAAAAGAAATAAAAAAACTAATATTCTTCAATCATTTTCTTAGTTAAAAAATTAACATTACAAAAATTATAAGGAAAATCATTATTACTCAAATTATTCAAAAAATTATTCACAGCTTCTTGAAAACTTTCAACATTATTGCAAATATTTTTAATCCTAACCAATTGTGAAAAAACTAAATTTTTAAAAATTTTATTACACAAATTAGTATAAAAGTTGCAGAAAAATATAACTTTAAATTTAAAAGCTTTTCTTTTATCAAAAACACCAATTTTAATAATTTTGTCCACAATAACAATTTTAAAATCTAAATACTCAACATTAAAACAATCCTCATTAGTTTTCTTCAAAACCAAATCTTTAGGATAAATATTATAAATAAAATTATAATTATCACAATTAAACAAAATCAGATCATCAATATATCTAAAAGCTTTAAAATCATTATACTCAAGAAATTTAGCTTCAAAAACAAGCAAAAAAATATTAGCAAAAGCATCAGAAAAGGAATTACCTTGTGGAATTCCAATAATTTGTTTATAAAAATCTAAACCATTAAAAAGAACATTCTCAAAAAGATTAAACCTACATAAATCCAACCAATTAGACTTATCAATTTTCTCATTAAATAAATATTTATCAAAAATGCCATTACAGATATCAATAATCTTTTCGTGTGGTATACTTGTATACAAATTTTCAAAATCAAAAGTATTAATGTTGGATATTTCATTATTATTAATATAATCCAAAACATCAACATTACTATTAATAACAATATTTTTTTCTTTTTTAATTTTAAGCAAAATTATTTTTAGAAAACTAAAAAACTTTTTACTAACATCAGAATTGTAACAATTAGTTCCACACGCTATAAACCTAAATTTAACAGGATTTTTATGAAATTTAACAATAGGAAATAAATATGGAAATTTAATCCTATTTAACCTAAATTTTAATTTTTTACTAAACGCAATAATTCTTTTTTCAACAACCTTCCTATCTACTTTTAATTTTAAATAAGTATTATTTGCGTTATATTCTCCAATAATCAAATTTTAAAAAAAATATTTACAGATAATACAAAAATTATTTGAAGCTTTATCCACTACCGTAACAATAAATTTATCTTTAAGATTTTTAATTTTACTAGACAGATCATAATCAATAATAGTACCACTAGGAAAAGAACCAAAACTGGTATTAAATAAATTAAAATTAACCTTTTCAATAATTTTAGCCTTCCACTCTGAAAAACCCTCAACGGGCCAATGATATTTTCTGGAATATTAGTTTTTTTATTTCTTTTAACAGGGCGCAATTCAAGACTTAACTGAGCAGCCCCAGTTAAGCATTCTATTAATATGTGACGTAATTTTTCTTTGACAACTTTTTTCTATCATTTTCTCAATCTGCGCATTTTAAAAGAGGGCGTTGTTTTCCTTTGGTTTAAGTGATTCCTTTTCATTTGGTTTGCTTTAGAGCTCGCTGTCTGACCTTGTTTATGTAAGTTTTTATTTTCTGTTGATTTTTATTTTCTGATGAATTTGAGTTTCTGATGAGTTGTATGAGTTTCTTTTCTGTATTAGTTTTATGTCTTGCATGTTTTTTTCTCCTGGACTTTTAAACAAAACTTTCGGGGTACTGAGGAAGGTTTTTAGGCTTTTGCCATATTCCTCCATAGAAAAGGTTTTGTTTTTTGGCCACTGGGGCCGGTACCCCCTGAAGACGTCGGCTTCAGTGGTCATATTTTTAATTTTGTTTTATTTCCTTTGCTACATTTATTTCTATTTTTATGCAGGTTCCCTTACCTTATTCTGGACAAATACTGCACTTGAAGGGGGAAGTTGAGTCAAGAAGTTTCAATGAGATTTTTAACTTGACTCGTTTCCTTCGCTGCTCATTTTGATACTTTAAATACTTATTTGAAAGTTTTGTTAATGTTGGCATCTTCAACAGTCCAGTATGGAGTTCCTAGTTACACGATTTATTAGTTAGATTTTTAGAATTAACTAGAGTCTTCTTGGATATTTCTGTAACATTCTGAATGCACCTGTTCATTCGATTTGAAGCATCTAACTTGGGTGTGTCTCTCGCAAAACTCTCAAACACGCGAGAATTGAAAGGTGATCATTTATTACTTTTAGAGGAATACCATGCCTTGCAATTTCATAGTACGTATTGAAACACAGATTTGTAGATAACTAATAATTCTTCTTGGATATTTCTGTAACATTCTGAATGCACCTGTTCATTCGATTTGAAACATCTAACTTGGGTGTGTCTCTCGCAAAACTCTTAAACTCGCGAGAGTTGAAAGGTGATCATTTATTACTTTTAGAGGAATACCATGCCTTGCAATTTCATAGCAGGTATTGAAACACAGATTTGTAGATAATTCGCACCTCAATAAATTTTGAATAAATTATTTCAGTGTAATTTTTACTATTAAAATAAAAGAAATAAATTCATGCTCTTGGAGTATAAAAAAAAATTCGTGATTCTGTCTCAGAACTATTAGAAATTTAACGAATGTAAAACAGGATTTTACCATAGATTTGATATTTTTAGTTATATTTGACCAAAACAAAAACACAAGTTCGAGTTATACTAAAAGTTTTCATAATACCAAAGTGACCTTCATTCAGTCTGCTTAAACTTTTTTTTTCAAACATTCAGGTCTAACTATTATATTCAAGTTGAGTAGGATACCATCAGCAAATTGCAACTAGTGTCAATATTAATAATACTTTTTAGCTGAAAAACTCGCTTTCTCATTGTCAGCTCAACCCAACTCTAAACGTGACTTCAACTCTTGTACCATAGGGTCACTTTTGTTGGCTTCTCGTATTTCTGAAATAAGAAGTGTGTTAATCATAAAAATAACCAAAAAGTATTCATCAGGAGTAAGAAATTGGTCTTTACGTAAAGGTGCTCTAGACAATGTATCAGTTAAATGCATTTCTTCACCAGGATAATAGACCAACTCAAAATCCTAACATTCCAACAGTAAATAGAACCTATGCATTCGTGAAAACAACGCAAATAACGATTTTTTTTTTTACATCGTAATAAGGGGTTTATGATCTGTGATTTTCTTAAATTTAGCACCATAAAAATTTTTACAACCATAAATTACTACTAGAAGCTCTTTCTCAATATGTGCCCAGTTGCGGGACCTGGGATAATGTAGAAGAAGCATATACAACAGGTTTACCATTCTGTTGAATTACTGCTTCCAATCCTAATTATATATTAATATTTATATATTAATAATGAAAAAACAAATATGTAGGATCGAAATTGGTTTTATTGTCTTTCAAAATATTCTCCATGATGATCAATACACTTTTGCATGCGTTTGAACCAATTTTCAAAGCACTTTTTCCAGTCCGATTGAGGTAACTCCAAAACATGCGTTTTGAATGCATCAACCGCTTCTTCGGGGGTCGAAAATCGTTGTCCACGTAATTTATTTCTGATGTGTGGGAATAAGAAGAAGTCATTGGGTGCCAAATAAGGGCTGTACGGCGGATGACCCATCAGTTCGATCTTTCGCTCCGTCAGAAATGCCTTTGTTTGAGAGCTCGCATTGTCATGATGAAGAATGATTCGCCTGTTCTTCTGCTTTTTTCGAATTTCTCCGATGACTTCTGGCAAACAAATGGTCGTGTACCATTTAGAATTGACCGTCCTGCGTTGCTCTAACGCCACTGTTGCCACATGACCGTTAATGCCGAAGAAACAGGCAATCACTTGTTTCGATGTGCTTCTTCCTCGAACAACTTTTGTTGGTTTTGCCTCGTCTTGGAAGACTCATACAGTTGATTGCTGTTTTGTTTCCGGCTCATATGCATAGAGCCATGATTCGTCACCTGTGTAGATGTTATACACAGCCTTTGATGTACCTTGAACGTATTTTTCCAACATTTCCTTGCACCAATCGACACGAGCCTTTTTTTGAGCGTTTGTCAGATTATGCGGGATCCAATGCGAACAAATTTTTTTTACGCTCAAATGTTCATGCAATATTTTATTGATGCTAGTCATACTAATGTCCAAAGACGCCTCTATCCTACGGTATGTCACATGACGATCTTGATTTATCAGTTCACGCACAGCATCGATCTTTTCTGGCACAGCAACGGATTTTGTACGACCTGCACGGGATTCGTCCTGGATTGAACATCGACCACGATTAAATTCGTTATACCAATTTTTTACAGTGCTTTAGGATGGCGCTTAATCGCTGAATAAAGAATTAAGTTCATCTAAGCACTCTTGTCTTGACAATCCACGTCGAAAGTTATGAAAAACAATGGCACGAAAATGTTCACAATTCAATTCCATTTTTTGAAAGAGAAGAACTTTTCAATTTACTGTCAACAACACAAATGAAGCTATAATAGTAAATCGTCTGCTGAATTTAGGTTTAAAAATATCAAACTTTCGATTAAAATCGTCTGCGGTCGCCTAGCAACACTTACTGTTGCCAAGGCCAGAAATATAAATAGCAACCCTCGTTTTCGCAAGAGGGATGTTTTTCTGTTTAAAATAATCTTTGGTAGTATTAAAAATAGATTCACATTTGATTTCTAAAATAAAGCTTCTTGCAAAAAACATCTCTTGAATAATTTTTCTTTCTCTAACAAACCAGACGTACGCCAATAGTAAAGCCGCATAACTTAGCAAGGTTGACTCATAAACTTGAGGGGAAAATACGTTGGATATCAAAAGTTTGCATAAAGAAACTTCAATGTCTTCAACCATCTCATCATTTCGTCGCTGCACTTAATCACTGCTTAATAGGATATTCTTGATTACATTGGATGCAGCTGGATAATGTAAAACTGTTTCTAAAACTTCCTTGACAGCCGGAAGTACTAACTCTTCGCCGATGGTATGAAAGATTCCCAGATTTAGCAATTAATTTTGATGTATTATAAGAGGCTATCAAACTATCGTCGCATTTTTGTGATGAGGTTGAGCCTGAGACCGAAGGTGCCATCAGAAACTTGTGTTGGATGTTCGTGAAAAATGACAGATCTTTTTTTAGTTTGTGCGGATGAATTTTTTGAAAATTTTGTTGCAAACAGGAAGGTTTCATTGCTTCATTAGATAAACTTTCTATCAAAGTACACACATGGGAAGTTGAGAGTTCAATGGAGATTGAACAAATCCGAACTTCAAGTACGTGACACTGTATTGACGACATTTTTTTTTTTTTTTTTGTTAACCGACATTGTTGGAGACAGCAAAAAGCAAGCGGCAAAAGAAAATAAACTATTTTTCAAATTAATAAATAACTTACGATAAAGAACCTATTCGTGCACGTACTTAGCCAAATAAAAGTCAAATTGAATCGAAACTGAGAGGAAGGCTAAAAGGAAGCTAATGAAAACCTTCATACGAAACATGGGTCAAACCAAACATTCATACTGAAAGCACATGCATTCCAATTTTTGCCAAAATGGCTCGCATGAGTCAGAGGAAAAAACCACTCATTCATGCGTTGCGCTGGTTTGAATTCGAGAATATAGATCACATAAGTTCGTTTTAATGGTGAATCAAATAATCTTAATTTAATATATTGTTATAATCTTTCTTTTAACATTAATTTCATTAATTAAATCAATAGGGATTTAATAATTTTATTCGGAACATTAAAAATTAAATTTGAATAATAAAACATGCTCAGCGCCCCTCTAACGTCCAAAGCATACCCACCGACCCCGACTGCCCAAAACAAGTGCATCGTCCCCCATGGGCGGTATCGCCCCCGTTGAGAAACAATGGTTTAGCAACAATGGAACAATGGTTATAGTACGACGTAAATAAAATACTTACCTATAATCAGTTTCCTAAGAGGTGATATTAAAGTTGACAAAGTCCGAAGAAACTTGGTGAAATAATTTATCATGCCTGAATATCGCAGCAAACTTTTCTTATCCTCGAGTCTACTCATATTTAGTACTGAGTTTAGTTTTGCTTTGCCTATACCGATACATTCTGAAGTTAATGTCCAAAAAAAGTAATGATAGCTTTACATATTTGGGGTTTTTTCTTATTCAATTTTAGTGACATGCAATTTAAGAATTTGTTCCAAGGCAGCATTGTTTTCACCTGAAGCAATTAATATCGTCGAATAAATTATCGACATTTCTAAGACTCTCTAGCATTTCAGAACTGAAATCTTCCAGGAACACATTTTAATTAGTATGGCATTCCCAAAAATCTCCCAAACGGAGACAAAAAAGTATACAACTTTCTTCATCAAATGCTATTCGCCAGAAAGATAAAAGCAAGAACTCACAAATTTTGAGGATCAAAACACACTTCCTATTATTACCATTTACAATCTATCGGTTCTGTTAACCTTTTAATTACACCAGTTTTAACCATTTTATCTAGTTTTAAGCAACTTTCCTTGGAACAGCATTTTCCATTACCTGTCAAATTATATATTCCTTTAAAAACTTAATTATATTTGCGAACTAAATTAGAAGCATTACAAGTTCAGCAATCATTTACACTCAAATCACTATCACACTTCTTTCTTAAACCTAATTTATCATCCCTAGAATTCAAGCTTAATGTGGGCTTATATGAATTTTTGCTAACTAAAAAGTCTAGATGAATAGAAGGAGAATTTAAACATTTCTGAAATGGTATTTTTTGACTAACAGACAATTGAATAGATTGACCAGTATATGTCAACAATTTCACTGAAGTTCGTTTTATGTTCAATTGAGAACCAAATGTATCTCTTACTAATTGTTATATCTTAAATTTAGAATAGACAAAAATATAATTAAAGAATTTAAAAAAATTTATTATTGAACAATGCGTTGTGACTATTTTTACCTTTTAATATAATTTACCAGATATAACAAGGAATTACGACTTAAGCTAAATTAAAATTTCTAGCACCATTACTATTATTATAATTAAGAATTTGTAATTAGCTGAAAGGTAAAGGCGGTTTAAAATTAAAGGATTCATTCCAATATAAAAATTCTAGATTAAAATACATTTTATTTTTAAAAAAAAGACTTAATCATAACTCAAGTTAGGTTACACTTTAACATGAGGTAGTTATTCCTACACTACTTACATTTCAGGAATAATCATTACTTAAAGATTTTTATTTTAAGTATCATAATACTACAAAAATATGGGCACAACAAAAAATTAAAATTAGATAAAATAAAATAAAAGATTTATCCTAGGAGTCGCGCATCGCTAAAGCGCGTGTGACCGGCCACCCTCGCCGAAAAAAAAGTCTACCAACACCGAGACTCGTCAAGAAGGGAATGCCTAAAAAAATGAATTGCATCTCCTAGAAAAACGAATTGCATCTCCTTTCCCGCTCATGTATCCTTCCACGGCAAAAGGCGGCGCTACAATCGTTCGCCTATTCACATCTGTGAGTTGATCCACCTTTCAAGTAGGGGTGAAGGAAAAATAGGGATGGGGTTAAAGACTAGGGGTGAAGGGAAGCATTAAGATGGGGTTGTTGATTATTATAAAAATGAATTAAAATAAAGAATGAGATTATTAAAATTAAAATGCGGTGATCAAAAGAAAATAAATTGTGCCCATAACTAATTAACAGAAATAATACACCCTTTAATAAAAAGTTATATTAAAAAGACATACAAACATAACATTCCATCCCGGTAAGAAAAAGAAAAAAAATCGAAGGATTTTTTTTTTTTTTTTTTTTTTTTTTGATTTGCGATTACTACTATCAATTATTTTAATCTCATATCTCAGCAATCTCATATCAATTATAATAATCTCATTCATTAATCCTAAACATAATGATTCGATGGAAAATCAT
This sequence comes from Parasteatoda lunata, assembly GCA_949128135.1. Taxonomy (NCBI): domain Eukaryota; kingdom Metazoa; phylum Arthropoda; class Arachnida; order Araneae; family Theridiidae; genus Parasteatoda; species Parasteatoda lunata. The sequence goes on along the minus strand of OX421980.1, from coordinate 9,068,588 downwards.
GAAGGTATGAGTTTGAGAACTGAGTTGTCTAAAGGCAATTTAAAAGTCACAAGGGTAACTTCGGTTCCCTGAACCAGTCAACACAATTCAACATCTTTCTCAATGCAGACTTTCTGCAGCAAGTCTAATTGGAGGAAAAATTTCGTTGTCACCCATGACGTGTATTCTTCGTGTGTGTGTGTGTGTGTGTGTTAGGAATTTCTTTCAGAAGTCTCCAATCCGCGTACTCCATCTTTTTCCACTCTTCAGACTCAGCTGATCAGGTGTCACTCTCGTAGCATTGAGAACTGCTTATGAAGTTTCTGCCATCAAACACCTTTCGGTAATAGGAGCTTAATTGACCATTTGGCATTTTTCGATACATGATAGAACATTGCAGAATCTCCTCCACCGACAGGGAACGGCAAAGGGCCTTTTCGCTGCCCCAGGCAGTAATGTTTCATCTTGCGTAGCAACTATCTGAGTATACCTTGCCTAAGGAAATTCACGTGACTATAAGTTTATTTTTCTGAAGTCACATTTTTGTATTTCTCAATACACATGCTGGTGAGTCACTGATTTGGAAGTAAACTATACACACTCGTGAACTGGCAACACACACTTTGAGCACAGTAAAATGTCCACAAGGCACATCATTGTTTAGTACGACGCTGACAGTCTGTTCAGTTTAACAGTCTTTGCAGGTAATCATAAATCCAATAGTAACACTTCCTACAATTTATATCCTTACACAACCCAATTCTCAACATAAAACATTGAAAATTATAAGTGACAAAAATTTTTTAAATTACTCTCTTGTTAAGGATAATAAGAAAGAAAAAAACACTTATAATTCATGTCAAAATCAATCATCATACATGTGAGTTTTACTTATAGCATTATCATAATTAGACAAAACATCTTTAAATATATTTACCTCATTAATACACAGAAAACATACATAAAAATATAAAGTTAACATAGAAATATAAAAATTGAGTCTTAATTACTTTCTAGGTCTTAGGTTGTAGTTATGGATGTTATTTTTATTAATTGTATCTGTCGTTTTATTAGAATTAGCATTTAACTTTTTGGGATTTACATTTCTTTTATCATTGACTTCCCTTGAACTATTGCCTATAATATTTAGATCAATATCGGGCTTGTTTGAATCATCATCAGTGTCTTCCTTGTTTTCATTCTTATCACATAGGTTAGGGAATACAATTTTACCTGGTATTTTCGCTATTCGATCAACGTGTACCACCTGTCTCCTATTAGTGTCACAAATATCCTCAAGCTCAAAGTTTGCGGGTGATTTTTGACTCTTAACTCTAAATGGACCTTTATTGGGCTTAGCAAATTTTTTGGTTAAGCCTTGTGACTGTTGAGGGGTGTACACATATACCAGAGCTGTCCAACTGCAAAAAGCCCACGAGCCAGAATTCCGGTCACTGATCACCTGGCGGGCCACAGTTGGAAAAAGTTGAACAATACCCTCTTAATACAGTGAACTCTCGCTACTGCGATATCCGATACAACAATAACTCCCTCTATTACGATAATGTTCCGTGGTCCCGCCAAACTTGCATATGGATTAATGTTATCTTCCTCTCAATATAACGATATTCTCTGAAGCAGTAAACCTCTGTAAAACGATTTTTTTTCAAATTTCAACATTATTTTTCATTTTTTTTTACTGGTTTTCAAATAATGTAAAATGCCTTTCTGTCATCTTTTACCATTTTTTTCATCTTTTCTGATAAAAGGGTCACTGCTGGTTATGATCTTTCACCCCACTGTTATTTCTTTGCACATCAGAGAATGGCTTTTGTATTCAAATTTCATTCCCCCACTGTTGAGGTACTTAGACCACCCTAAGAGCTTCATGTTTTAGAATTGCCTCCTTCAGTTCTTAAGAAATCACCATTGTAACATCATGAGTCATAAATGACCACACACATCACAGTAACACCTGCGACCCTGAGAAGGTACTGTTTCTGTAGAAGGTGGGTGGAGCACGTTTATTGAAATTGAGGAGGAGAAAAAAATGTATACTGACCATTGGTCATCGTTCATCACTGTCACTTAATCCCTGATTTAAACTACACCTGGTGTTTTCATGAGCTAGCGCAAATTCTACGATCAGAACTTTTCGCATTTAGTGCTGCTAACATTTTCAGCTTGGTGAGTCTTCAGTGTATTGGATATTTTTTACTAGTGTAATGGCAGAGAGAAAGCAACTTTCATTTCAAGATAAACTTAACGTTATTAAAGATATTGATGATGGAATGAAACAGATTGATGCAGCTAGAAAATACGGATTATCTCAATCTACAGTTGCAACGTTTCTAAAGAAAAGAAAACAGATCGAAGATACTGTAAGTTCAAATTTAATTAATCCAAAGCGTAAACGACTAAAAGTCGCAACTAATGAAAACATTGATGCTGCCGTCTTAAAATGGTTTCAAGAGATGAGAGCAACAAATATCCCGATAAGTGGTCCCTTGTTATGCACACAAGCACGTAAATTCGCAGTAATGCTAGGGAACGAAACTTTTAAAGCTAGCAATGGTTGGCTAATGCGTTTTCGGGATCGACATGGAATAACTTTCCAGGAAGTTCACGGAGAGAAAAAATCTGCTCCGATTAACGAAGCAAATGAATGGAAGCAAGAGAAGATGACAGATATTCTTCAAAAGTATAAACCAGAGAACGTTTATAACGCAGATGAAGCTGGGCTGTTTTTTCAACTCCTTCCCGATCGAACATTGGCATTTAAGGGTGAAAAATGTCACGGCGGAAAAAAATCAAAGCAGAGATTGACTGTTCTTCTGTGTGCCAATAGCACAGGGACACACAAGATTCAACCTCTTGTTATCGGCAAATCATTGAAGCCGAGGTGTTTCAAGAATGTGAAAATGTCTTCCAGTGGAATATAAAGCCAATAAAAAAGCTTGGATGACTTCTAAGTTTTTTTCTGAATGGTTGTTGATGTTAGATAAAGAAATGAAAAAGAGGAAGAGAAAAATTGCTTTATTAATTGATAACTGCACCGCTCACACCTCGATTCCAAAACTACACAACGTCGAAATTGTTTATTTCCCGGCCAACTGCACTTCGATTTTGCAGCCACTCGACATGGGCATAATCAAGTGTTTCAAAGGATACTACAGGAAGCGTTTGGTTGAATCGATACTTGTCAACATCGAAAATAAAGTAGAAGATCCTTTTTAAACTGTGAATGTCAAGGAAGCATGTGATATTATTGCTGGTAGTTGGTGGGAGGTAACAGAAAAAACTATTCAAAATTGTTGGAAAAAGGCCGGTTTGTGTGTCTTGGAAGATGAAATTGTTTCTAATAGTGAAGAAAATTCCACAGACAGTGATCCTTCAGATAATCAAGAATTAGTTTTGAATCTTCAAAAATCTTTATCCCAACTTGAGGAAAAAATGGGTAAAACATATGGTGTTAACGTGGAGGACTATTTAACTGCGGATGACGATCTCACAATTTTCGCAGGAGTTAGTGATGAAGAGATTCTCTCTGAAATTACGGATGAAATGGAAAATAATGATGAGGAAGAAGATGGTGATGATGATCCATGTGTATCACAGTCCGTATTGTCACCCCATGAAGCTCTTCAATCCGTAAAATCTCTAAAGACATTTTTCTCAAGTCTTCCATTTACAAATGAAAATCATTTTCGGGCATTGGACTCTATGCATACTTTGTTGGTTGACTTAACAGTCAGAAAAATGAATAAACAAACAAAAATATCTGATTTTTTTCAATAAAAATGTTTTTTTAAGGTAAGTTTACAATCTTATGTTCTGTATTTATATCCATTGTTTTTAATGTTTAACCGTAATAAACACTATGCAAATTAATTTTTTCGATAATATATAAATATATTTATAGTTAATGAATATATAACATTAAATTTCAAAAAATCTCATTGCGTCCCAGAATTATGTGGGCCCTCGATATAACAATATATCCCTCTACAACAATATTCTTATTTGGTCCGCAAAATATTGTTGTAGCGAGGTTTTACTGTAGTTGAATTATTAATTATAAAACAATGGAATAGAAGGATTATAAAACAAATTGCTTACATTTTAATGGGAAAACTGAAGCCGATCAGCCTGAATAAGAAGTTGGCGGGTCACACGATATGTGTTGGCGGATAACATGCGGCCCGCGGGCCGCCAGTTGGACAGCCCTGGCATATACAATATCACCCACCTTAATATCCTTTTTTTGCTAATTTTGTCCCGCCGTTTTTCTTGTTTTGAAGCAGACGCTTCTAAGCTTTCTTTGGCACATTGAAACGACATTTTCAATCTTAATGACAAATCATATACAAATTCATGGTGGTCAGCATAAGTAAATTTCGTATCACTGGTTAAAATATCTTTCGGGAGTTCTATTTCACGACCATACAATAAGGATGGATCTTGTAGAAGAATGGATAGCACTACGATGAGCCATTAGGGCGAAAGGTATCCCAGTCATTATGTGTTTTATTTACCAGGTGACTGAGGGAATTAATTAGCGTCCCATTTAAGCGCTCTGTGGGTGGTAGCTGCTAGTGGAATGCTTTTTAATGCCTAGATAGTCATATACCTGAACTATAGCCTTAGACAAGAAGCCGCGATCAGAAATGATTTTGGATGGGACACCATGACGAGAAACAAATTCCTCCAAACTACGTGCTACTGTGTCAGATTTTATATCGGAAGTCGCAAATGCTTCTGGGTAACGCGTGAAATAATCACTAATTACTAAAATAAATTTATTGCCCGAGTAAGTTGTAGGGAGAGGGCCTAAAGCGTCGATTGCTATACATTCCATAGGTTTACTTGTAACTGGTATTCTCTGTAAAGGGGCTAATTTGCTAGGTCTATGGGCCTTTTTTTCAATACATGAATTGCAAGCTTTTACATGATTCAAAATATGTTTGTACATTTGGGGCCAATAAAAGGACGATTTTACGCGTTTCAAGGTTTTTGTAAAGCCTTGGTGAGCAGTAGTGGGTGAATTATGACATAAATTTAACGTCCCGCAGTGGACTGATCGTTAAGACACGGTTCCCAGCAGATCACCGAAGTCAAGTATCACTAACTGCGGTCAGTGTGCGGGTGGGTCACCACTTGGATCAGTCTGCGTAGGGACCGAGGGTGTGCGGTATTGGTCCTCGTTAAACTGTGCTACCGTAAAGTGCTCGACTTCGCGTGCAGGTCGTTGGCTACCGAAGCAGGGGTGCCATCCCCTCTGCAGAGGATCAAAATTGTGATGGCATGTCTTCGGATCATCCTCAGGGATGTTTCCCAGACCGTCGCCAATAGCCCATTGTGCAGCTCTAGTGCGACGTAAATGAACTACAACAACAACAACAACCGACATAAATTTAACACTTCGGTTACTGAGGTTAAGGGAATATAATTTATCGATGCTACTTTGACTTTTTTCATTTTTAGGGGTACAATATAGAGTATCATCTTTAAGGAAATAAATTACTGGCATTTCTGACAAAATATTACTACTAGTTTCTATTAATTTAAGAATTTTAATACAATGTGGATCTTATTTTTGATGGATCTTCAATCTTTCTAATAATGCTGGAGGAAATTGAGTGCTAACAATATTATTAGTATTTTCTACATATCGAGATAAGTAATCTGCGGTCAGATTGGATTTACCTGGTTTGTGAAGGATTTTATAGTCAAACTGTAGTAAGATCATCACCCACTTCGCAATTCTAGATGTAGGGTCTTTTACATTTAATGCGAAGGACAAACTAGCTTGGTCACAGTATATCGTGAAATGCATATAAACACTGCTTAAAATGAGTAATACCAAAAACAACACCTAGCATTTCTTTTTCAACAGTCGAATAATTTATTTCGGGATTTTTCAGTTTTCTACTGGAAAATGCCACGGGATGGAAAAATTTATTTTCATCTTTCTGACACAGAACGGCACCTAATGCATATTTAGATGCGTCAGTAAATATAGTAAATGGTTTCTCAAAATTAGGGAAGCTTAAACAAGGTCGCTGTACAAGTATTGACTTTAACTTATCAAACGCGGTCGCTTCTGGAGACCACGGAAATTTGCAGTTCTTTTTCGTTAACCTAGTAAGTGGCAAAGCAATTTTTGCGTAATTTTTATTGAACCTGTGATAAAAACCAGTGACTCCAATAAATGATCTAACATGATCAGAATTTTCTGGTATTTTAAAATTTTTAACGGCACTAATATTATCTTTATCGGGAAAAACCTTGCCATCGGTTATTAGGAAACCTAAATATTTTAGTTTTGTTTTTAGAAATGAGCATTTTGACGGTTTTAATTTCAATTTGTGTTGGCGAAGACGTTCAAAGACCAACTGCAATTTTTTGTAATGCTCTTCTTCTTTTCGAAGCTATTATAATATCGTCTAAATATACAGCTATTTGGGGAGTTCTTTAACCCAAAGGGTGCTCTGTTCCATTCGTATAGACCGTGTTCGGTGGCAAAAGCAGTCTTATATTTGTCGCTAGGATGAATTTTCATTTGAAAAAATTCACTGCATAAATCCAAGGGGCTAAATAATGTTGCATCAGCCAGATTATCTACCAAATCAGTAATGCAGGGTATGGGAAACGAATCGCGTAAAGTTTTTCAGTTTAATTTCCTGAAGTCGGTGCATAACCTATATGATTGATCCTTTTTTTTCCCACTAAAACCACAGGGGCTGCATATGGCGAATTACTTGGGGTAATTATGCCAATATCAAGCAGTTCATTAATTTGTTTATCAAGTTCGTCTTTTAGATGGTGTGGGACCTTATAGTGACGTTGCCTGACTGGGATGTCATCTGACAAATCAACTTTGTGTAATAGTGTTTCACATCCCTCAGATAAATTTGCGACCGAGTGAGCAAAAACATCCTTGTGATCCCTTAAAAATTCCAACAACCTATCCTTTTGTTCAGTATTTAAATGATCAAGCGAAAAATTTCTACCCCAACACTCAAAATCTTCTCCAAGTTGAGCTGTGTCAACGCTATTACACTTTTCTTTATTTGGTACGAATAAACATTCCATTTTAACAAGAGGCGTGTTTTTATTAATATGAATAGGGGTTTCACCTACATTCATGACATTTATAAACAGTTTATCAGAAATTAAAGAAACGGTCCTTGAAATTAAAAGATTGTCTATATTTTTGTTAGGCAAAAGAAGTATTTGTTCAGTATGTTTAATTAATTTGTGTTTAGAACGAACAGGAGAAACTGTGAGAAATGGAAACTAACTGTGAAACTGTGAGAACTGTGAACTAACTGTGAGAAATGGGGTACAATTATTTTTTATTTGCATAAAAAGGAATTCCTTCTTTCGACTCGCAAGCATTACAGGTATCATTAGAATTTGCATACATTAGATTTACATTAAGTTCATTATTTTTTAAAATTTTATTTTTACAATCCAATATTAGTTTATTTTTACTTAAATAGGGATAACCCAACATCATATCATAATTCCTAGATAGTTTAGGTGGGACAAAAAAATCTGTCGAAAACCTTATAGTGTCGATTTTAAAACTCAAATTTATTGATTTGTTTATGCCTACACGACCTCCATTGAAATTCTGTACCTCCACGCCACAATTTCTTTGTTTATTAATCAAACTCAATTCCTCTAAAATGTGTTCTGAGATTAAATTTACAGTAGACCCAGTGTCTGAGAGAACAAAATAATTTAAATTTTTAATATTTACTCTTATAATGGGAAGGTTTTTATAATTGTTGAGGCTAGGGATGAATTCTGGGCTTTCAACCGAAAGTGTATTTCCATTTACATCTTGATTTAAATACTGACAATCATTAAACACCACATTGGGGATACCAATAGGGACAGGTGGTGCAGTGGTCTCTCCCCCAATTAGTTTAACCTTTTATTCTTTTTAAAGCAATTATCCAATGAATGTCCGCTACGTTTACAAAAATTACAAAATAGAATTCGGCAATATTTAGCTATGTGGCCTAACTTGTTACACCTAAAGCATTTCTTCTCTGACTGAGCCTGATGATGATTATTAACATTTCGCGTCCTACGTGGATTTTCTTTATTTGAATGAATGCTCTGTGCATTTAATTGGACTTGCATATCATTTAATTTTAAAGTTAGCTGCTCAATTCTATCACTTAGGCTATCTATTTTGTTATCTGGTTTTTCTCCTGCTTTAGCTTGTATAGTAGCTGCTAGCTCTAGTGGCTCAATAACCTTAAAATTTTCTTCAAATATTAGTGCATGTTTCTTAAATTCATTATAACTATTTAAAGCCGTTTAGGCGATTTCTCTCAGCAACTCTAACTTCAGACCCTGCTTAGCCGCAGACAACAAGAGTTGTTGTCGATAATCTTCAAATTCAGTACTATTATTATTCGGTACGCAGTTATATGATATTCCATCTAAGCGGCTAAAAAATTGCCTGGCGTTTTCGCACGGCAGTTGATATGCCTGCGTAAGTTAAGTGATATTTGAAGCCATGTTTGACTTCGTTTCAAACCTATCCCTCAAAGAATTAACTATTAAATCAAAATCTTTCGCTTGTTTTAAATTTCGTTGTGTATTTATAAATTCTTGTGCTTCGCCAGTGAGGCGTAAAGATAGCGCTAAAATTTTATCATTTTCATCCCAGTTGCAGTATTCTGCAAAGGAGTTGAATTTGTCGAAAAATCTGGAAAAACTCGAATTCCCGTCAAAATTAGGGATAACGGGTAAAAATTGCGAAATCATGTGACTTTTTACCACAGGAATAATATCGATTCTGTTTGCCGCAACGGGGTCCAAAGACGAAGTGTCTGTCTGAGATTCTGCCATTTTAAATATAATCCTTAACTAATAAAATTTATAAGAAATTTTCTTAAAAGCTAGAAAAAGTTAATTCTAAAACATATATATTAAATCATTGAAATAGCATAGGACAACATACCACGTGCCAAAACTACACATAATTTTTTTTAAAAAATCAAAAGTTTTAACAGAAGCAAAACTACTTCTAATACATGAAAATATATCTATTAAAATATTCATCTAGGAGGGTTTAAATTTTTGTATTATTATTAAATCTTATTAGTATTTTTGACTGCATAAAAACTTAAAATGATACCCAGTTTGATATTACAAACGATGTTGATGGATTATATTCAATAATTAGCCCTATCAATTTACAACACGTGTAATCCATATTCGCATTAAAAAAAAATTCAAATATCTCATGAAAATCTTAAAACATTCCTAAAACAAACAATTATTAAAACAAGTTGAGACATTATATATAACCCTAAACTTAAAATTACACGTGATGAACTCTGATTATGATGAGCTAAGATTCCTTACAATTCCTCCAAAATGAACACAATTATACAATTAAATAAAATAATATTCCTTAAGAATAACAAGAGAGTAAAAATGAAGCACACACAGATGTAATGCATCGACAATAATAACGCGCTTGTATAGCAGTAACAAAAAATTCAATCAAGATTTAAGCAAACATTCATCATTTTTTTAATTAAAATTTATTTTCGGTAATCACAATTAAATTTAGTATTAATAATTTTATATTACTTAAAGTTAACGACCAGCAAGTTAATTTTTTAATCTTTAACATTAACACGTGGTCGCTGATCTCGGCACCAATTTTTATATCTTAAATTTAGAATAGATAAAAATATAATTAAAGAATTAAAAAAAATATATTATTGAACAATGCGCTGTAACTATTTTTACCTTTTAATATAATTTATCAGATATAACAAGGAATTACGACTTAAGCTAAATTAAAATTTTTAGCACCATTACTATTATTACAATTAAGAATTTGTAATTAGCTGAAAGGCAAAGGTGGTTTAAAATTAAAGGATTCATTCCAATACAAAAATTCTAGATTAAAATGCATTTTATTTAAAAAAAAGACTTAATCATAACTCAAGTTAGGTTACACTTTAACTTGAGGTAGTTACTGCTACACTACTTACATTTCAGGTATAATCATTACTTAAAGATTTTCATTTTAAATATCATAATACTAAAAAAATATGGGCACAACAAAAAATTAAAATTAGAGAAAATAAAAGACTTATCCTAGGAGTCGCGCATCGCTAAAGCGGGTGTGGCCGGCCATCCTCTCCGAAAAAAAAAAAAATGTGTACCAACACCGAGACTTGTCAAGAAGGGAATGCCTAGAAAAACGAATTGCATCTCGTTTCCCGCTAATTTATCCTTCCGTGGCAAAAGGCGGCGCTACAATCGTTCGCCTATTCACATCTGTGAATTGATCCACCTTTCAAGTAGGGGTGAAGGAAAAATATGGATGGTGTTAAAGAGTAGGGGTGAAGGGAAGCATTAAGATGGGGTTGTTGATTATTATAAAAATGAATTAAAATAAAGAATGAGATTATTAAAATTAAAACGCGGTGCTCAAAAGAAAATAAATTGTGCCCATAACTAATTAACAGAAATAATACACCCTTTAGTAAAAAGTTATATTAAAAAGACATACAAACATAACATTAGGCATTATATTTGCTCGAGCACCTGCATCGATATAATAGTTAATTTCTCAATTATTGAACAGTAAAACAGTTTCCCGAGTCGGCGATAAGAAATTAAGATTCATCACACAGACAATGAAATGTGTACCCAACTCCTGAGTTTCAATCCAAGTATTATAATCAGGATCCACACTGTTTATTGCAGTTTGCAAATTTTTGAGAAATTGTCCCACTTTCCGCATTTTCGACTCTTCTTTCAAAACACAGGACAGTTTCTCCCCCTATGTTGGAATCCATAATGATTTTCTAGGTTCCATAACAACTTGCGTATCTTGACTTGAAGTTTGTCAGTTTGAGCCTTTATAATTTTTGAAATAAAATTAGGCTTGATTTTGAAATTTTGACTATTACTTTGACTAGAATTTATTTATTATTGCTGTTCTTGGTTTGTCATAATATCCAAACTGAGTTCATCACCAGTTCGCGCAATTTTGACGTTTCAGCGACACAAATAGACAGCTTTTGTGAGAGTCAGTCCCAGCACTTTAAGCAAACGCTCTCACAAATTAGGATCGTTTAGACTTCGAATCTACCGATACAGAATTCGTCAAATTTCCGTATTCACAGTTGTTTACAAAGCTCTGTGATGAATTCATCCACTTGTTGATTAATTAAAAATAATTTCTGCCTCTGGTAGGTAATACTTTTTTATGAAATGAAATATTCTTCAAACTTAGCGAGAATAGAGTCCAACGCCGGAAAGGAAATTGTTGGAAAATTATTGTAGAGTTCTTAACATTCTTTGGCAATCCCATACAGAAGGATTAAAAAGTTTTGCTCTTGTCATTTAATGAAATCGTGACAAGTATATTAAATTGAAAACTGCATATAAAGCTTAAAACACTGCTTCCATATTTTCAATGCTTCAGTCGGTGAAGAAGTTTCCATCTTCTTATTTTAAAACTGGTTTTGTTGACTCGATGATGTATCTTGACGACATATTTATTTAGTGAGACTTGAGTGAGGCAAATCAAATATAGTAATGCAAAAGACTTTTTACATACACAACAATATAGAGCTTTCTTTTAAAAAATACAAAAAATACTTAAAAAATTTCGATTCAAAATATTTCAAGCGAAATTTTTTTATTAGTCATTAAATTTTACAACTCGCGACAAAATTATGGAAAAAATTTCCATTTTTTTTTTTACGCATATGCTGTATGAAAGAAGTATTTAAAATACTCATATCTTGCGAAATTTTTCAAATTTTAAAATAATTATGTAATTCATTAAAAATTTCTTGATTTTATTTTTTTGATTTCTCTGAATATCTTTAAAGTTATAGCTAAAGAAACATAAGACAAAAAGATTTTTTTTTTTTTTTTTTTTTTTATAAAAAGGCCCATATCTCCATAAATATTTGAGCTAGGTATATGAAATTTCATGCAATATTTAATTCACGTTTTGATCAAAACTCTAAAGTAATAGCGTAGTTCAAAGATTCTTGGCCCACTTATGAAACTAGTTTAACTGAAGATAGTTTGATAGAATTATTTAAAACTTTTTATTATTTTATTTAATTCTAATTGAAAAATTTTGAATAGTAAGGGAAATAAATTTTAACATTTTTTTTAAACAATGTAATTTGAAATGACCTACTTAGAATTTTGAACGAAATTGGTTAAATAGTTTCTAAATTAAAAAATTTTTTAAAAAGTCGTTTTTTTAATCACTCAAAAAAATTTTCACCGATTTGTTAAAATTTTGTATTTTATCAATTAAAATTACACAATTTGAAATGAAGCAAAGTGTGTGTTGGTTACAATTTAATTCTTTTTTCAACTGTTATTAAAAAATGATAAATAGTTTTAAAAATAATTATTTATCTATGAAACTATCTTTGGATTAGCGAGTTTAGAGGCAAAAATACTCTAAATTGGGCATTTAATTTTAAAGCTTTGACCAAAAATATAAAAGTGAAAAGAAAAATAAAAGGCCAAAACATTCGATCACTTTATGACTAAACAAGAGAGATCATATTTTGCTGATACTCCCAGACTTGATAGCAAAAATCAAAAAGAAAGAAGCGGATACAATTTTTGGAAATTCAGACGCTAGCTTATAATCCAGGCAACCAGAATTCCTCTTTACTCTTTGGCCCCTAATGCCACTTTAGTTTAGTTCTATGCACATTATTAATCACAGAAGTAATAATATATCTATTGGAAAATCCGGCTCTTTCCGAACTACCGATGTCACCTTTGCAATGCATTCGTAAGTGTTACTTTCACTTGTCTAGAAAAGACGTCACCCTTACGAAAATTTAAGGTATATTTAAGGTTGTTTTGAGGTATTTTTGAGGTATTAAGGTTGATTTGAGGTATATTTAAGGTATATTTAAGGTTGCACAGAAAACAGCAATAAAAATTATACCTCGTAAAGGTTATAATTAAGGTGTACGAGATTGTTTTATATACACTTCAGCTTGTTTTGAGGTTGTTTAAAATTCACTTCAAATCAACCAGACTGATAAGGTGATTTTAGAGGTATACAAAGTTGATTTTCTTACACTTGTAACAACAGAGGTATTTTTGAGGAATAAAATTTTTTACCTTGTTTCAACTAAAGAAAGTGAAGTATTTATTGAGGTATATGGAGTCATTTTATTTACACCTAAGCTTATTTTGAGGTTGTTTTAAATCCACTTCAAATCAACCAGACTGATGAGGTGATTTTTAAAGTATACGAGGTTGTTTTTCTTACACTTGTATCAAAAGAGGTATTTATGAGGTATAAAAAAATCAATCTTATTTCAACTAACGAGAATACGGTATTTACGAGGTATAAAATATATATCTTTTTTCAATTAAAGAGAGTGAGGTATTTATTGAGGTATATGAAGTCATTTTATTTATACCTAAGCTTATTTTGATGTAGTTTTAAAATCACTTCATACCAACCAGACTGATAAGGTGATTTTTAAGGTATACGAGGTTGTTTTTCTTGCACTTGTAACAAAAGAGGTATTTATGAGGTATAAAAAAATCAACCTTATTTCAACTAACGAGAATGAGGTATTTACGAGGTATAAAAAAATATACCTTATTTCAACTAAAGAGAGTGAGGTATTTATTGAGGTATATGGAGTCATTTTATTTATACCTAAGCTTATCTTGAGGTTATTTTAAAATCACTTCATATCAACCAGATTGATGAGGTAGTTTCCAAGGTATACCAGGTTTTTTTTTTCTTACACTTGTAACAAAAGAGGTATTTATGAGGTATAAAAAAATCAACCTTATTTCAACTAACGAGAGTGAGGTATTTTCGAGGTATAAAAAAATATACCTTATTTCAACTAAAGAGAGTGAGGTATTTATTGAGGTGTATGAAGTCATTTTATTTATACTTAAGCTTGTTTTAAGGTTGTTTAAAGTACACTTCATATTAACTAGCTCAATTCCCAGAGTTCCGTGCGAGCCGGCAAATGGCGTGTGTGTTGACAATCGAAAGTGTATTCGAAATTCGGTAAGTGTGCTTGACATTTATTAATTTAGTTTTATCACTTTTAATCAAATATGCTTCAATTTTCAAACTTAAATTTTATTATTTTTGTTTTAAAGATGCCTCCTGATCTTAAATAATTTAAGTTGGAGGATATTCTTAGAAGCTATTAGTGTAGGCTTAGCAATAAGAGAGAACAATCGAAATATTTCTCGTCGCTGTTTAGGGTAACGTTACTGGTGAATCGTTACAGCAGGTTATGCACAATATATTTTATTGTTTGTAATTTATTCAAATATAACTATTCTTTTATTTTGCTTAAATGTTTATGTTTCAACGTTGCAGTATGCAAACTGATTAGTTGAGTAAAATGTTCATAATTTCTCTTATAAATAAATCATTGAAAATTGAAAAATCTTTAAAATAGCAATTTTGCTTTGAAATTCTACTATAGCTGTATGCTTATCGTTTGCTTGGATATCTGTTGCAAAGTTTATATTGTTGTTTATGAGTCAAAATATGTATACACTGCATTTTAAATCTGATTTTTTTTTTTAAATCTGATCAACGTGCAATTTCTTTTTCTTACATATATGTATATATATATATTTACAGAGCTTATCCACTGTTCCCTGATATTGCTGAGATGACCTAGGCTGTAAATAGCACATGTACAGCAGTGATGAAGAAGTGACAAGCAAGTTACTGCTCAGCCTTCCCCTGGGAAATAGTTCTGAATTTATATCATAAAGAAAAAGTAATCTCTCCTAATAAACTACAGCATTTATTCAATTGTTGATTACAATAGTTTGTTAGATATGTGATAATTGAAAACTAGTAACTGTACTAGCTCACTTTTTTATGTTTGATCACACTGCTATTTTCACTACGTGTTATTTTTTCTCAATTTACCTACGTTAATTATTTACTAAGCAGATTGTTATTACTTATTAAAATATTGAATAGAATTAAATTTAACCCGATTTCAAGTTTATATGACTACTTGTTTCAAGGTTATGAGCATTTTTATGCAGTTGTTTACAGTTCACTACTTCAAAAATTAGCAACTTTCGGAAATCTTAAATGTTTTAGAAATAAGGCAGTATAGTTTCTTATGCAATTTTAATGCTGAATTGAATAAAATCAATTGCAAATAAAGACATTTATTGTTAAAAGTAATATTCAATTTTTAGAATTTCATCTTATGGGATGTGTTTTTATATTTAAGCAAATGTTTGTAACAACTAGCTATTAGTTTTATTCTGCTTGGTATTATAAATTATATAGGAGATATTGTACTCAAATTATTTTAAAAGTATTAATTCTAATCATTCTCTCTTAGACATTCTCCTCACATAAAATTACTCACAACTGCCGAAGGTTTAATATTAAAAACTTCAGATTGATAAATGAAGATCTCTACTAGTGAAAAAATGTAATGACATACATTATTCTTCATATAATATAGATAATATCTTTATATATATATTATATTTTTTATATAGTGAGGTTAAAAATTAATCAACTAGGTGAACACCTCACATTCGTAAGTACTGAAAAAACAGCTTTAGGTTGAGCTACATAAGCCTGAAGTGTAAAATCTCGCATCTTTGCTTGATAAATTAATACTTCTAAAAATACAAAAATATATACTTCATGTTACGAAATAATAACTTAAGGTAGAACACAGAACACATGACGTTAATAAAAAAATAACCTTTCCAAGTGTTGAAAATACACTTCAGGTTGATTTATAACAACCAGAAGTGTAAAACGACGCACCACAGGTTGATAAATATATACCTCTACAAACATAAAATTATATACCTGAGGTTGAAAAATAATTTCCTGAGGTAGAACAAAATACACCCAAGGTTGATTTATAACAAACAGAAGTGTAAAACGACACGCCATTGGTTGATAAATATATACCTCCACAAGCATAAAATTATACACCTGAGGTTGAAAAATAATTACCTGAGATAGAACAAAATACACCTGAGGTTGATTTATAACAACCAGAAGTGTAAAACGACACACCACTGGTTGATAAATATATACCTCTACAAGCATAAAATTATATACCTGAGGTTGGAAAATGATTTCCTGAGGTAGAACAAAATACACCTGAGGTTGATTTATAATAACCTGAAGGTTGTTAAAAAAGTACTTCCACAAGTGTAAAAAAATATACTTCAGGCTGATAAGTAATAACCTAAGGTTAAAAATAAAACACTTTAAAGTAGTAAATATCTACATCTCCATAGATGTAAAATTAAACACCTCAGGTTGAAACATATATACCTCTGGAGGTATATTTAAGGTATATTTGAGGTTGATTTTGAGGTATTCATTTGCACCCTTTTCAACCTTAACGACGTATTTAAATAACAACCTCCTTTATACCTTTCAAATATACCTCGTTTATACCTCATTTATACCTCGATTTTTTCATAAGGGCAGTAGTTCAGAACATGCTGGTTTTTTTTTAAATTGGGTTACGAGGGCCGGGATAGCCTGGTTGGTTAGGCACTGAGCCCATGTCCAAGAGGGCGTGGGTTCGATCCCCGTTGACTGAAGACTCCCCTTGTAGTAAAGGGTAACTGATGCACGTTAAAACTGTTGAGTCGCAAAGTCTTCCGTGTTCCCATAACAAATCAACAAATCACACCTCTGGGGGTACTGATTCAAGAATTCCCTTTCCTTCTGGATTGGTTCACAATTACAAGGCTACGGAGTTGAACATTGAACAGCCGACCCAAATTTGGGTTTTCGACAAACCCAAATTTGGGTCGGCTGTTCAACGACGGTTATAAAATAAAATGAAATTGGTTTACGACAAATCTATACAAATGATCGACCTAGATTGTATTTTTATTTCGGTAACCTCTCTTTCAGATAATTAAAATTAATCTTTTTAATAGAACACGTTTTTGAGCAGTGATGGTTCAGGGGTTATATCGTTCGCCTTCCAATGAGGTGAACCGGGTTCTAATCCTAGAGATGATTGGTAGATACGAATTCCGCATTCGACTTGTACCGACCACAATGCTGACAAAAAACATCATCAGTGGTAGACGAATCATGGGTTGAGTCCCCTCGCCGCCAGGTTAACCGTGTGAGGTTTTTGTGGTTTTCGTCATCATGTAACGCAAATGTTGGTTAGTTTCATCAAAAAGTCTTCCACGAAGGCAAATTTCTCCCAATACTTGATCCAGGAGTTATCTTGTCTTCTGAAATGGGTTCAAAATTACAAGGATACGGAGTTAAATAATATTAGTCGTAAACCCCCAAAGAAATTGAGTCGGTTGTTCAACAACGGTTATAAAAAAAATAGAACACGTTTTTTTCACACTATTTCAGATAGAAATTTGAAATCGTAAATCAGTTAAATAAGTAGGGATCTTAAACAACATATTTCAGAAAATATAAAAAAATATCCGATATTTTTTCACTTATAGAAAAGTTCGTCAGACTGTTAATAAATATTTTAAAAATAATTTAAATATACTAACATAAAAAAACGCATGTATATATTCCTAATTGTGAAATCAATTTCTCGCATAACGAAATATTTATCTAATACATAAATAACAAATATACTGAAGTTTAATTAAATACGAAATATTTTTTGTACTCGCCAAAATGCAAAGTATACCCTTAATTTGTCATTTTATTTAAATGAAAATACCAATTAACACAAATGTTATTGAAAAATTTATCCATAGAAGAAATTTTGACTGTTTTGACCCTAATCCAATAAATAATCATAAGTTACAAATAAGTAAAAAACACAAAACAATTCATAAAAAAAGGAATGTATTTTTCATATGCTCACAGCTCTTAAATAAAATAATAATTTAAATGTATAAAATGTAACACTTAAAATATGTACAGTTCGCAAAAAAAAAAGATATCACCCTGAATAATTTTCGTTCTAATGATCGGATTTTCACGAACTAAGTGTCAATCTTAATGGTTCCTGGGGGTGACCTCAAATAGGCTAATTATTTAGTTCTAACTACTAATTAAGTTACGAAATCAAACACAAAAATGCACTTTCTCTGAATAAACATATATATTTTTTTTACATATTTGGAATCCAGACACTTGAATTAGGGGGGGGGGGAGACAAAATTTTGAAAAAATTGGGTGGTAAATAGGGTCGCAATAAAGGTTTATATATTTGGCGATAGTCCAGAAAACTGCCAAAAACAGTCACCGGCGCAAATTAATATTTTAAGATAACCCATTGACTAATTCAAAAGAAGAATGCTTAATTTTACTAGGTTTCTAGGCAACTAAGCTCTGACAGTAAAAAAAATTGAAATAATGTTCTGTGATTGCTCGGAGAGGTTTAATTAATAGTTAATAGAAATATCTCGAAGTTTCTAGGCAATAGACAATTTTTAAGCTGATTTCTGTCCAAAAAGCAAAATTTTTTTTATTTTAATTTCCCTTGAAAAGAAAAATTGAATCGATTTATAAATTATTTATGATTTTCTAAGTTTTTAGAAATTAAATACATGAACTTTTTATCTGATATTACTTAGATTATGTTGTTTTTGCTATATTTATTCGAGGATATCATACTAAAATCAAATTAACATAACTTATTATGGATATATACAAAATTTTAGGGATAATCATTTTTACAGCTTTAATCGAGTCTTCTAGGCAAGAAAGTTTGAAGGAAAAAAAAGTGCTTGAAAAATAAAATGTATATTGTATAGTTATTCTAATGCACATTCACAAGTTTTTCTATAATTTACGATATTTCTTTTTTCTATAACTCAAGGAATTGCTGAATGTTTAGTGGTATTTTAAAAACATTGAAATATGTTATGTTTAAGAATAAGATATTGAAATAATATGTTGCATATTGTATGATTCATTGTTAAAAAAATCGCTTCATTCTGCTAGATATTTAGATTACAAGGTTTTCTTTGGATAAAGATGATTAGCAAATAGCATCTCGTGCTTCGATACATTCAGAAACTTATGTTCGCAAATTCACCATAAAATATCGCACAACATATTCTTCAATTACGATAAGCTACATTTACCACCAAATATTGCTACTATGATTATTATTATTTTTTTAATATATATATATATCTGATATGATACTCTCTTTTTAAACAGAGCTCGTAAGGTCCTTAAGATACTGAAATGGTAACTTAACTTAAACGAAAACTTAAAAGATAAAATACTTAATTTCATTAACTTAAAATATCTGGTCGCAAAATTTTAATTTTAAAGTTAAATATAACTTTTACAATATTGATGCTCTTACGTTTTTAAAGATCACATAAATCCTGCTAAAATATGAAAATGCATGTGTTTACTTTAACGAGTGTAAAATCCTTATCAAAATAATGATCAAGACCCAAATGTAAAACAGTAGAATTGATCATAAAAACTCAACTGGCTCCAAAAAATATGAAGAGGGAAGTAAAAGTCGACATGTTTCGAGCGTTCAAATATAATCGCCCATTCTCAAAACTTGTCAAGCTTGAATAACTTGTGACTTTTATTATTGGACGCTCAAAACATGTCTATTTTTATTATCATCTATTATTTTTTAAATCAATGAAGTTTCTATATTTTCGATTCAGTTTCTTGGGATTATCTGTTTAGTTACACAACATATTAAATTATTTCACTCGATATTAAAATAAGTTTTACTTAAGCTATAGGCACAGGTTCTTAGATTGAAAAAATAATAATTCACTACTCTGTAAAATAATCGATGCAGTACAATTTTTTTTTTTTTTTTTTTTTTTTTTTTTTTTTGCTGCAAGTCTTAACATTTTAATTTAAGGACGTAAAAAAATTCCGTTTCCAATTGAAATTTCAAAAGTCGAATGTGAAAATGGTATGTCCCCTAGCACCAGGAATTGAAATTAAATAGTTACGAGGACAACTATTATTATATAATAGTTACAAGGACCAGTGGCGTACGTATAATTTTTTCAAGGGGGGTGTTCATAATTTTCTGAAACTACTAAAAGAAATTCGAGTATGTAATAAGCACTATTATTTCCCTAATTTAGACAGCTAGACAATTTTGACTTTTTATTTAGACAACATTGTTTAGTTAAATTTTGATTTGATTTTTTAAGTTTAAGAACAATTTTTTTTTTTTATAATAAGAGGTAAAATATTTTATTTTTATTAAAACGTAGGAATTAATCAAGCCAGAAAAAACTACTTATAATGTACCTAAATAACCGTATGAATGAGAATATTCTATAGGAAACCAATAAATTTGATCAAAAAATAAGAAAAAATTACTTACCAACAAATAGGGAATTAAACCAGTATACAAATACGCTAAAAATTTATTGATTTATACAGTAATATCCAAACAACGGGGTTTTTTCGCAAGTTCGTTTAAAATGTCTTCTACAGCTGGGGTAAATTTTCTATGAATGTGTAAGAACGCCAATCATTTCATTCTATTATTACCCGTTGAATTGCCCGTTTGAAGTTTGGCGAATGAAAGGATCAGCATGAAGAAGGCACTGAAATCCTTTCAAAATATCACGATGCAATACAAATCTTAAGTCTAATTGTGGTATAAAATTTTCTATTAATGGAAAAAATACACTAACTCTGAAATATGTTTCGGGTGTCGATAAGAGAAAATTAGCGCGATTTTTTTGTCTTCCCGTTATTCTAGGGATTTGTATGGATGATCCAATGCTTGTTTGCATAAGAGAAGAAGAGCTGAATATTTCAGAGAATATTTCAGTGGCATTTTCACGCATTAATTTTAGTTCTTTAATAACATCTTCTGCGAGACTCACTGCCTCTATCAAATCTATGCTTGTTTTTTGTATGTATCTGCAAAGATGGATTGTTATGGTGAAAACTTTGTAAATGCACAAAAGAGACATTACGAACTGGCAATTAGATACTGTGCACAGTAAAGAATTAGCTTGAGTAGCTGATACCTTATCCTTCCAGTCTGATATTTTTTGAAGGCTCGAAAAGTTCCACCACAACGGTTACTGAGTCGTATCTTTCCATCCAACGGGTTGCACATAGCTGTTTAATTTTCTTTCATTTCGAATCCCTATGTCCTCTGAGAGCGAAACCTTGATTTCCACAAAATATGATGGTTTCAATGATTGGAGTAATGTTTTTTCTATTTTCTAATTTTCTTCTGCTTGCAGCACTGTCAACTTGTTCATCCACAGGTTTCATCTTTACAAGTAAAATATCGTTTAATGTCTCAGCAGTTTCGATCGATTTTTTATGATAAAGACATTTCTCATGTTCAGAAAATCACTCTACTGCTTTTTTCCAGCTGTCAAATTTTACATTGCACAATTAACCGAAAGGTTGCTTGCCAGAACCGGCACCACTTGGGGGGAAAAGTACACAAAATTTGCAAAAAGCACCACCCTTAACCTCTGAATATGCAAACCATTTCCAGCGATAAAGCCATTTGAAATGAAATTTAAATTTTCTTTTTCCTTTTTCAGGAAAAACAAATGCTGGATTGGGTTCCCCAAAATTCTTTGTTATATCCAGTTTTTTTATCCTCGCGTGTACTATCTTCTAAAAAAACTCATATGGGTGGGATGTAACATTTTGAGGGCCACTTTCATATTCATCAGATTTTGCTATGCTAGAAACGTTTTCTTGAACGAAAGTATCACATATCTGTTCAATAGAAAAACTTACATTTGTACTAGATGCTGTCACCTCACTAATTTTAGGTCGTGATTTTTTCTCAAAATAATTAAAAATTGTTAAATTCTTGCGTTTTGACATCCTAAAGATCAAAGAACAGCAAATATATATATATATATATATAACTTCAACGAGCACAGTATCTCCAATAGTATTGTTACTGATTTCTTCACTAGTCGAAATAGTGACGACGACGGGTTCGGCTATTGAATGGACTTTTTGTTAAGACAAAACAAAGCAGATTTAGCGACGAGCTTCGAAAGACATGCGGCAGTGATAACTCTTAGTCTGACAAACTAACTACACTGTACTCCGTTCCCCCTTTTATATAATTTTTCACCGCATCTCCAGAGTGCTCGAATTGTCTCAAAGACGACAGAACGCCTAGAATTCCAGAGCATCGCGCAAAGATCTCGCGAATGCCAGCTAGTCTCGAAAACTATCGCGACTGGCAAAGCAGAAAGGAACCAGCGATCGGGGCTCGCTCGTGACAGCATCACGTGAATTTGGTTTCAAAAGTACAACCCTATTATAGTAAATGTTTTTTCTGAGAAATACCGTGAGAAAAAAAAAAGTAGGCATAAGGCAAATAAAAATATATAGTCTTAAAAAATCATAGCCCACATAATTTCTACTAAAATTTTTATTTTTGCCATTTTGTCTGAGCTCAAGGGGGGTGTTTAAACCCCTAAACCCCTCCCTTGCGTACGCCCCTACTAACTAAGTTAGCGCTTCCGTTCTACTCGAAGTTGTTTGAAAAGGTATTTTTTATATACGATTCCAAAGTTTATTCTACATATATTTTAGGGTATACTTTCGGAGTATTTTGATCGAGTTTATTTTTACACCCTTATTTGCTTAAAATTATTAAATAATATGCTTAAAATAGATTATTCAAGCTATATGATTTAATGCATTTATAGTATAATAGTAAACGGAGCTTCCATCGCATATCCTTAACCTTGATACCGCTATCATTAAATAAATGGAATAAGCTTAAATAAATAATAAAAATTAATTTTTTCTTCGTTTTAATTTTCGAGGAAATATGTTTCGATCAAACAGATTTCATTCTGGAAATAGCGAAATTGAGTAGGTCCCTTGGAGCAATTTCTTTCTTATCCTCTTTTGACGAAATGTGGGAAAAACTGGTTTTCACAGTTTCTGTAAAAAGTATGTTAGCCTTCTTGCCCCGTTTTTTTTTAAAATTTGCTTTTTTTATTTTTTATCAAAATAAGTTCGGAAATTGCGTATTTTTTATTGCATTTTTTTTTTTAAATCAGATGATTCTAAAATTTACAGGGCTTCGGAATCTTCTTACAAATTTCAATTTTTAGTATTTCCAGCTTAAGAAAATAAGGCATTGTTCCTGATAACAAATTATACTACAATAATATCTTGGGAATCGTGCTAATGTAAAAAATTAAACAAAATAGTTTACTATGTTATCCGGAAAAAAATCTACATGGAATCATAAAGAAAGAATCATTTAATATACTGAGATATTTTAAGACGCTTAAAAATTTTGGCTACGTATTTGACACCTTCTATTGATCGGTATCTTTATGCTCTTTGTAGTGACTTATATAACATCAACACTATTTTAGATAATCTATGTTGAAATCACAAGAAACAAAAAAAACAAAAAAAAGGCAACCAATGATTTATATTCTTTTTTCGAAAAAAAATAGTATGCTTAGTAAATAATCAGCTGTTTTGCATTAAATAATTTTAAACAGCGGAATGTTTTTAATTTCTGAACAAGGTTTTATTCTTAGCTAGCAGACAATAATTCTTTAAAAAAAAAAAACTTTACAATAATTAAAAAAGGAACTTTACTTTACAGAAAACCTAAATTAAAGTACTAAAAAAATTGATTAGTATATTAATGAAGAAATAATAAACGTAGTAGGGTAAAGAATAATGCTAAAATTTAATTAAATAGTTTGTAAAATATTCCTGCGAAACACCTCCGCACAGGTGATTAAAAAATTACTTTTAAGATTAACACGATATACGAGCAATTCTACAAATAAACGCCAATAGGGCGGCCAAAAAAAATAAATAAATAAAAAGATTAGCAAACGATTATTAGCGAAAAAAATATGAATGAAATTTTTCACCACGCTCGCTAAATCAAGTTCTTCGTAAGTTTATCACATTTAATTATTAATCGCCCCATTTAATTATTTCTTCTTTGTCGCCAAATTATTATTTTTTTTTAATAATTAATTTTAATTTTTCTCATCTTCTTATAAATAAAAACAGTTGAAACTTTAGATTTTTCAATTGAAAAATATGTAGATTAATATAATGGTATAAAAAATATATATGGTATAAAAAAATCCATACCTTATAATTCAAAATTTTTTCATCCTCACTTTAATTAAATAACAAAAAACAATTAATAATTATTAAAAATTATTTTTTTCATGAAATTATCTTTGGGTAAATGCGTTTTATGAGTGGGTGTAATATTTTTTTTAATTGCTTCATTAGTTTTTAAAATATGACTGAAAACGCAAAAAGCGAAATTAACATTAAGGGATCCAAACTTTGAATCGCTCTCCTGACGAAACTATGGTGACCACATTTCCCAGATTGCGGCTACCCCTTTTATTTTGAAGATAAGGAACCCAAATATGTAAAAAAAAATATATGTTTTTTCAGAGAGAGTACGTTTTTGTGTCTAATTTCGTAACTTAATTAACAGTTAACACTAATTAATTAGTATATTTGAGGTCACCCCCAGGAATCATTAAGATTGACATTTAGTTCGTGAAAATCCGATCATTAGAACGAAAGTTATTCAGGGTGATATTTTTTTTTTTTTTTTTTTTTTTTTTTTTTTGCGGACTGTACAGCAAAATATATAATAGCTCCCAAAATTATAAATACCGAAAAAGTAAAAAAAAATAAGTTTTCGGATAGTTTAGAAAAAAACAACTTTTAAAAAAAATGCATAACGTAAAAATGATTTTTAATCAATAAATAATTATTCAAACAAATATTCATTTCATTAAAATATAAATTTTCAAATGACTGCTTTAGGTGGACTTCCTGAATAAGGAGCAGATATAAAAAAAATCGTGAAGGACGTCATTGATTAGAGCAGTGATTCTCAAACTTTTTTTTTTTTTTTTTTTGTGGCGGCACACTTTTATCGATTTCGAAATTTGACGGCACACAACGAAAAAAATTAGTGTAAAAGTTGTTTGCTTACCTATAATACACCGTGTTAAATAGTTTTGATAATAATTTTGAATGTGAAATAATATAATATGTACTACAAAAGCACGGTTATTAAGGGATTATTTGTTTCGACTTATTTTTTATTAGTTAGTAACAGTTATTTTAATTTTTTTTTGCTAGTTATTAATTGTTAGCTTGTTGTCTATAGTTATTAACTGTTGTTGTTTTTTACATTGTTATTTTATTGTGATTTCTTATTACTAGTTCTTTTGCTAATTATTAATTGTTCGTATATTATTTGTTAACTATCCTTTGTTTATTTGTTTTTAAAACTATTAATTGCATAGCTGACTTTAATGATTAGCTTTTATTTCCGTTTTGAAAATTAATATTTAGCTTGCTTTCCCTTGTTAATTAATAACTTTAATAGTCATTATATTTCCTACTTATTTCAACATTTTTTAAAATTGTGCTTCAAAGACAATTTAATCACTTCCTTCTTATTTTAACTTATTTTAAGATTGTCAGAGACAAGACAATTGCCGAGACAAAGATGTTCACGCGGATAAAGCGTGGAAAAATTACAAAAAGTATATATATATATATATATATATATATATATATATATATATATATATATATATATATATATACGGGGTTATTCATAATTCCCTCTGGGGTTTCGAAGCGTTATGGTAAAAAAATTAAGATGAATATGGCAAAAAAGAACACATGAAATTGTTCCGAAAGTATTCAAGTTTCAATTTAAGCAGTTGCCGGTAGAGGGCAGTAACATGTACCACTGAAGACAGTTGTAGTAAAAATAAGGTTGTAGTAAACAGAGGGAATTATGAATGACCCTGTCTATATATACTATAACTTTACTCGTAATAAAAAAAAGCATTATAATTTTTTTTTGTATCATTTCTAATATTTCGCGGCACATTTTAAGAATTTGGCGGAACACAAAAGTGCCGCTGCGCAGTGGTTGAGAATCACTGGTTTAGAGATTTATTTCAACCGGATTATAACACAAAGTCTTTTTTCTCTTTGATATATTCATGGCACGCTTGGAGAGGAATTATAACAAATTATGAGTGGGTATAACGTCTTATTTATCAAGTACAAATCTAATAATTATTATTGCATAAATGACTTTAAAAATAAAATTTGAAAAATGATTTTTATATGTGCTTGTTTCTGAGGTTCTATTGTATGTTTATATAATTTATGCAACAAAAATAGGGTATAATGAATTATGATCCTTTTGGAAAAAAGGGAGGAGGGGTTAAAAATATTAAAGAATATATTGAATATACTCATGGATGGCCCCTAAATCTCATAACCCTCTCAAATGTAAAAATCTCTAAACATAAGAGTGTAAAAATTATTTTTAGAAATCATTTTTTAACTGTAATATTTTAGTCTATAGGATAATACTGTCTTTTAACTAAGGTAATATTACTGAAGATTACGAGAAAAAATAAGAATTAGCCATTATCATTGTTTGAAAACACAAACTATAATAATCCTAATAATTTAATATAATATAATTAATCCTAATAACTTAATAGTCACCTCAATACATCTTCTATAAGTCTTAGCAAGATTCAGAACATGTATGCATGCACATACACGCACCGTGCACACGCATGCACATTAACACAGTATACCGAAGTCACGTGCTGCAGGTACACAGAGGAAGCTTGCAAAAATGGTAGTAGCAGAAATGCATCTGTAAACACTTTTTTTTATCACATTTCAATCATAATGTCGCAGAAATCACTTTCTGAAATTCCAAACTGTCAATCCATGGCCCGACAGGCAGTGATGAAAACTGTGACATCTACCACAGCACATCTAATTTATTTGACCAATAAATATTCGAAATGATCTTAGGTCTCTATGTTTCTTGTACCTGTTTTCCCATAATACGTTTCCGATCATAGGTGACTATGAAATTTATAATTTACAATTCAATGTGACGGCCATTCTCATGTTTGAATAATTGCATGCTGTATACGACATTTTTAGCAGAAACTCGTATCATATTTGTGTTTATTCCTCTGACATGAAAAGTAATTATCTAATTAATACTATTATCTAATTGCAAATATGTAAAAATAGTATGCTTAGTAAATAGTGGTTTTGCATCGAAAAATTTTAAACAGAAGAATACTTTTTTAATTTCTTAACAAGATTTTATTCTCAGCTAGCAGGCAATAATTCTTAGTTTTCTTTTAATAAAAACTTGATAATAATTTAAAAAGGAATATTACTTTAAAGGAAAACCTAAATGAAAGTACGAAAAAATTTATTAGTATATTAATGAAAAAATAATATACGTGGTAGTGTAAGGAATAAGAATTTTAAAAATAGTAAAATTTAATTAAATAGTTGGTAAAATAGTTTGGCAAAACACACGCGGAGAAGTAATTAAAAAAATTATTTTAAGATTAAGACGATATATAAGATGTTGAGGAATTATAAGATGCTTAAAAATGTTGACTACGTATTAGTAATAATAATTAAAAAATATATTTCGAAGAAAAGAAGGTTATTAGCAAAAAAATATAAATGGAATTTTACGTTACGCGGGCGTAAGTCAAGTTCCTCGTAAGTTAACCACATTTAAATATTAATCACCCTATTTAAATATTCCTTCATTGTCGCCAAATTGTTTTTGAAAAATAAATACTTTTACTCAGCTTCTTCTAAATAAAAACAGTTGAAACTTTTCAATAGATGTAGATTAATAGTTGTTTCTTAGCTCCCTATAATGCCAACATGAATGTGTTTATTTTCAGTGAATTCTTCTTATGATTTTAGATAGTAGCAGTCATTTTATGCAATACTGGAATAGCTCTTTTGGCGTATATGGATGGAGTTTCCAGAACGTCAACTTTAGGTGGAGTTGTTATGGCATCTGCGGCAGCTGCAGGTCTCGCTGTCTATAGAGTAAGTTATATTTGGAGAAACTACTTATTAAAAATAATAAAAATGGTCATCATAATAAAAGAAAATGTCTCCTTCCTTTAAAAAGTTCGATGAAAAAGCTTATGATTATTATGTGAAAAGTATTTAGTTTCAAATATAGTCCACTTTTAAACAATATTTCAAGGATATAGCAATTTAATTATCAGAACCGTCACAGCAGAGCGAGTACGACCTAAATTTTGAAAAAAAATTATCATATCTGTTTTGTATTTCCCAAATTTTTGACATTCACAACAAAAATTAGCCACACCGAAACTTTTTGTTTTAAATAGTAGTTTTAAAAGTTAACTGAAAAACACAGCTACCATTCAATAAACAGGGTTGATGCAATAATAATTTCGACCAACAAAAAAAGGATTAATATGTGATAACAAATTTCACTTGAAAATTACACTAACAACAAAAAATGACTATCACTTGACGTGTCTGTCATGTAAAATAGTGATTTTAGGTGACCCGTTGAAAAAAGTCACACTGATTGTGTCTCACTTAAAGCGAATAAGATATTCATTTAAGTAGGACAAACGTCGTTCAACGCGATGTGAAAGCCCATGTATTTTGTCAATTGTTGATGAAATTACGGAACATCCTGCATATTTAATTCAATCCTACTTTTTAAAGCCTAAAATTATTTTAATAATAACTGTTAATTTAATATTAAGGATTAGTCAAAGACAGATTTGAAAAGATAGCAGAGTAGTTATTTTTGATAAATTCAACTTGCTGTACATTAAGCCAAAATAGTTATATGGTATCATCCTGAATAACTTTTGATTTAATAATCAAATTTTCTCGAACTAAGATGCAATCTTAGTGATTTCAAAGACAAACTTTAAATGAATCAACTTTCGAAATAGCACACATAAGCACATGTGTGACCTATAAAGGAGCAAACATCCCCTTTTTTGGCGAATTTTAATTTTCCATCCTAACAATAGGATGTAGTTGCAAATTTTAAGAAAAAAGTCTCCATAGTTTAAAAAGAAATTTTGGACGCTTAACTTTACTTTTTGTGTTTTATATATCATATTTTTTGAAGCTACGATCTAAATCAAAAAATCCGTTTAGGAAACGAAAAGAAAAAAAAATTGCAGAAAATTTTTTTATCAAATATTATACATCCCTAATCTCAATTATGATAGTGTCATGTATTACACCTACGGATCATCAGTAAGGATTGTCCATAGACAATGAATGCACACATCTCACGGCAAAAGGCCGTATACTAGCATTTTGGGTAAAATAACCACAAAAGGCGAGGGTCAGTTATCGTTAGTTTTGAGACATTTCAGGAAGCGGTAATATAACTCGTCACTTAAATAAGCCCGAAAAATAAAAATGTTGTTTGGCCTTTTACACTTAATTAGTTAAAGGAAATTCATTGTTATTAATTGTAAGGTTACAATGGATAGATATATTAATAATGAATAAATGTAGAATTGGTAAAAAAATGTGCTTTTTCATTCTAAAATTTGAAAAAGACAGGAGAAGAATAAATTTATAATAAAATATTAAGCACATATTTTGATTTAAAAAATCCACTTTCATTATTCTTTAAAAATGGCAGATATTGTATATAGAACATTAAAAATATGAATTTTATTAATTTGCTATCACTTAAAAATAATTTCTGAAATCACTTATTTTTTTAAAAAAATTAATTTTATTAAAAAATAATTATTTTAAATTTTATTGCAATTTTTAAATAAATATACGTAAGAATTCTTTTTTTTTTCTTATTAAAGTTACTTCCCTAAGTATAATATTTGATATAATAATTAATTATATCAAATAATAATAATTCTTATATTAATTTAATAATTCTGTATATTATTCTGTATAGTATTCTGTAATAATTCTGTATTTCTTAATTTAATAATTCTGTATATATTCTCGGTTTCGAAGTATATATTTTTGAGAAAATTTAATAATTATTCCCTTAAAAATGAAAATTATTTCTTTTAAATAGAACAATTCTTTTATCTATTGTTAAAAGATTTTTTTTATTTTCTGTTGTTTATTATAAAATTTTGTTTAATTCATTGTATTAAACATGTATTTAAAAAGAAAGACTTTTTTTTATTAAAGAAAGAATATATTTACTTTTAACGTTATAGGATTCCAAAAAAATTACTATTTTTATGGTAATTATTATTTAAAAATGTACTTGTAATAATTTCATATGACAGCAGTAAGAAGTTAAAGGTCCGTAATTATTAATGTTACGGCATTTTAGGATGAGGCTGCATGGAAACTTTTTCCATTAGTTATGTTTAATCGTTTAAAGTTTTTTCTTGTAGGTCCTAAATGAGCTACTAAATGTTTTTCTTACTTTTTTAAACTTTCTTTAAAATAAAAATGAATTGGTAAGCTCAGAAATGTAGGCATAAAATAATTAATTTATACACAGTAAGAAATTACTGCCTTAAAATCATAAATTTCTAAGGAATTTTAATGTATCATTTTTTATTACATTAATATTGCAAACTTTATTACAATTAAGTATTTTGTAATAATGAATGTGCATCATTTTAAATAAAAAATTCTTAATTTATATAAATTGTTTTCATTTATATTTATGTTTGATTTAAACTTAAAATCTTAGTTTAATCACTTACTGTATAAAAACAATATTCAAATTAGTTCAAATAGTTTTAAGAATTTGGGATTAAAAAATAAGTTCAAATTTTCTAAAGAAATTTTGTTCTTAAACATGCGTTTTTAAATAATAAAAATACCACTCAAAGTTTTTATTAATTGAGTTTCGAAATATGAATCAAATTTAACACATCTTTTTTTATTATTATAGTTATCTAAATAATGACCAAAATTATACTTTCAAAATGCTCAACATATTTATTTTTCATTTACACAGCAAAAATATTTTTTTTATGTAGCAATATATTTTTTTCAAATTTAGTTTATATTTTTATTTTTAAAAAAAACTGTTTTAAATGCCTTATAGAGAGGGAGCTGTTTATTATTTTAGACTTGTTTTCGAGTCCTTCCGATAGATAGCAGGAAAAAAAATTTTCTAGCTATTACACCATTACAAGCGAGAAATAAACAACAAAAAATCTTTTTAGTAAAGGGTGGCTTTATTTTCTTTGGAAAGGATGGAAAGATTAGAAAAGTGTGTGTTAAAATAAGATAACTCGCTGAGCAACATTATCCTTTAAAATATTATGGAGAAACAATTAGAAAAGAATACATTTCTATAAAATAGCATGGCTTAGCGATGGTAAATGAAATTAAATTCGACCAACTTTTTAATATATTTTTATTTGCTTCTTTTTCAATTGTAGATGACTTAATACTTTCTATAATACGCTAAAAAAACGACCTATTTTATGTTTAATGCGTAAATTTATAAAATTTAATGTTATTGTTATAAGAAAATATTTACAAAAAATTCTCGTCACCAATTTTTTAATAATTTGCATTAATAAAGAGACGTAATTTTTCTCCTATTGCTTGCGTATAAAAAAATACATTTTCTATTTTCATTATTTTATTATTAATATCCCTCTCCCTTTTCCAGCTTTTTTATTTATGCGAGTGGAAAGACGGTATTGAGTTGTTTTAGTTTTTTATTTATTATTTTTTTTTTCATGAAGTGGGAAAAAAATACTTATTAAGCTTAAAAATAAAAAAATACAATAATTTTTTTTAATTGAAGCTATAGAGTTATATAAGGAGCATTATGATTTATATAGTTTTAAAAAAAAATTGCAACCCCCCCCCCCAATCTCAATTAAGTCATTTATTGCCAGCGGATCATCATTTAGTATCGTCCATAGCCAATTAACCTTGAGTAACAACCAAATTCTCTAATATCCCACAAATAAAAAAACTTTTCATTATTTCATGTTATTATTTTTCTTTTTTGATATGGTCTGTATATTACCATCATTTCTTTATATTTTTCAGGTATTATTTAGAAAGCTAATTGGACGAGTAACTATGGGCCAACTTAGCATTTTTCTAACATTAGTAGGACTGCTCAATGTAATTATTCTATGGCCTATTGGTCTAACATTATTTCTTTTAAAAACGGAAGTATTAGTGTGGAATCATCTTCCTTACATTCAAATCTCTGGTTCAGCAGTATTAATTACGGGTAAGATTTATATAATGTGAAAAATTACTTATTCTCAAGTACATCATAAAATTCCAATTTTCATAAACATTTAGAGAATAATTTTCTTCCGATAAAACTTTTTTAGCAGCAAAAAACAAGAAACATGACAGACGAATAATTAAAAAAAATTTGCATAAATTTCGATGCGATTTTTACACTCTGTATGTGTGTGTGCGTGCGTGCGTGTGTGTGTGTGCGTGTGTGCGTGCGTGCGTGCGTGCGTGTGTGCGTGCGTGCGTGCGTGCGTGCGTGCGTGCGTGTGTGTGTGTGTGTGTGTGTGTGTGTGTGTGTGTGCGTGTGTGTGTGTGTGTGTGTGCCGAGCAGCAAGTGTAGAGGTGCTTAGGGAACTGCCCTTGCATCAAAAAGGTTCTGGGTTCGAATCCCGGGCAAGGCATGGATGTTCTTTCTTTCTCTGAACCATTTGTGTGTTCTGTGGGAGCAACGTTGGCCCACCTAATATGGTGTCCCTGAAAGAGTGGTCAACAAATCTGCCCTTCAGATGCCTGTATGATACCCAGGTGGGTCATTCTAAAAGGTGGACACTGGAAGAAAAAAAATTATATATATATATATATATATATATATATATATATATATATATATATATATATAGGGTTTTGTGCAGCATAAGGGTAAAATAACAACGATAATATAACATTGAAACTTAACATTTAATAGAAATAAAAGGAAATAAGTGTTTAACGGTGAGTGACATGATTCGGGAGGGCTGCCTTCACGCAGTGGTCTCCGAATCGCATGTGAATAAGAAATTAAAATGTTCTATGGATAAAGTTCAGAGTTAATTATAAATTCGGGAGTTTAATAAAAGTATTTCTTACTCTAATAAAAGTATTTCTTTCTCGAGTCTTTCTAATTTTAATTTTTCTAACTCAACTTGAATTTCGCTTTGTTTAAGTTCCCTGTCCGGTGTTTGTACTCTTCCTTCTACGGCGTTAGTTATCAAATTTTTGACAAATTCTGAATCATTTTTAAATATTTCGGTAGATTCAATTTTTTCTTTTAATTTAACAATATTATCGCTGCTGTCTGCGATGCCTCCTATTTCCTCTAAAACTTTTACTAGGTCTTCTTTCTTTGAATTTTTATACATTTTTAAAATTGAAAATTTCCTACCTTGATTGAAGAAACTCCGTGTCCAATGGTAATCCAATGTTTCGTTGATTCAAACCAGATTCGTATCCCTTTCGTATCCAAGGATTTCACAACTGCACTTCTCCGCTCCTGATCACTACTGCCCTTCTGATTTGCAGAGAATAATCCAATTATTTCGGTGATGTATCCAGGTTATTCAGATTTCAGAAAGTCTCAGGAAAGTATTCTCGCACTTCACGGAAAAGTTGACTGCCCCTCTCGACAGGTTCAGTTTTTGCTTACTTCGGAATGTTCACAGGTTTCTGCTGCTGCTTTTCTCCGTTTGCTGATTTTTCGCTGCACTTCTAGGAAAATTAATGGATTCCAACACCCCTGCACGGCAGAATCAAGACGGGATTTAAAACAGGAACAAAATTCGAGTGAATGTTAATTTAAGTTTCTGCTCCTTCACGAGCGTAGAATTTCGGTGATTCCCCTTCTCGGGATTTAAAACAGGAACAAAATCTACGGCTCCTGCTCGAGCGTAGAATTTCACTTTTTTTTTTCGTAGCTGCACAATTCGATGATTATCCCCTTCGCGGGATTTCAAAAGTTATTTAGATTATAAGTTTATCCCCTACTCGGGATTTCAAAGTTCAGTTCAAAAATTTTTTCCACATCCCCTACTCGGGATTTCAAAGTTCAAAAATTTATGGCTCGATATTCGAATCTCGGTCGCAAGTCCCCATAATTTGTAGGGGTTTGTGCAGCATAAGGGTAAAATAACGACGATAATATAACATTGAAACTTAACATTTAATAGAAATAAAAGGAAATAAGTGTTTAACGGTGAGTGACATGATTCGGGAGGGCTGCCTCCACGCAGTGGTCTTCGAATCGCATGTGAATAAAAAATTAAAATGTTCTATGGATAAAGTTCAGAGTTAATTATAAATTCGGGAGTTTCCCATCGGGACTTCCCCGTCAGGACTCTCTGGCGCCTCTCAATGACAAAAAGGATGATGCAACTATCTCCAAGTATTACTTGATAATGGATGACGCAATGTTCGCAGCTATTACACTATGGCGTTGAAACTCTACATAATTCGGCGATCCTGACGTTTAAATGTCCTCAATTTACATCAACTTTCAGACACAGTTACCTGAAAAAAAAAGAAAAAGAGCGAGAAAGCAAAGTATAAAAATATAAAAAGCAATTTTTTAGTTTACTGACCACGGTTTCATGTGGTCAGCTGAAGATGAAGTGTTTATAGGTCCATCATAATTCCCCACTTTTAGCACATCGTATCTATCATTCTTTTTCACTTTTGTGATTTTGTATGGACCGAAGAACTTCGGTCTTAATTTGAGACCAGATCCAAACTGAGTTCTTTGGATAGCGACTAAGTCTCCTTCTCGATATTCGTTGGCTTTCTTTCTTCGTTTATTGTATTGCCTGCGGTTCTCTCCTTGGATTTTCAAAATATTCTTTTTGGCTTCTTCTCGAATGTTCTCTCTATCTTGGATAAATGATTCTATGTGCTCTTCCTCCAACTTTTGCAGAATTTGTGAGTCCTCTTTTGTTTTCATTTTCACTCCGGTTAAAAGTTGAAAGGGTGTTCTCTGAGTGCTTCGAGAAACTGTAGAATTAATGGTACGCTGTACTGCTGGAACAAATTTGTACCACTTAGTAGGATCTTCTATCGCAAGTTTTGCTAGTATCGGTATAAGGATCTTATGCATTATTTCCACTTGTCCGTTACCACGAGGAATGCCTGTTGTTATTTTCAAATGTTCGATACCTTCATCTTGGCAATAAGTCTCAAAATCTGTTGAAGTAAACGCTGTACCTCTGTCAGTAATTATTCGCGAAGGATTTCCAAAAGTTATCTGTAGAGCTTTTAACTTAGCTATTGCCTCTAGACTCGACGTTGATTTGGTTGGGTAGAACCAAACAAACTTGGTTAACGCATCTACCACGGTGAAAATATGTTTATAGTTTTTAGTTTTTATTAGTTGAAGGCATGGGACCAATGAAATCGATATGGTAAGTATTTAAGGGAATATTATTTTTAGGAATCGGGTTCAAAAACCCTTCTTCTTTTCCTGCCTTCCTATTAACTAATATACATTCTACACAATTACTTACAACATTTTCAACACATTTCTTCATATCTGGAAAATAATAGTTTTGTTTAAGTACATCAAGAGTTTTACCTATACCAAAATGACCATTAGCATGTATAGATTTGATAATGTCAGTTTGCATTTGCTGTGGAACCACTAGTAAATAATTATCATTCTCAAGTTTATATAAAACATTATATTTTAACACAAAATCGTCAATTGATTTATTTTCCAAAAGTTGTTTAATAGAGTTAATGGTCATCATTTACCTGGTTAGTAACAATTTTAGAGGTTAGTTCGTCACAAGTAATATGCATAATAGGATATCTACTTAAACAATCAACATGTTTCATTTGTTTACCTGGGCGATGTACAATTTCATAGTCAAAGTCTTCCAAAAATAAAGCCCACCTAGCAATTTTTGGAGTTAATTGCTTTTTACTCATAGTCTTTTGGAAAGCTGAACAGTCTGTTACAAGTTTAAATTTATTTCCTACCAAATAATTTCGAAATTTTTTCAAAGCCTCAATTATAGCTAACACTTCAAGTTCATAACTTGAATAATTCTCCTCTTGAGGAGTCATTTTTTTACTCATATAGTGTATTGGGTGTAATTTGTTATCATCAGATTGTTGAAAAAGAATAGCATCATACCCAAATTTACTTGCATCGGTATGGAATTCAAGCTTTGCTCCTTGTTTTAAAATGTGTAGTACTGGGTTTTCAGAAAGTTTTTGTTTTAAAGTTTGAAATGCTGTTTGTTGTTCTGGGCCAAAATAAAATACTCTTTTATCCCGAAGTAAATCACTTAATGGTTTAGCAATTAAAGCATAGTTAAGAATAAACTTCCTAAAATATCCGGTTAATCCAAGAAAACTCTGCACCTGTTTAGTAGATTTAGGTACAGGAAAATTTTGAACAGCTAATGTTTTTTCGGAAGAGGGTTTAATGGTACCGTTCTCAATAATATAACCCAAAAAGTTAATTTTAGACATCAAAAATTGGCATTTCTTTAAATTAAGTTCTAGTCCATATTCGGATGCAGTTTGTAATACTTTCGTTAACCTGTTCAGTGCGTCTATTTCACTTTTTGCTGGTATAAAAATATCATCCATAAAAATGACTACAACACCTTCTCTAAGAAGATCACGAAATACATAATTAATGTACCTCTGGAATGTACTAGGGCTATTACACAACCCAAATGGCCCACTATTAAACTCATACTGCCTATCAGGTGTCACAAATGAGGTATACTTTTTACTATCCTCGTCTACGTCTATACGGAAAAACCCATTTCGGAGATCAATCTTGCTACAAATTTTAGAACCCTGTAATTGGTCTAGTTCATCTTCAATTAGAGGTAAGGGGTATCTATCCTTAATTGTTTTTGAATTTAACTTTCGGTAATCTATGCATAATCTTAAGCTATTGTCTTTCTTTTTGCAAAGAACTATTGGGGAACAATAATCAGAGCAACTCTCTCTAATTATATCTGTTTTTAACCATTCTGATATCTGATCATTTACTTTTTGTTTCTCAGA
This sequence comes from Parasteatoda lunata, assembly GCA_949128135.1. NCBI lineage: Eukaryota > Metazoa > Arthropoda > Arachnida > Araneae > Theridiidae > Parasteatoda > Parasteatoda lunata. The sequence goes on along the minus strand of OX421980.1, from coordinate 9,031,756 downwards.
AAAAGATAAACGTCTAGCTCTGTGACAGACTGGTATTTCATCTTTTAAAATAATTTTCATTGTTAACTTAGTGTCTTTAATTTTGTTTGGTTTGTAATTATTAATCAACACTGACAGTTCGTTTCTGATACGAGAGTCATTAACATGTGATAAATCAAGTTCAGCATTACTATACACATTGTTGATATTAAATAAAAAAACATTCACAGGAGTAAGAGTCATTAATATTAAAACAAGAACATTCATAAAAATCTTCACTCTCAGAACTTTTGGTTTGTATATTTACACTTGAAGAAAGCTGACCTAGTTTTATTAATTGCTCGTAAATCGTTGGGTTTAGGATTGCTTCTACTTCAAGATTATCCGAAACGGCGGCGCTGACCTTCAACCCTGACTCATTCTGATTTAAAGACATTTGAATCTCTACAAGTTTTGCTTTTTGTTTATCCCCAAAACATGACGTTAATATTATGTTAGAAAATGGCAGGTTTGTTATTTTTATTTTATTTGAATTAATCACCGATATTTGAGCTCCAGAATCTATAACGGCCTGAATGGGATTTCCATTCACATAAATCTGAGCATACTTCAACTCGTGCTTAAAATTATTTTCCCCAGATGGTTTGCAGGAATTAACACTAAAGTATTTATTTCTTAAGTTATCACTGGGAGGGGTATTTTTTTCTTTCTGATTTATCGCTTCTGGAATCATATGTTTTTTTCACTCTTTTTGGACATTGACGCGCAAAATGATTAATTTCTCCGCATATATAGCATTGTCTCTCCTCACTATTTTGTTTATTTATCGTTTGAGAAAAACGATCCGGGTGGTTTTTTCTGAAACTTCTGTTTTCATTCCGAAAAAATGTGTTATCCCCATATCTTTGAGCTTCTCTGTGTGGAATATTTTTCGACGTTATGTAAATGTCTAACTCTCGTGCTAACTCGACGGGACTAAACCAATTTTCTCCCTGGCGGATTAGGATATGACTCGTAATCTCTTTATTTAATGTCTCAATTATTTTATCGGATATAATTAAATTGCATAATGATTTAAATGTTTCCACTTTACGTAATTTGCAATAATACTCGAAATGTGAATTTAAGCGAGTAGCAAATTGAATATATGTTCCTTCTTTAAATTTTAAGGCATTTTTAAAGTTATTCAAACATTCTTGGGGAGTTTATTGAAAATCGCGCAATATTAAAGCTTTTAATTTTTCATAGTTTTTTAAATCACTATCTTCAATGTATAACAAGACACTGTTTGCTTTTTCACCTAGTATATTAATTAAGATTTCAGCTTTAAGCCCCTCATTTATGTTTTTCGTAGCAAAAGCTCTTTCCAACGATGAAAACAATTGATTAAAATTTTCAGGTTTTCATGGAACTGGCAGAGATAGAGTTTTAATGCTATGAATTAGATTCTCAATGTTTGTTTCGGGCGTATCATTTATTGTTTTGGGAGGGTTAATTTCAAATGCTTCGTTTTTCGCCTCTAATAAAAGTAATTCTTTCTCGAGTCTTTCTAATTTTAATTTTTCTAACTCAACTTGAATTTCGCTTTGTTTAAGTTCCCTGTCCGCTGTTTGTACTCTTTCTTCTACGGCGTTAGTTATCAAATTTTTGACAAATTCTGAATCATTTTTAAATATTTCGGTGGATTCAATTTTTTCTTTTAATTTAACAATATTATCGCTGCTGTCTGCGATGCCTCCTATTTCCTCTAAAACTTTTACTAGGTCTTCTTTCTTTGAATTTTTATACATTTTTAAAATTGAAAATTTCCTACCTTGATTGAAGAAACTCCGTGTCCAATGGTAATCCAATGTTTCGTTGATTCAAATCAGATTCGTATCCCTTTCGTATCCAAGGATTTCACAACTGCACTTCTCCGCTCCTGATCACTACTGCCCTTCTGATTTGCAGAGAATAATCCAATTATTTCGGTGATGTATCCAGGTGATTCAGATTTCAGAAAGTTTCAGGAAAGTTTTCTCGCACTTCACGGAAAATTTGACTGCCCCTCTCGACAGGTTCAGTTTTTGCTGATTTCGGAATGTTCACAGGTTTCTGCTGCTGCTTTTCTCCATTTGCTGATTTTTCGCTGCACTTCTAGGAAAATTAATGGACTCCAACTGCCATGCACGGCAGATTCAAGACGGGATTTAAAACAGGAACAAAATTCGAGTGAATGTTAATTTAAGTTTCTGCTCCTTCACGAGCGTAGAATTTCGGTGATTTCCCTTCTCGGGATTTAAAACAAGAACAAAATCTACGGCTCCTGCTCGAGCGTAGAATTTCACTTTTTTTTTTTTTCGTAGCTGCACAATTCGATGATTATCCCCTTCGCGGGATTTCAAAAGTTATTTAGATTATAAGTTTATCCCCTACTCGGGATTTCAAAGTTCAGTTCAGAAATTTTTTCCACATCCCCTACTCGGGATATCAAAGTTCAAGAATTTATGGCTCGATATTCGAATCTCGGTCGCAAGTCCCCATAATTTGTAGGGGTTTGTGCAGCATAAGGGTAAAATAACGACGATAATATAACATTGAAACTTAACATTTAATAGAAATAAAAGGAAATAAGTGTTTAACGGTGAGTGACATGATTCGGGAGGGCTGCCTTCACGCAGTGGTCTCCGAATCGCATGTGAATAAAAAATTAAAATGTTCTATGGATAAAGTTCAGAGTTAATTATAAATTCGGGAGTTTCCCATCGGGACTTCCCCGTCAGGACTCTCTGGCGCCTCTCAATGACAAAAAGGATGATGCAACTATCTCCAAGTATTACTTGATAATGGATGACGCAATGTTCGCAGCTATTACACTATGGCGTTGAAACTCCATATATATATATATATATATATATATATATATATATATATATATATATATATATATATATATATATATATATATATATATATATATATATATATATATATATATATATATATATATATATATATATATATACAGTGGTGGCCAAAAGTGTGGACATTTTTTTAAAGTTTAATGTTTTTCAACTTTGTGTGCTTGTAGAATATATTAATTTTCACTTAACTACAAACGTTTATATATGAAATTGAAGGTGATTTAATGTAGAATTTAATAGAATTAGAATTAAAATATCTGTATTACAAAAAAAGTTATGCTCTTTTTAGTAGAACAAACAGACACAAATCGTTTTGAATAAGGACGTGTTTTGTAATAAAAGCGTACTAGCCAATCACAAACACTGTTCTTAGGACCAGTTAAATGTCTGTAACTATAGTTTAGGTTATTTGGATGGTAAAAGAGTTATTGTTGCGGAAATATTTTGCGGAATGATGCACACTAGTACAATTAAGTCGAGTATTGCTGTTTTTGAATATTTAAACTCCTTTTTTTAATTAAACTAATTTTAAACAATGTCATCAACAAGATGAACTAATGGGACATCTACAAAAAGAAGCCGAATTGTCATATTGAGAGAAAATGGCCTCTCTTATGCTGAAATTACAAGACAAGTTGGTGGTTCAGTGACTTGCACGAAAGTTCTGTTTACGTTATGAAAAAACGAAATCAATCGAAAATAAAGCCAAATCAGGCCGAAAAAAATGCACAAGTGCTACTGCCGATAGAAAGATTAAACGGCTATGCCTTCAAGATAGAAAAAGTTCATCAGATGCCATTAGATGTGAAATGAATGCAGCGGGTATTGCAGTAAATTCAAGAACACTAAGAAGAAGGTTATCAGGATTTGGACTGCAAGCTATAATTCCAAGGAAAAACCCATATTTAAATCAAAAGCAATGCGAAAAACGAGTTAAGTGGGCAAAAAAAACACATTAAATGGTCAAAAAATCAATGGAAGCAAGTAATCTGGAGCGATGAGAGTAAAATATCGCTCTTTGGTAGTGATGTTAGAAAATAGGTAGAGTAGATGAAGCACTTCATCCTGATTGCATTCAAGCAACTACAAAAAACCCAACAAATGTCATGATTTTGGCATGCATGTTTGCAGATGGTGAGGGCCGAATTCAAGTGATTGATGGAATCCTGAATGCCAAAAAATACATCGAAACTGCCTAGAAACCAAAATTGATACCTTCCATCAGGGATCTCTTCCCCAACAACGCACCATTTATTTTTCCGCAAGATTCTGCTCCATGCCACACAGCAAAAGTATGCAAAACATGGTTTCAAAATAAAGGCATAGATATATTACCATGGCCAGGAAACAGCCCTGATCTGAATCAAATCGAAAATTTGTGGCGACGCTTAAAAATTCTTGTACGAAAAAAACGTCCATCCAATAAAAGACAACTATTTGAAGCTATAATTGATTCTTGGCACCATGTGATTACGAAAGATGAACTCCAAACACTCGTTCACTCGATGAAAAGACGTTGTGAAGCTGTCTTAAAAAATAAGGGTTATCCTACTAAGTATTGATTGTGTAAGTATTACTTTAAAAAAATGCAAATCAAAGATAGATCTTACTATTAGTTGCATAATTTTTTTTGTAATACATATATTGTAATACTGTATTTATTATTAAATTCTACATTAAATTACCTTCAATTTGATATATAAACGTTTGTATTTAAGTGAAAATTAATATATTCTACAAGCACACAAAGTTGAAAAAGATGAAACTTTGAAAAAAAGTCCACACTTTTGACCACCACTGTATATATATATATTCAAAATGTAGAGAAAACAAGAAAAAAAATTATAGAAAAATGAAAAGAGAGGAAAAAAATTATTAGCATAAAATAAAATAAAATAACATAATTTTAAAAAAAAATTCAATAAAAAAAAGATATAATCTCTTTATCAGCTCGCACGACTATATCCGTGAAATGAAGTGCTTTCTAATATTGTATCAATATAACTAAAACAAAATATATCAATACAATAGCATATAATAAGTATATAAATTATTGAAATAAAATAAAATAACATAATTTTAAAAAAATCCAATAAAAAAAAAGATAGAATCTCTTCATCAGCTCACGTGATTACATCCGCAAAAAGGAGTGCTTTCTAATATTGTATCAATGTAGCCAAAGCAAAATATATCAATACAATAGCGTGAGGAGCACTAAAAAAAATTTTTTTTGTAACAAAATAGAACACATTAAGTAATAAATATCAAGGAAAAAACAGAAGAAAAAAAAAGAACAAAATACAAAACGAAATCTATAAAGCGAGTAGAGAATTCAAATGAACTTACATGTACGAGAAAATTTTTCAAGAATTATTTTTAAAAAATTCGTAATAAAACTGCCAGATTATAAAATATGAAAACAGAAGGGCAAATTGAGGATAAAGCATAAATAGAGGGGTTTTCCTTTATAGCGCGTTGGATTTATTAGTTAGTAAGGATTAAATGTGTGCAAGGTAATGTCATAATTAATAAGGTTGATATTTAATTATACAATTTTGATGATTTTAGAAAATTAACATTTGTTTAAGGAGAGAGAGAGAGAAACGTGAATTGTCAAGTTTGCACATATTTTTAGCCATGGATTTGCACATGGTAAAATTATCGAAATTAACAAAGAAGTTTTCATAAAATTTTCTAATAACATGCAATTAACTCAATGATTTTATATAGAATTTAATTACTTTAGGTATCCATTGTCTCTTATCAAATTTTGAAAGAGTTTATTTGTTTTTTGGATAAATAAACATTACTACATATTCTCTTAATCATATTCATTTGATTAAAAAGGGTATTTAAATAAATGTTTTTAGAAACATTAGAATTCCAAATAATTAGTTTATATTAAAATTAAAATCATTCCTTTTTTCTATAAATCAACAAAGCAGTTATTTTCTTCTTTCATAATACCCAAATCCAAAAAATTAAAATTAATATTATCATCATGATTACGAAACAAGATTCCTCGAGGTAAATATTATTTAATAAAATTGTACAATCTTGAAAATTAAAGATAATTAAATCATTAATAAAACTAAGAACAAATTTAATATTGAGGGTATAAATTTTTTCATAACAGTGCAAAAATAAGTTAGCTAAGAGAGATGAAAAATTAGATCATTAGAAAATTAGATAAATATTTTTTCAATTTGTAAAGATGATTATTAAAAAGACAAAAATTAATTACAATTTCCCAATAATCAAAATTGCAATAAAGGATCTTCTTAAAATCATAGTAATAATTCAAAAGGATATCTTTCAGTTCAGAAATTTTTGCTTTATTGAAAAAAAACTTTTTTTTTTAAATTATGTCATTTTATTTATTTTATTTTAATATTTTTCTTCTTCTCTTTTTATTTTTCTGTAATTTTTTCCATGTTTTCTCTACATTTTGAACTTATTTTATAAGTTCTATATACTTGCAGCTTCTGCGCAGTAGCATTAAACTTATTTTTTTTTTTCTTAATTTTTCTCTTTTTATCCTTTTTGTATTTATTTATTGTGCCATATATATGTGTGCCGATCTCTAAAACCTTTAACTTTTGATAATAAAAAATAATAATAAAAAATAATAGGCACACTATTTTTACACCTCCAGACTTGTTTGAAAATGTATAAAATATCAGAAAATAATCGTGAACATCGAAAATTTTGATGCCCTTATAATATTAAATTCAATTAATTAATCCTGAGGTTACGCTTTGACAGGGTTACGGTCTGGAGAACCTAGAGAATAGATCGAATTCGATTAATGATTCCTGAGATTCGCCCATTGTGTGTGTGCATACTTCCATAAAAGTTTTAGGATGAAACAAAACAAAAAAAGTTATTACCTCACATGAGAATTGAAAGGGTTACAACAGAAAATAACATCCTAAAAATCAAAAAGGAAAAACACTAAAAATGAAATTAAAGTGGAGACAGCTTCCTCAGGGGAGCATTACCATACACCAGGCAAACTTTTTGCAAAATACAATTTAATTACTTCTATATTATTCAGGATTTACTTGGATTATTAAAAATAATAATAAACCAGTTTTTAGCTTCATTAATAATAATTCTATTACACATCTTTTGACTTCAAGTACTTCTTATTCCACTGGACAAAGATGTTCTTTTCTCATGGTTTTAATAATAATCTTGATATCGATTTTGTATACTGCAAAGCATTGTTAATTTTCGTATTTTTATCATTTAACTTTAACGGTGAGAGTATTTTTATTTTGGCCAGCCACCAATTTCTCAAGTATTCTTGCTAGTCTTTTTTTACTACTGCTGCGGTTTTCATCAATGACGGTTTCAGATTCATTGATTTTATATTTAATTGTATTTATTTTATTATATTTAATTCAATAGATTTTATTAATATTGCAAACACGATATATCCAGAGGAATTAACTCTGGTTAAAACTAATCAATCTAATAGATCTCCGGATTTCCTTAGATTTATTCATAACATTAAACTCATTTAACGTTCAAATTGGTGTTTTTTGTAAAAGAAATTATTTCACATTCTGCGTCAATAAGTTAATATTTTGCGGTACTAATGTATCTATCAGTATCTATAGAAATGTGTATATCTCAAATTAATCGCATTAAGTTTATTTGCAATAATGAAAGATTCATAGACTCTATATTTAGTAGTACCTTCCAAATATTTTGCGGTACTAATGTATCTATCAGTATCTATAGAAATGTGTATATCTCAAATTAATCGCATTAAGTTTATTTGCAATAATGATAGATTCATAGACTCTATATTTAGTAGTACCTTCCAAAGGCGGAATAATGCTATAGAAGTGCCATCCACATTGAAGGTCACCTTGAAACGTAATCAGGTGCCTTTATTAACTTTAATTTTGATAGATTTTATTTTTATCACATCTTTCAAAAATTCTTATCGTTAAAATTCATCTCTTCAAAAAAAATTTCATTCATAGATAAATTTTTGTTCTCCATCTTCGTACGCATTACTAGTTTAATACTCGAGTCCACATACTAATTTGGTAATCAAACCTGCAACTTTTTAATTGCATTCGAAAGATTCTGTTTCCCACCTGGTAATTTATGCACTTCTACTTCGAATTTCCCGATCACGGTACAGAGTCTGACTTGCTGTTGGTTTCTTTTTGTTTTCTTTAGGGCAGTAGGGGTATGATTGAAACGTTGCTGCCTGTGGCACGTGATCGTAAAATGGTGAAATCAGATCCTACTGGTCAAATAGAAATGGAGCAAGAACATCTTATGCATTACGTACATTTTTATTCAGGAACACTTTGGAAGACATTTTGAATACTTCTTGAGCACTGGAACGTAATGCATGATTTTGCTACTTGAGGACACGTGTCTCCTTCTCTGCATGCTCGGCTGGAAGTTTTTTTCAAGAAAATCAATGTATATAAATGAGACTATATCCTAATTATTAGACTCGCATAAGATGCGCAATCGTAATAACATAACGGACAACCAAAGAAATTGGGAAGGGAACCAAGCACGCAGAGAAGGAAAGAAAATACTCAATCTTCTCGCTCACCAACACAGAGCGTAAACCCACTTCGAATGATAGAGTCCATCCGGGTAACCGGCTTAGCAAAACTCACGGTTGCAGTTAAAACAAACTAGGTGCAAGGCACCGTTACAAAAGTAACATTTTAAATGTAGATGAGTGCAATATTGTTAAAATTTTGGGTGTGTTGTGATAGCATCATCACAATAATTGTTTGTGATAATTTACTGTCAAGCTCAGAAACTGCTCATGTACAGACTGTCAAATCTGCCATGTAGGTAAGTGCCGCCATTTTAATGTTTTTCAATTTTGATTTTTAAGATGCTAATTCTTGTTACATTTCCTCTTGTGGTATTCCCAACTTGATATTTAGTATGTTATTCCCTGTTACTGCTTTTCGGCTTTCTTCTGTTCTCATGTGAGGTAATAACTTATTTTATTTCGTCTCAAAATTTTTCTTCAAATATTCTTTTAGTTGTTACATTAGCAGCTTGGCGCTGTTGTAACTTGGAATTCTGTATTTTATAATTTTTCTCTTCGCTGTTTATTATAAGTATCTTAAGTTATATATATATATATATATATATATATATATATATATATATATATATATATATATATATATATATATATATATATATATATATATATATATATATATATTCTGGGTGTCTCAGTAAAATATATGGTGCATACGTTAGGGGGTGACAACTAGACTAGCCTAAATCCCTATAGAATCAATGTTCGAAACGCAAGGGCGATTTTCAGTACCGTCGTAGAAAAGTTGCAACAACTGGCTTCATTCGCTGTGTGGATCACCGAGAAAATGGATGCATTACATGTATGGAGCTTCCAGCCACGATGGCTCAGGGGATAGAGCGTTCGTCTTCTAATGAGGTGAACCGGGGTTCGGTCCCGGCGAAGGCTGGTCGATACAAATTCCGCATCCGGCTTGCACCGACCATAGTGCTGACGTAAAATATCCTCAGTGGTAGACGGATCATGGGTTAGAGTCCCCTTGCCATCAGGCTAACCGTGGGAGGTTCTCGTGATCCTCCTTTCCATGTGACGCAAATGCGGTTAGTTGAATCAAAAAGTCCTCCACGAAGACAAATTTCTCCCAATACTTGATCTAGGAGTTCCCTTGTCTTCTGGATTGGATTCAAAATTGCAAGGCTACGGAGTTAAACATTAGTAGTCGTAAACCCAAAAATTGGGTCGGCTGTTCAACGACGGTTATAAAATAAAACATAAAAGGTATGGAGCTTCAGATGGCAATAGAAAATTAAATTTCAAACATGTGGGAAGGTATGCATTGGCTGGCGTTGACACGATTTAGGCTGAAAATTTTGCCTTTAAACAAGTTAGTTTTTGATCGTCTTTATTTCTATTTAATAAAATTATTACTGATTTTATTGCCGTCTCAATATATATGGCAACATTAATTTTCAAATGGGTTCTCAATATTTAGAAAAAGGATTTTAAATAAGAGAAATGGCTGTTCAATAGAATTTAAAAAGACATTGATGGGGAGAAAAATAGTAACTATTACGGAGTTAAGTTTTCATAAGACTGGATAGGTAATTAATATAAATACTGTAATCAGTATTTCGTTTTATTTCTGTTACAAATATTTCGAATGTATAATGCATACGATTTAATAAATATTTCTTTTAATTATTTAAATTGCGCAAAAGAAATACTTTTTAAAATTCGCACAATTTCTATTAAAGTAAAAAGACATGGAAATGAAACATAATACTGATATTACGTAAGTATTCACAAGAATGAAATAAGTTCATAGGTCAAGTGAAAATGAAATCTGTAGCTGAAGTTAATCAATCGCTAGTAATACATACCATCTTCCTTCCCACACGTAGTGATGTCATTTTCAACTAATAGCTCGGTCCTGCCACTTTGAAATTTAATCACTCGTCAATGCAAAGGAATAGCGTTTTCCAACAAAACATGATGCGAAGACATTTCAACGACTGCACCAATAACTATGCGAAAGTTGCATGCAAGATACTGGACGTGGCAAAAGTGTAAGTGCAACTAACTATCTGTAACGGACGACATCGTATCAGCGAGAATCTACAGCACTGTCCGTTCACGTTTTTTGTAATCGGTGTGCTGCGAGATGAAGGAATGAATCCCTACCATGTACAGAGAGTTAAGGGCCTGGAACCATCGGATTACCAGGCACGCGCCAATTTTACCACAGGGTTTCTCCAACAGCGGGTTTGGGGTCCGGAGTTTTGTGCAAATGTGCTGTTTACTAACGAATGCACAATCATGCTCGAGGAAATATCCACAGCTATCATACGTGGACAACTAAAAACTCATACACAAAACGTCCACGTTAATTCCAGCAAACTAATGTTTGTGCTTAAATTGTGCACGATCATCTGATTGGGCCATGCCTACTGCCAACATGCCTGGATGGAGATTCATACCTATTGTTTTTGTGGGTTTCTGCACACATTACACGACACGACGGGGCACCAGCCCATTACAGTGTACATGTGCTTAGATATCACATATTATGGACAATTGTCTTAGCGGTCCAATCAATTGGCCGGCCTGCTAACTACAATTGTCTCATAGATTCTGTTGAAGACGTTGTTGAACGGTTATCCGCTGCCATCATTTGAGACATGCCTGGTGTTTTCGTTAATGTACAGTGGACACTCCTTCAACGGTGTAAAGCCTGAGTATCATGTTGAATCGCAAATTTGAGCAGTTCCTGTGATAGGGGACTTAGTGTTGCTTAATTTCATTTTGTTGAAACATTATATATATATATATATATATATATATATATATATATATAACTGCCAGATAAAGTATTAAATTTTGTTTTTGTTTTTTTAATTTTCTTTTAATGCAACAAACAGCAAAACAAAAACTTAATGCTAAATGAAACACCGCCTAACTTAAGCAACTGAAATATTTTTTTTCAAATATAGAACATAGTTATATAAAGTAAACATAGGAGCATCAAAATCTTTTTGAAACATTTTCTACTCCAAAAAATAACGTTCATCAAATACGCACAGATCAAATAAGTAATGCTTGCAAAGAATGTTTGTAATCGCGAATGCATTTAAACTATAGTTTACGATTACAGTAAAATTCGTGAATAAAACTAATTATAATTTACAATAACAACTGTAATCTTAATTACAAGAAATGATTGTAAGTAACCTTGATAACAAGTAGTCATGATTTTCAGCAATATTGATTACAAGTAGTCATGAATGAATTACTAGAAACTAGAAGTTTTGATTGAAAGTAATCATGAATAAAGTTCTCAAGATAAAAAAGAGAAATAAGTTTTGGTCCTAATGATCGGATCTTCATTTACTAGGACTTAATATTAATGGTTGAAGGGGATGACTTCAAATAAACTAGCTATTTAGTGCCGACGATATTTCAAGTCAGACACAAAACGTTCTGAATAAACATGCCTTTTCTCGACGGGTACGAATTTCTGATCCTCAAAATATAGGGTGTAGCCGCCATCTGGTAAATATGGTCCCAATAGTTTGGTCAGGAAAGTGGTCCAAATTTTAGAGCCCTTATTGTTAATTTCGCTTGTTGAGTATTTCACTATTTTCCTAGTATTTTTTTAAACGAAATTAAAAACATTTTGCTCAATATTATACAATTTGTTTGCCCAAAGATAGTAAAGTACAAATTTTAGTAAATATTTATAATTTTTAATTATTTGATTTAATAATACTCAAAAAAAATTTGAATAATGTGATAGAGAATTTTTTGCATCATTTTAAAGAATGTAACTTTATAAGGCAAAATACGAAATTTGAACGAAATCCGTCGAATAGTTCTTGAGAAATCGAATTTTAAATATATGATTATTTTAAAATTCTATTGTTCACAGGAACTATTCGACCAATTTTGTTCAAATTTCGTACTCTGCCTTATAAAATTAAATTCTTTAAAATTATGTAAAAATTAAATGATGTAAATACCTTACAATTCAAACTGTTTTTGAGTATTAATAACAAAATAAAAAACCATTAATTAAAAAATAATAAATATTTTCAGAAAATTGGTTTTTGTATGGAATTGTATTTGGATCAACGAATTTCATAATTGTTTGCAAAAATATTTCAATTCGCTTAAAAATATAGCGAAATACGCAAAAAGTAAAATTAAGTGTCCCAAATTTACGTAGCTCTCCTGACCAAATTATAAGAACCCTATTTCCCAGATTTATACAACCTATATTTTGAATCTATATCCTACACCCTAAATTTTGTAAAAAAGAAAACCGTCCACAAAACAAAAATGTGTGTTTATTTTGTGAAAGTACGTTTTTGTACCCGATTTCGTAACTAAAAATATCGCCTACATTAATTAATTATCATATGTAAGGTCATCCCCTAGAACCATTAAGATTGAGTCCTAGAATGAATCCGATCATTAAATCAAAAGTTATTCAGGGTCATTTTTTTTTCTGCGCACTGTATATCTAATCAAAATTAAGAAACATCATGAGTACATGTATTAATGGTTGCAGTTAATCATATAATCTGCAATTACTATATAACATTTCCTTATCATTACCGAGCTAAATACCCTTCTATTTGTATTCTCTTTCAATTTCAGATAAAAATTACTTTTTTTTTTTTTTTTTTTTGAAAAAATTTTAATTTTTCCATAAAAATCTAAATACTTTAAAATCCAAAAGGAACAATATACCGAGAAGTATTTCTTGAAGTATTCTCTCCTTTAGCTATTTTTTTTCTTTTTTATCAACTCGTACAGTACTGTTCTTTATTTTAAAATCATTGTAAAGATACAATACACATACTACGAATTCTTTTCAAAGATTTGCACCACAAACTGATATTTTTAGTACATAAATTAGTTTCTACAAGAGTTTTTTTTTTTTTTTTTAAATAGTGTCATACAATTGGCATTCGACTTAAAACTTTTCCTAAAAAGCAATCAAATGTTGACTCTATTTGAATTTTGTAGCTTTACATTTTTAAGTGACCAAAATTGTTACAATACGATGGACACTTTAGAAATAAAGTTCCCGAATCTGTAAAGCGAAACTTTCGTTTTTAGGATCCAAGCTTTTGAATTTCAGTCGTTTTTTCCACCAAAAAAGCAAAAAATAAAGGAAAAATCGAATTTTTCGACTTACAGCTCAAAAGTAAATTGTGAAAATAAGGATTTATTTAATTAACTTTTAGTTTTAAAGCAATAAAATTACAATTTGAAATTTTGGATAGATAATTTACAATTGCAAATTTGTCTGTATTTAAAAATTAAAAAAAAAACTGATAGAAATAGATGAAGCTAAAAAATTCTTTCAAAATTAATAATGCGAAGGGTTAACCAGCACGACAGAAATACACTATCAATCAGGGTAATTGAGGAAGAGGAGTAAAAAATTCACATAACAGTAATATTCTCGTCTGGACTGTTTAACCAGTTTGCGTAAAAATATTTCAAGTGAATGCAAAAAAAAAATTCTTCCAGAGCAGAACAAAACGAAGTATTACGAGTTTTAATTGCGTAAGGCACTATTTATTTACTCATTCCAAAGTACCACACAGAAGTCAAGATTCGTAACTTTTCGATTACTTACCATTTCATTACCATTTCATCAGCACTTGATTCGCTCATGGTGCCTTGGATCTTGGCAGATCTGATATTGACGTTCACATACGACTGTTATAGGCAATCTGATCGACGTCCACGACATTACGCTTACCTTCCAGTCACTTGTAAACCCATCATATAAATGCATAGACTTGGTTAATCATTGTGAAGTCTCCCTCCTTACCTTCATTTTATAACCCAACTATTGTTTTACTGAATCTTATATTGAATAATTTTACCGAATTATTGCTGAATGAACACGTTTTTCATTAGATCAACCCATATTTTCAAAAATCTAAAAACAAGTAAATATGAACAAATAAATTCTGCAAGTGCAGAATTCTTCAAAAAAGTAAAGTTTATTTACGAAACTAAATAAAAATGATAATATTTATTTAACAGGGAGGAAACCTCTTAAATGACAATATAATGATGATAAATCAAATCTATCACCGATTTGAAAAGCATATGATGGAAGAATTGTGATGGTATGTTTACTTTTTGTATTGGAAATTAAGTTTTGTTGGGAAACTTCAAAACCTATCGAACTTATTGTTCATTATCATAGGATCAGTATGGCTGTAATGACTGAGAGTAGAACTGGAAGAAATATGTATTGCTTGGATGTGTAAAAAAACTACTGCATAGGTTTGAGCTTAAAATTTGACTATTTACAGAAAAACTGTTGAATTAAGTACGAGTGTTAATAAAAAGAACTATCCATAATGAAGAAACAAAATCTATATGAATAATCAATACATTTCATAATTTTTATTGTACTTTGCAGTTGCCAATGTCCTAGGAAATTATGATATAATTCATAACTATGACACTTTCCTCAGACTTGGAGTGGTAGCTGCAGTACCTGTATCAGCCGGTAAGTGCATCATTATAATAATAGCATATTCTACCATTTTGGTATCTAGGAAGAATTTTGACAATGCGTGTCGTTCAGACATTTGATTTAGGAAATAATTCTTTTCTGACAATTACTATAAATTACCTCTTATTAGTTTGGAATGTAATGAAACTGTTAATATTTTGTATTCGATGAATTGATTTTGTTTTCTTAGTTTTAGACGTCCATCTGTACAATGTGATTTTTGAAGGTATGAAACTAGCTGGAATACTGTTGATATCAATAGGTTTTCTGTTGGTTCTTCTACCAGATAATTGGCCTGATTATATCACAAGATTAATTCGTTGGAGATGTCGGAAATGTCCCAAATACAGTAAACCAACAGATCCTACACAACCCCGCCATCTTTTCATTCGTACATAGTTAGTTCTTTTCTAAAAAATTCTTTACATTTAATGACTTCAATTATATACAGCGCATTTAACACCACTAATGTATATTTTTTGAATTCTTAAATATAAAATCAGTTTAAATCATATTTAAGTGATATAAAATGTATGACAAATCACTATTACTCTTACTTAAAATCATCACAATTTATTTTTCGAATAAAAATGAAAGGTGTCACTAAAATATCTTTTGGTTAAAAACTCTTTGTTGAAATCTGGTTAAATTATGGATACATTAAGAATGTATTTCAATTTCATCCCGAAAATATATTGAATATGATAAATTTCCTTTAGTGTGATTGCTTTCAATAATGATTTATTATATTATATATATATTATATATATATATATATTAAGCTATGGCCCTTTATGAATAAAAATTTTAACATGAATCACTGAAAATAAGAAGCAATGTACTACGCCCAGGACGCAAAAAAATAAACGAAATACCTTAAGTGAGTTTTGATCCAATGAGCAGATTAGGACTCAATCTTAATGGGTCAAGAGAGTGACCTCAAATATGCTGATACTTTAAATTACGAAATCACGCACAAAAACATACTTTCACAAAATAAACATTCCTTTTTTCCCCCCGGATTTACATTCCTGACCCTCAAAATAAAAGGGGAAATCCCAATAGTTTGGTCAAAACAGCTGTCGAAAATTTGGGATCCCTTAATTTTACTTTTTGTGCCTTTCACCTTATCTTGAGAGCTTTAGAATCAAACTGAAAGCATTTTTGCACTCGGTTATAAAATTAGTTTATCCAAAGATAAATACAAGCAAAAATAATTTTAATAATTATTATTTTATTTCATAAGATTCAAAAAATTCTGAATTATAAGATATTAAAAATTTTCCATCATTTTAAGGTGACAAAAAACCAAATTTGAGCAAAATCGGCGAAATAGTTCCCAAGAAATCAAATTTTAAAATAGTCATAAATCTGAAATGCATTTGTCAAGAACAATTGAACCAATTTCGAACAAATTTTGTATTTTGCCACATTAAACTACATTCTTTAAAATGATATAAAAATCAGTATTACTTACTGTTTAATATTTTTTTGACTATTATTGAATAAAATAATAAAAAGTAATAATTAAATACCAGAAAGTATTTTTTGTATGAAGTTACCTTTGGATAAAGGAATTTTATAACTGCATGTCCCTTAAATAGTTCTCGAGATGTGGCAAAAGACGCAATAAATAAAGAATTAACATAAAACTTTGAGTGCTCTCCTGATGACTAAACTTCTTAGATTGACTCCTCATTTCGAGGATCCTTGGATAAAAAAGTCTATTTATTTAGAGAAAGTGCGTTTTTGTGTCACTTTTCTTAACTTAAAATACCCTAACTAATTAACATATTTGAGCTGACCCCTCCAACCAATGAGACTGAATCCTAGAATGTGAAAATCCGATCATTCAATCACAAGTCTTATAGGAGGTTTTTTTTTTTTTTTTTTTTTTTCTTTTTCTTTTTGGTGCACTACATTGATTATGGAACGAAATGTATAATTTCAATTTCGCCTGCTTTTCTTTAAGAAACAGAAATGGAAAAAGTATTATAATATTTCTTTCTTTTATAGTTAGAAAATATTACAAAGCGATTAAAAGAAAAGCATTCTAGTACCTATGAAAATGTTGCTAATATCATTCCACAAAATATGAATAACAAAATTAAATTTACGAATTCTATTATAACCTCATAAAATTGTTATTGTAACTTTATTTAGTTAAAATTAGTTTAGACAATTGTATTTAGACCCATTTTCATAAAACTTTCATGCTTGTTGACATTGACAAAAAAATATTTGAATCAGTTTTCAATTTATATATTCAAAATAGTGGACCAACATTATCAATTCTTTGCAAAGAAAAAATTTTCCAGTTACCATTTATAAGAAATTAAGCATACATATTAGGAAAAAAGCTAAAATAGTTTTTTTTAATCATTTTAAGAATTTAAGTTTCTATCAAATGAAACTAATTAAATTAATCAATTGAAAATAATACAATGTGTACTGCTGAAAGAGGTAAAAAAAAATTTGACAAATTGGACAAAGTTTTTAAAGCTTTTTTTATGGTGTCACTTTAATCATGTTGTATATATTGAAAATTTGAAGAAAAAAAAATTTTGTAGCAATTATTTATAGCGTTCAATAGTTTTAAAACTATTAAGTATTTGAGTTCCTTTCGCTGTTTAAAAAAAACACATATTTTCTACATTCATAAATTGCATTCTAAATTAGGTATTTTTATAGTTGAAATTTCAGATAATTTTAAACAACTGTATCACTTGTTACCATCAATTACCATTACATGCGTTATAATACATGTATTTCTGTTATCAAAAATAACATTTGTTCAAAATAATTCATAATATGAAGTTTAAAAAATTTTAAAAGCCGGTTCAAGTAATGGTATTCGTTTACCTTCAAACTTCAACAAAAAAAAATTTTTTTTAAACTTTTAAAATTATAGAGACCAGAAATTTCTGAAAAAATAGTTCCATAATTTTGTATCCGTCATAAAAAGATATTTTTTAATTAAATACTAATTAGAGGTTTAAGTGTTTCTAGAAATTTTTAGAATCTAATTAATGGTATTCAAATTTCAGTAAATAGCTCAAAACAAAGATAAGACTGCACATAAAATAAAAAAATTGGGGTAATTTCATGTAAATAAGTATGAATAAAATTTTACTGTACATTATATTGAAAAATAATAAAAATTATTAGAACTGTTTATTTACTAATAATAACCTAGAGATAGAAATGTTTCTTCTACTTACTGCTCTCAGTGAAATGAAAAAAAAATTACTCTATATCTTAAAACCTTCAAACAACCCATGAGAAAGTTTGAAATCTGTCAACAGTTAGAAGTAAAATAACAAAAATCAAAACAAATTTAATTAATTTTTTAAAAGTATTAAATTTTTTTGGATCTTTAGAAAATATTAAGGTGGAAAAACACAAATTTATGTGCATTGCAAACATTTAAAATTGGAATTGTTCGACTACTAGAACAAATATGTAGAAAAATTTATCAATTGAAAAATGTTTTTTAATTGATTAATATGAAAGTAAATTACTTTGTTGTGTAAAAAAACAAGGTCCTACCAAAAACTGAGTTTTGGTTAACAATTAAAGAATCATTCTAAACAGTGCAATTCAAAATGAAAACTTGGATGATATTTACATAAATAATTTCAAATAAATTTCATTTTTATTGCTTTCAGTAAATTGAATTAAATTTTAGTGATTAATAAGATTTATGCATTATTAAATTTAAAACTAAGGAATGGCCTTCAAATAAAATTAGTATTGTGCTTAAGAAGTCAGTGTGTACGGTTAATAATATTCCAAAAATTAGGATGAAAAATAGAGTTTAGTCACATACGAAACCAAACTCCACGTGCCAGAGAGCGAAAAAGCTGTGCACAAATTTAACTACTTAATATACTAGCATCAATATCTAAAATTGAGGAAGATCATCAATTAATTAAAAAAAAAAAATGAAATATGTAAAAATAGCAGCATTCAGAGGCTCATTAGAAATTAGCAAAAAGTCATAAAAGTTTGGATAAGAAATAAGTATCGAAAAAAATGAAATTCTTACTTTGGTGGTCCTGTTAAATTAACCACATCAGCAAATTTTAGCAAAGCAAAATATCTTCCTTGTTTTGAGGAGCATGTTTTTAAGGAGTTTTTTCCCCAGAAAAACAAGAAAGATCTCGAAATATAGATACATTAGAACCTTTATGGCCTACTTTTCATTTTTAGAACAAAATAGAAAAGGAAATGTATTCTGATTGAATGGCAAAAATTTTTTAAATCGTTGATTGTGATATAAAAGTGATAGTCAAATGATATACCTGAATAGTCACAAAAATGTTTTATCTATATAAGTAAAATGTTCTATTGAGCAGAAAGAAAAAAATATTATAAAAGTATCATCAGTTCTCAATTATCAGAAAAGTCTTAATTTAACAGCAATATAATAAATTTAAGCGCATTGAAAAATCTTTAAAATAATTTTTAAGATTCTAAAAAATCAATTTATGCCATAGTGCTTCAAGTCTCAAGCCCTAACTTCTATTAATGACATTTCGGAATTAATTGCTAAAAGCAAAAATGAAAGGTAACATAAATATATTTAAGGTTCTAAAAACAAAACAGTATGAATACTTACACAAAGAAGTACATCTCTAACCTTTAAATTCAAACACATTCAGAATTTACTTGTAATATGAGAACATATATTCTTAAATATTCTTGCATATGTTGTATTAAACAAAACTATGATTCATCTAAGCCTTTTAAGGTGCCTTTACGTTTTGAAATTGTCTCACATTTTTGTAATGAGTCTAAACAGCTTTTTACGGGCTTACTTTTTTTCTATCTTATACATAAAATGAATTTTTTTTGTCAGATAAATTCTAACTATAGACCCACTTCAAGCTTTTTTATGCTTCAAAATTTAGAAGGCATTGCGTTTTTATAATGTGTAATTTCGCATAATCTTATTCTTCAAAAGACAAAAAAAAAAAAAAAAAAAAAGAAAAAAAAAAATGCTATAAGATTAAAATAAATTTGCTTTGCTTCCACTATCACAATTAAATTACCAAATTAAATTTGAACCTTGACACGGATGATCTGCAACAATTTAGTTTGCAAAATAAGTGGCATGTGAATTTAATTTTTAATGTTATGAAGGCATATTTATGTATGATAAATGATTAAAAATTTAGTTAAAACAAAATGCACATTCAATAGCGAACACTTTTTTTAAAAAAACAATATTTGGCATAAGTACTGAATATTCAGGGCATTCGAGGAAATCAAAGTTAGCTGCAATTAACACTGTTGCCACTTTTCGAGAAGTGTCCTTATAAGTGTTGATATTTTTAATATCTTATTGCTTCAATATTTTTATTTATTTTGTTTTTAAATAGCAGCAAGATATCTACAAATTTGAACTTGAATGTGTACGTGTAATATTGGGTTAGCAAGAAAGAAAAAAAGTTATTTGGTTTGCTCCAGTAAATGGGGTTATGTTTATTTTTTCGTCAACTTTAGAATTTTGTTTTTTCTTTTGACATTTTGTAGTCGGTACCTCTAGATTGCTTTCGAAACAAATTCCATGTAATTTTAATTACAGATATCGAGTTACGGTGAGTTTTAACAAAGAGTGCAAAAGTTTCGAAACAATTTACTTTTTTTTTAATGCATACCTTTTGTAATCCCACTAAGGCGCACAAATTAATTATATTATATTGGATAATTCAAAGTCTATAATTAATAAAAGGTGGAATTTTAATTTTGACGATATTTAGGGAAATTTTTAGAAAAAATCCTTTATAAATATTAGAAGATTTTAAGCCATGGATTTGCACATAGTAAAAATATTAATTTAGGTAACTAATTTTTTCTGTAAATAAATTCAATAATGATAATAACTCACAATCAACTCAATGATTTTATATAGAATTCAATCACATTACTTGGATATCCATTGTTTTCAATGAAATTTTGGAAGAGATTTTCCTTTTTAATAAATAAACATTACAACCTTTGAATTCTATTTAATTGATTAATAATTAAATTTAAATGTATGTTTTCAGAAACATTAGCATTCTATGTAGTTAGTTTATTTATATTAACTTTAAATAAGTATATTTCTATAACTTTAAAATCATTCATTTTATCGTTTAAGTCAACAATATAGATATTCATTTTTTAATATTTAAATTCAAAAAATTAAAATTAATATTATTGTCATGACTACAAAGCAAGATTATTTCTTCGGGTAAATATTACTTAACAGAACTGTATTATTTTGAAAATTAAAAATAATTAAATCATCAATAAATCTATAAAAAAAAATAATAATGTTAAGAGTATAATTTTTTCATTAAAGTGCAAAAATAAGTTAGCTAGAAGTGACGAAAAATTAGATCCTTGTGGTATTCCATTTTTTTAAAAAAAATGTTTTCCGCTGTAAAGATACTTATTAAAAATACATGTGCTAATTAAAATTTCCAATAATCAAAATCGCAATTAAGGATATTTTTATAATCCTAGTAATAATTCAAAAGAACATCTTTAAGTTTAGAAAGGGGAATGCTATAAAAGAAATTTGGATATCAAATATACAATAGAATTAATTTTATTTTAATATATCTAAAATAGGTTGATTATTAGTGATAATCCATGAAATCATTTGATAATTATAGTTGAATTTATTTACACAAATATACCTTTTTAATTATTATCTTTAAAATGGAAAGCATTTTTTTTCTTCCTTTTGTTGAAATTAGATGGAATAACATAAGGATTTTTTATCTTCACTTATAGATAACTTATTTTTAAAGCTTTGTGAAAAAATTAAGACTCTTAATATTAAATTTGCCTTTAGATTTATTGATGATTTAATTATCTTTAATTTTCAAAATTATACAATTTTGTTAAATAATATTTATTCCGAGGAATTAACCTTGCTTTTTAATCATGACGATATTATTACATACTTATAATATTTCGGAATTAAGCATTATAAACGAAGAGAAGATTTAAATTGTTGACTTACGCCAGTGTTTCCCAAACTTATGACTTTAGTGTACCAATAATAAAAAAATTTATGTAGTTTTTATTATAAAAAAATTGCACAAAAATTAAAAATCACAACTGGCTGTTGACACCACTAATTATTAACTGTTAACTCTGCAAAAAATAGCTAATAGAAAAATACGTAATCCTAAATTTTCATGGCTAGCTTTGTTTTGAAATAAAAATTTTTGAAATTTTCGTCTGTTGCAAGATATTTCGCATAAGAACGATTACCCCCGCTAAACTGTTCCCGTACCCCTGGGAGTACGCGTACCACACGTTGGGAAACACTGACTTACGCGATAAAAATAATGATTTTAAATTTAATATAAATAAACTAATTACATGGAATTCTAATGTTTACTATTTTTAAACAAATAAATAGAATTTGTAGTAATGTTTATTTTTCCAAAAAACAAATTCTTCAAAAATTTGATTAAAAACAATGAATATCCAACAAATATAATCAAATTCTATGTGAAATAATTGATTTGTGTGTTATAATTATTAATGAATTTACAAAAAAAAATTAAATTCGTGCAAATCCATGGCTAAAAATCTCTTACAATTTAATTAAGGATTTGTTTCAATAAATGTTAATAATTTCCCTAAAAATAATCAAACTTAAAATATTATAATTAAAATTCGATCTTTTATTAATTATAAACTTTGAATTAACAAGTATAACAGTTACCTGGAGTAAAACCAGTTTCGGGTCAATCCAAGGCAACAGACAAATCAAATGCGGTTCGGTATTTCAGTAAGAACGCTCCATTAAACGTATCTCACTATTCTCCATTTCCCAATTTATTTTATATTTTGTAATCTGACACACTCGTTACGAAAACATTTTAATATCATTTTTACAAAATGGACGTTTTGATTTCCCTACTAGCTTTATATGTAACATTTTGTGTTTTATTCTGTATTTTTATTGATTTTCTCTACTTTTATGTTTGTTGCTTGATGTGCTTTATTTTCACTTCGATTTTTTATGCTCCTCACACTATTGTACTGATATATTTTGATTTGGCTAAATTACTCTTAAATTACTTTGGCTAAATTAAAGCACTCTAATTTGTGGATATAATCGTGTGAGCTGACGAGATTATATCTTTTCATTGTTTTTTTTACTTTTAATGAGTTTTCTTCTAAAATATGTTTTTCTTTGCTTTCCTTGTTAATCTCTCTCCTATTCAACTTTTTTATGTCTCTGTCTTATATTAAACAGTAAAACAATGTGCGTAATTATTGCTTCCTTCAGCTACACGCGATTTATAATAAAATGATTATTTAAAAAAAAAAAAAAATTTGAAAAATCATCAGCCTTAATTTAAAATCATACTATCAAATATAGAATCATAAAATCATACCTTCAAAAGAAAGCAAAATGAAATATTTCTACTTTCGTTATGTCTTCTTTTTTTTTTACCATTATTATTGATATTTCAAAAATCTTCATTTAATCGACTTAATAGTTTTACTAAAGAAACTTTATGAGAGTATTTCTGATATTATAGAAATTTACATATCTGTCTCTGATATCTCTGTGCAGTATCTGAAAACGTCAGCTTTGAAATAATTTAAGAATTATAAGTTTAGAAATATTAAATTTTCTTCAATAGATTTAAATGAAATTGCCTTTTAATTTAACATTATAAATTTAAAACTTTTGAAGTTTGTATATATTTTCTTAAAAATCACATACATACAAATGTACATGCCAGTTTAAAAGTTGCAGGCCGTCTAATACATCACTATAATCAAATACATTCTTTAAACCTTTTACATATTCTTCTTGCTCCTCAAAAAATAAAATTCAAATAGAATCTCTCTTCACGTTTATGTTTGGTATCATACGTATTAAGCGTACATGTTTATTTTTATGTTTAAACAATTGAAAGAAAGTGCTTTTATTATTGTTCTATTTATATTATGTATAAACATATAAAAACACATTACAAACAAATAAAAATTAAACAAATGAATGAAAACGTATTATTTATAATTGTCCCATAAAAAAATGGTGCCAAATTTTAGCATAATTTATTTAAAATCCAATTTTATTCTATTCAATGTATTTAAATCTCTTGTTCAAGATTTTCAGTAGTTTTTTTTAACCCCTTAACACAGATTTTTTGAAAAAAAACAGGCCAAAAAAAATCTTTTTTTTTTTAATGTAAAAAAAGAAACTTTAAAACAACTTTTCTTTTGGTGGAAAATTTTGATATACTGCGCTTTTGTTCCATGGAAAAAGGCTATAATTTATTCTTGAATAAATAAGTGTTATAGCTTACAATCCTATGTAAATGATAAATATCAATAAAGCGATTTTTTTTCCCTTAGCTTTCACATTGTTATTTTCAATTCTCGATTAGATTCGAGCGTGAAAATTTATAGCAGCATAAAATAAAACGCCGCTCGAATTATCTCGAGTGTGCACAGTTTGGCCTGTTTAGCACGCTCGAATTAACTCGAGCGCACAAGTTAAGGGGTTAAGCCTAACAATAGCATCTTATTTCTTACTTATTCAATGTTTCTTGTAATGTAAGCAGATCCCACTTATGGATCATTATTTCTGCAAATAATGCAACTTAATAATGATCTTAAGAATGTATGTGTATATCATATTATGTATTAAAACTCTTAAAGGCTTATAAAATACAAAAATATTTTGGAATACTTATATATGTTACAACAATTTTAATGATTTATGACTACTCAATTTTTAATCTGAAGTCAAAGAAAATATTTTACACCAAGATTTATAAACCTATTAAAAGTTAAGCTTAGTATACTAATATGCTAGTGGCAATTCGAGTTGTAAAGTTCTTAAATACATTTTTGTTTAAGTGAGAATATAATTAACTTAATTATTATCAACAAAGTGATTTTGAGATAATTAAGTTCCTTATATATATATAAAAAAATAGTTTCTTAAGAAAAAAATGTACCGGTTGAA
Organism: Parasteatoda lunata; assembly: GCA_949128135.1. Classification (NCBI taxonomy): domain Eukaryota; kingdom Metazoa; phylum Arthropoda; class Arachnida; order Araneae; family Theridiidae; genus Parasteatoda; species Parasteatoda lunata. The sequence goes on along the minus strand of OX421980.1, from coordinate 9,006,788 downwards.
GAAAGGAATTAGGGGAAAAAAACTATTTGTTACTATTTTGTTGTTCAAAAAATAACATTCCTTTTTTTTTTATTGTACAAAAATGAAGAAATTTGAGGAAATGAAGATTCAGTTAATTGTGACAATAGTTGTGGCATTCTTCACTGTATAGCTAAAAATGATCATAAAAAAAAAAGACAACCAAATTTAAAGAGATCAGAATGTATGGAATAGATTTGAATGATTTTGTAAAGCTATTTACCACATGATAAATTTAGTTTGATGTTACATAACTGTTTCACTCATTCAACACGACATATTAAATAATAATTTTGCTAAGTTACAAACACTGTCTTATTGTCGCTCAGAAGTAATTTAAAATATTTTCAAAGACTTCAGTATCAAATTTTTATTATATATTTTCATAAGACCAATGATTGGCACACTCTTTAATATATTTGAAGAGCTCAGTGGAAGGACCGGTTAAGTGACAAAGTTTGAGTATTAAATGGATGGAATAACCGGTTAAGTGACTTGGCGACAAATAGTCAATCAACAACCCTAAAAAATCTCCTGCTTGGCATCGAACGTTAAGGAGCGGGGAGAAATAAATTAAAATAAAAAAACTTGAAACAGCAGCTTCTACACATTAAGGGGAAAAATTCGAATCAATATTTAAAAAAAAAAAAAAAAAAAGATATGCGGACAAAATCATTCGAGACCAACTCCTAAGAGTCAAAAATTGCCATCATCGGTTACTTATCCCTTTCGGTAAACAATAAAATACATATTTCCCCACTCATAATAGGTATCGTGATACCTATATTAGTATATATAGTACATATTAAAACTGCATCAATTAACTAATATAAGCAATACCCATTACGAAAAAGTTAACTATTTTTCAGATTAATACTTTTAAGTTGTAAATAAGAAGGGGCTCACTTAAATTATTTAAGAGTTAAATTCGAAATAAGCGTACTTATTTGTTTGACTAAACTAATGGCAACTTTAAATCAGCATGGATCAGAGGAGACAGATTAAGTCTACATATGAATGAATCAGAGAGATAGATAGTTAAACTTTATTTTGTTCCATGCAAATTATACTTTGATAGAAACTAATCAGAGCGCCATGGACATCGGGCTAACCGAGAGGGGTTTTCGCGGTTTTTTACCTCTATTTTGAGCAAATGCTGATTTCTTCCACTTAAAAGAAATCTTCTTAAAGGTGAATGTGAATTTTTTTTTTAAACAGGTGTTATCTTGTCTTCTAAATTCAAGGTAAAGAAGTTGAAAATTAAAAAAGAAGGCGCATATTCACTGAGTGAATTGGAGTTCAATGGCAGAAATTCCGGAAGTAATAATCTAAATAATTCATTTTTTGTGAAAAAATTATAATTTGTATTTCAAAATCTAAACCTAGATAACTTTTGTATTAAAACTAATAAAAATACTATTAATTTCAGAAATACCTTTAGATGTAACATTTTAGATGAAAGACAACATTTTGACCACAATCAGAGCTATTTAAAAGAATACTTTTTAAAATAAAAAATTATCGAATTCTCGCCAATTAAAGCGATACATACTTGTAAAGCCTCTACTCCGCAAAAGCTGAGCTCAAGCTGCTTCTGAATCGTTTTTGATCGAATTTCGGACCAACAAGGCTGGATAAAATTTGATACCAGTTTATTTCAAATTAAGGTGACTAAAATTTTATTCTATGAATATAAGCCTTAATATATGTTTATTTATTTTATCGTTTAACACAAAATGAGGAATTTGCATGCGTTTTGATTATCTTGAATAGTCTAACTTAAAAGTTTCGAAAATCGACTCAGTACGTTCAAAATTGACCTGATTTTTTTAAAATCCTAACTTGAAATTAGCTTAAAACGAAACTAACTTCACGTGACACAAAGACAGGCGGCGATTGCTTATGACGTCCAAATCTACATCCTGAATAAACAACTTTTGAAGCGAATTCATTTTCTAATTATTGTTGGTTTATTTTAACTAATAACATACATTAAAAAGTATGAATTGTTTTAAAAATCCTATGTCGGTTTGATCGCAGACAGAGGAAATGTACAAGATTTTAAATTAAAAGTTTGAGGGAAATAATTCCTCAAATAATGTCTCTTATTTTATATATTTCTAAAATGTTTTATTTAATTATTATAAGAGATACAAACAATTTTAATTTAATTCTTTTTAACTTTTCCTCCGATCAACTACACAAAAATAAATTTAACTCTGAAAACCGATTTCAATAAAGAAAAAAACAAAATTACATATGTTTTATATCGAGAAGTTAAAGCAAAACGTAAAGAAAAAGGTCCTTTAATGAAATAAAGAAAGTCATAAAAAGGAATACTCTTTAATAATAGAATCCTTTTATTTCAAAGTATTAAAGGGAGCAACCTGAAGGGCATTTCATAAAACATTTTAATGCAGCATAATGAATTATTTGTTCAGAGAAGCTTATTCAAAAGCAAAACAATCTTATAAAATTAAAATGATCTTTGTAACAAATAATAAAGTTTCCCCTTTTTAGTCATAGCTTTGCACAAATCCTTTTGGTACAAATATTTTAAATGGTGTGTTAAATATTAACTCAAAACAAGTATTGTTAATACCAACATGGTATAAAACAATACTTGTTTTGAGTTATTTTTGAGAATTTTTACAGGGTGCAGGCTTTCACTATATCGGAAGGTGATGGGTGTCGTCCTATATTCTAACGTCCCATATTCTGTCATGAGCCGAGATAAGAAAATTGCGTTTTAAGGAGCGTGGTTAATCGAGCGATTTTAAATATTAATTACAAAATGACTAATAAACCCCCTGAACTGAAATTGGTGTATGTCGCCATAAAATGGTAGTGAAGTTTCGCTTTAAAAAAATAAATAATACGCAGGCTCCTCATTATATTCGATTAAAAACATTAAAAATCACGCGTGAAAACAAGCAAAAACCAAGCACAGAAATCATTAAAATCTTCCTTTATAAAGAGTTAGAATCAAATAAATAGACCCTCAAAAACTTGTGAGTTATGTCTTCTCTCATAATCATACTAAAAATATAATAATTGAACGGAAAAACAAAAAGGAGGAATATATAAACTTTAGAGCTCATTTACTCAAATTCACTTAAATGTAACTTAGCCGGTTCTTCAACTAAGCTCTTCATTTATAGCAACAATTACAAATAATGTAAAGAATGTTTAAATATTTGATAAATCAATTAAATTCTAGCTTTACAAACTTGTGATACATTTTTCATAGCACTAATACATAGGGCTACTTAACTATTGCTTTTGGATTTATTTTATAAGCCTTAATAAAAGGAATATATAGAAGACATTTGATAACTGAATAATTGTAAACCGACAGGGTTGCCACTCAAATCTGGAAAAAAAATTCCCTGTATTTTCCCTGTACATATTATACACAATATATTAAGAGGAAACAACAATTACTTTGCTCTTGCGTGAGCTATATTGGGCTAACTATATCTAATCACTGGAAAAACAGCTGAACATACTTCAATAATGCTATAGTAAATGAAATAGTTTAATATAGCTCAAATATCATGGTTAAATATCCCATAGATTACGCTCTGAGTGGTCACCATTCTTTAAAAGACAAAAATAAGAAACAAAATTCCCTGTATTTCCCAGTTTGTAAAGCAAAAAATCAAAATTCCCTGTATTTTCCCTGTACATATTATACACAATATATTAAGAGGAAACAACAATTACTTTGCTCTTGCGTGAGCTATATTGGGCTAACTATATCTAATCACTGGAAAAACAGCTGAACATACTTCAATAATGCTATAGTAAATGAAATAGTTTAATATAGCTCAAATATCATGGTTAAATATCCCATAGATTACGCTCTGAGTGGTCACCATTCTTTAAAAGACAAAAATAAGAAACAAAATTCCCTGTATTTCCCAGTTTGTAAAGCAAAAAATCAAAATTCCCTGTATTTTCCCTGTACATATTATACACAATATATTAAGAGGAAACAACAATTACTTTGCTCTTGCGTGAGCTATATTGGGCTAACTATATCTAATCACTGGAAAAACAGCTGAACATACTTCAATAATGCTATAGTAAATGAAATAGTTTAATATAGCTCAAATATCCCATAGATTACGCTCTGAGTGGTCACCATTCTTTAAAAGACAAAAATAAGAAACAAAATTCCCTGTATTTCCCAGTTTGTAAAGCAAAAAATCAAAATTCCCTGTATTTTCCCTGTACATATTATACACAATATATTAAGAGGAAACAACAATTACTTTGCTCTTGCGTGAGCTATATTGGGCTAACTATATCTAATCACTGGAAAAACAGCTGAACATACTTCAATAATGCTATAGTAAATGAAATAGTTTAATATAGCTCAAATATCCCATAGATTACGCTCTGAGTGGTCACCATTCTTTAAAAGACAAAAATAAGAAACAAAATTCCCTGTATTTCCCAGTTTGTAAAGCAAAAAATCAAAATTCCCTGTATTTTCCCTGTACATATTATACACAATATATTAAGAGGAAACAACAATTACTTTGCTCTTGCGTGAGCTATATTGGGCTAACTATATCTAATCACTGGAAAAACAGCTGAACATACTTCAATAATGCTATAGTAAATGAAATAGTTTAATATAGCTCAAATATCCCATAGATTACGCTCTGAGTGGTCACCATTCTTTAAAAGACAAAAATAAGAAACAAAATTCCCTGTATTTCCCAGTTTGTAAAGCAAAAAATCAAAATTCCCTGCATTTTCCCTGTTATTTCAGGTGATTTTAAAATTCCCTGTATTTTCCAGGTTTTCCCTGTGGAATGGCAACCCTGACCGATATGAAACTTGTTAAATTTTTAATATATAAAATGTATATCAGTATACATTTAAATGAAATCTTGTGTATAGTACAGACAAAATAGCAAATTGTTATAGAACTATCCTTGTTGTATTACATGATGTTTGTAATAATAATGTCTTACCTTGATGTTTGTAATAATAAAATAAATTTTTTTTGAAGGCACATAAGGACTGCTTTTTAAGTATTCCAAAAAGAAAATATTTTTTATAAAATCAATGTTTAAAAGGCATTATTTTATACATAGAAATTAAATTGTAAAAGGCTTGTTATCATCCATTCAATTTTTTGAAAGTCATAAAGCATATTAAATTTATAGTTTTCTTTAAAATATTATATTACAATAAGTACTAGACGAGAGCCGTGGTGGCTCAAGGAATAGAGCGCACTCATTCCAAGGAGGTGCTCCAGGTTCGAATCAAAGCGATGGCTGGTCGATAGTGGGTTCCTTTCCAAGTAACATAAATGCGGGTTAGTTCCATCAAAAATTCTTCACCTAAAGTTAGCTTCTCCCAACGCTTGATCCAGGAGTTCTCTAGTCTTCTAGAAGGGGTTCAAAATTACAAGGCTATGGAGTTGAACATTAATAGTCGAAAATACAGAATTGGGTCTGTTCAACGCCGGTATAAGATAGAATATAAAATAACTACTAGCCAGTTGGTGAAATTATTATTACAATTATTGAAATTACAATTACATCAAAACAAATTTAAAATTAATTTTTTAAAAAATACTTCATTTAGAATTCACTGGGAAAGCATGTACTTTTTAATACGTGTAACTATTAGCTGCTATTGAAGATTATTTTGCTTATATGTCAAAATAAAGATATTGAAAAGCAAAATATTACGGAAAAAAATATGACCTATACAATTTCTTTCCACGAAACTACTAGTTCTTACATTTGAATATGTATTTGGAACTAATTTACTTTATTAAAAAATTTTAAGAATTCTCTTCGTAATTTAGCAACTTTAATATATATAAAAATGTTGATTAATAAAGAAAAATTTTTAAAATTTTTGTTTTTATTTCAGTCTCTTTTAATAACTAAACCTGAAAGGCGAAATCATTTTATGTAATATAAACAGGATTGTTAAAATTAAACTGATGGTTAACTGGGACTCATCATTCCTAAACAGACCACATACAAATTTCATATTATACAAGATGAACATAAAAAGTAAAACACATCCTAATCACAACAAGTCCATCTAAGTACCAAATTAATAATTTAAATTAAAGCAACAGAGCGCAGTTATTACTCAAAATTTATTTTTAGCAAACTTTAGATGTTGAAATAAATGCTGTCCTCTTTCGCAAATACCAAATTTAACAGATTTTGGACAACTTTAAATGTTCAAAATGACATTTCACTCATCCCACACTCAAGTATCATTTTTCTTTTGCTCTTTGTTAACAAATGCAGATGTTCAATTTTTCATTGACTTCTGAAGAATAACACTCCTCAAGCAGCAATTTATATTAGATAACATCAAAAAGGTAACATCAGAAAAATCCAACGTTATCTTGCACATTTTATGAACAACTAATATTTATCTAGCGTTCGCCGTGATATTATTTTGCATTGATTTTAATGCTATATAATATTAAATTTCATATTATCTGTTATCTTACATCGCTCTTAATTTTTAAATATACAAGGGGAAGATTTGGATAGTAGAATAATTCAGAGATACGATTGTACTTAATTTTCTGTGTTGTTGTGAAGCAGTAAAATATAGAAAAATAGTTTTGTCATTTCAGCAATACAGAAAAACTAAATAAAATTATATTACCGAATTCTGCTACCATCCATTTTCCTCCCTCTTATTCCAAAGTATATTTTGTGTCCAGTTAATATTTTTGAATAAATATTTGAAGTTCAATTAAGATATAATACTTAAGTAAAACTTTTATTATGATTTTTTTGTTTAATCAATGAATTTTTTGATAACTGTTACATCTTTAATCATTTTTAAATGTTTATTTTTTATTTTAAATGTATTCTTAATTTTTTTCTTCAGAAATGAGCCAATTTTATTATCTCTAGCCATCTCTCATTTTACTTTAGCCATTTGTAATTTCACTTTTATCATACATTATATATTCTGAAATTATATTATAAAAAACACACTATATAATTATAAAGTTTATTTATATTTGAATTGAGTGGAAATTTTAACTTTAATTTTTTTCTTCTTTTAAAACCTTAACTAAAATTATTTGAATTTTGAAACTGCCATTTTTTGTAATAATTGAGACAATATAGAAAACACTTTAAAATTTTTCAAATTACTTACTTCCATAACTTTTCTCCAACTTCTTTTATCATTGAAATTAAATGGATAAATACTTACATAACTTTATTCTTATAGTATCTGAAACTTTACTTAAGAAAAAAACCGGAAATAAAACTTAAAGACATCATAGAAATTTTACCAGGGAGTGAAACCAGGATAGCATCTAATATAAAAATTGCCAATAAAATTTTATAATTTAAAAATAATTTTAACATGGGCACGTCAGAATTTAAACAATATGATTATTATTTAGAGGTGCCTTGTATTAAATCAACAATCTTAGACAAAAAATATTTCATAACATTTAAATTTCAAAACCAAAAAAAGTAGTAAATGTTGTGTTTTATCTAAATTAAATTTGTACAAACATATAATTGCATACGAGAATGAAACGAAAAAATATAGCACATTTTACATCATCTTTTAAAAGCTATCTTAAGTATTAATGATCAAAATTTGACTACCATCAATTACTCTTTTGAGAATGCTGCTATCACAAAAACTATTTTTGTCTGAAACAATTCCATTGCTTGTATTTCCTTGATTAGAGATTATGCCTAATGAACATAGTAAATAGGTTTTAAAAAAAAAAAAATAGGTGATACTTGTAAACATTTTGTTCAGAGCATTTAAAAAAAAGAAAATAGAAAAAATTGAGCAGAAGCTGGGTTTCTGGTATTGATGGATTGGATCTGCCATAAAAAGAAACTTACACATTTAAAAAACAAAAATTCACAAAGAATATTCAGAACCCACTGATGAAAATTTAAACAAGATTCTTTATTACACTGATATTAAGTTTTCGATTTTACAATAAAGCAAACGTTATCCAGCTAAATTTTAAATAGTCAGACCCAGATATAGTGAACATGGTTTAAAGTGAACTCCCATAAATAGTGAACGAAATGTTTGCTCCTGTGCCTTGCTGCACACGTATAATGTTATTTTTTGTGGATATAGTGAATCAAATAGGAGAAGAAGCCGGATATTATGAACTATTTTTTGTCATTGACTGATTTATTTTCTTCATTTTTTTTTTTTTTTGCAATAATTTTGAAATTTCTGCTTCAAAATAAATATATATACCGATTTTTAAAACCATCTATATGATGTAATGTAGCAATAAGCATTTTTTCTTGTTTCCTTCATTATTGAATTGGTTCAGCATTAGCATTCAAAGAAGTCGCAATCCTTCTGTATCTGGATGAGCCGATGAATTTGCTAAGCGATTTTGTGAGACTACTTTTAGGTGCTCGACTGGCTGGTTAGACAGATTTATAAAGCGGAAAAACATAAATTCAGGAAAAATTATCGGAGAGTCGGGAAGTGTTTCCATATCTGATGTTGAGGATTGCTTATCAGCTAAGGATACTAATTATTTTGTACGCAAGATGAAGAGTAATAAAAAATAAGTTAACACATTTTGGTTACTACGCATTATTTGTCAGTAATTTTTGTATTTCATTTTATTGGTCATTTACTTAAATAATGTGTAATAAAAGGGGAGAGTTTGGAACCATTAGTTAAAAGTGTTTGTGGAATGGAGTTCTGGTTATAGCAAACCGAAATTTCGGTCCTTTGAAGGTTCACTATAGCAGGGTTTGACTGTATTGAGTCAAAGAAATTTTTACTATTATCATTATTTTACTATTATATTATTTTAAATATGATAAAAATAGATACACTTTTTACCTCAAATTTCAACCGAATAATTCAAAATTACAGTAATAAATGCAATGCTGGTAGAATAAATACTCATAAGCTCTAGAGTTAATGTTTAATGACGTGAAAATGGAATTGCTTCTAAACATTGGAAAATAAAAAAATAACCAAATTTTAATTATATCTAACTGTTTTTATAACACTTCTCTGCTATAAACAATTTCTAACATTATATCTTATAAAAATTTATTAAAGCACATATATCTGAAAACCCCCATTTTCAAAAATTCTGAAGATTTATTACGAAGTTGCAGATTATTAAATTACACACTGCAGTAATTAAGAATAAAAAAAAATCATGGTAAACATCATTATTTCACAACATAAGTATTTCATTTTAAGACAAAACACACTATAAAATAAACTTCATTTCATTATTAAAGCACTATATACTTACCTTCATCGTTTAATATAAACATTCTCGATAGTTTTTTGGTAAATTACAAGTAATTGGTAAATTAAAAACACACATTTGTTATTAAATAAAATGATTTTTATTCTTTATACCAAAATGCAACAGTCTGACTATGTGCTTTTATTTACTATTATTTTTAAATAAAAAAATTTCCAAGAATTTACAGTCATTTTCATGCAGTTTAGAGTTTTATTCCTTCAATTGCAAGTTTTTGTTTACTTGCAACTATATTTCCGAGCAATAAACCGAGGAATCTTTAAATGCTTTTTTGAAGGATTTTATAAAATGATCAGCAACAGTTAATAAAGAGTACACCACACAAACACAGCAGGGATGAATCACACACATGTGCGCCTGTCTCCAAACTTCTTCACAACTGTGGCGTGTCTTGGCAACCATTGATTCTCCTCAAAATGAACTGAAGTGATGAAAACCCACTAGGGTAAACCTGTATTAAACCTACTCATACTCATTCTCAATCGGACTTGCATGAGAACACGTGTTTTCATTCTCTCTCATGCTAATCTGGATTATCTTATTTTTACAAAAGGTTTTTAATCATGTGAACTATCTACTTTATTGTACATTAAACTTCCTTGAGTTTAAGGTTTTTTTTTATCTTTATTTCCTGTTATTTGCTAGATGAATAAATTAATTCCTTTTATCGATGGCACTGCTTTTCAGTTAACTACCTTCCTTCTCTATGGTTTGCCGTTTATTTTACAACAAATAAACTTTGAATGATAATGAAGTAGTCATTTAGGAATTTTGTTAATGACTAAAGGAGAAGGTAAATTTTCCTTTTTAATTTTGTCTTCATTTTATTATTTTCCTCTTCATTCTTTTTATGTTGTATTACAAAGAAAATATTTACCTTAAAGCAAACTATTTCTAACTTTTGAAATTTTGGACTGTGTTAGAAGTTTTATTGACGATGAAAAATAAGGTTTATGGACTTTATTATAACCACCATGGGTTTTATTATCAACTTATACTAAATTACAGAAAAAAAGCTACGGACAAAAAAAGGTTTGGGGAAAGAAAACACTGGAAAAAAGTACCTTATTAACTATTTTGCAATACTGTTAACTGAATATGGCAACTACAGAGAAATATTTATTGCTTTTCTGATTCTTTTTTCCACCCCCTTCATTTCGAAAAAAAAGGCCAAATCCCCATGATCTCAGAGCAATGCATTTTATAGATCATGCTTTAAAAGTCACTGACTTTGATCTTTAAAAGCAATTAATTTTATATTTCCAGAGGTTTGTAATATTTGTTGAATTAGAAGTGTTGCCAGACTGGCTACACTGCACTAGAAAAGGTCAATTACTGGCCATCTGATAAAATTTCTTAAGAGCAATTGAATTAGTTTGTTAATGATAAAGTATAAAATTTCAAATATTATGCCGGAAACCATTAGTTAGTAATAAATATATTTCAACAATTTATTTACATACTAATTCTATAAAAATAGCTTGGTAACAATCTCAATTTAAGAAAAATAATGGTTATACAAATATATATATATTTAATCTCACAGAATTAAAATAACTGGCACATTGTTTTTAGGCTGTTGGGGATTGAGAAGGTTGACAATACCTAACCCCATTCACCTGCAAAAAAACAAATAGGAAAATTACATTAAACTATACTGGTTTTATTCATTTCATTTGTAAGATAAAAAAAAAAAATTCTACCAAACTCACTCTGTAGTCATAATCAAGTATGAAAGACGGAATGTCTAGTTGATCAGGTGGAATAAGATAATAAAGATATTCAATTCCCCCTAATAATTGAACTTTGTCTTTGATTGATGAAGCCGTAAATGTTGTAAACCACCAGCACATCAACTGGAAAAAAATAAACAAAAACATTAAATTGTTTGTATTATTACACAGATATAAAGCTTTAATATAAACATATGGCTGTCAACTTGAAAAGCAAAATATCAAGTAGATTCTACAATTAATATAAATTTCACGCTAACTATTAAGTAGTTATTTAAACTGTTTTAGACAGAGGGAATGTTTTTGTAGTTAATAAAATATTTTTTGTAGTTAAAAACAACATTTTATATATTGCTCTACTAAGAACAAATTGAAATAGATTGCAATATTTTTTCTATTTATGACTAACATAAATGAGCAATATAAAATATTTATTACATTTTCGTGTATGTATAATTTTGATTAGCAATACAACAACTGTTTTAACAACTAAAAAATGTTTTAACAACTAAACTGTGTTTTAACAACTAAAAAATAATAACTTTTAGTACAGTTCAAAAAGAAAAGCTTCAAATTTCTAGCTAAAAATAAATGAGGCTTACTTCATAGTTTAGCAGTAATAATAAATTGCTCACACAAGCAATAAAATAAGAAAAAAAATATTTTTAGAGAGGTTTTTAAGATATTTTCCTTAGAAAATTTTCTAAAATGTACAAAAACTAAGAAAATATTTGATTAAAGCAAGAGACCAGGAAAAAGAAGGATTGACAACTGTATGTATACAATCAAGTCTCAACCTACAGACATTCTTCCAAGTAGACACAATTTTCAAAATCTCTGGCAGTCTTCTATTAATAAACTCTAAATACCCTTGTCCTAGGGCAAACAATCTCTTAACTGGCAGTAATTTTTATCTAAAAAGCTATTAGATCATAAAAGCCAAAGACTCCGCATTTTTTAGAAGTTATTTTTTGTTGAAACATAAATTTGATGCAAGAGTGAACGCTTTTGTAACATCTATCATACTTCAGGAAGATTATCCATATTATGAATTGAATACAGAATAATTCCTTTGCAGGTTCATTTATAGAATAATGGATTATTTTATATGAAATATCATGTCTCTGAAAACTGATAAAATTAGACTGGTAGATTTCCTTCCTCTTGTATAAATGTAAAGTGTAGAATGTTAGTTATGTAAATAAGTACATAAACTATGTACAGTTCTACAGGATTTTTTTTTTTTTTAATCACTATGATTTTAATTAAATCAAAATAAATATTAATTCCTTTTTTGTAAAAAATAGATTTTTTGAACCATCATATTAATTTATTTAAAACAATTTATAGCATTAGATATCTCATTTACCTTGTTACGCTCTTAAGCAGAAGTGAACAATTTTATTGGTCTCAAGATTGTCAGCTATTTGTATTTAGGATTAAAATACAATTAAAAAAACTCCATTTTTTATGGTTTTGATTATTGCTCAAATTTTCTCAATTGAAACTTATATGCTACTTTTTTTCATATCAACATAAGCTGGTGATCTAAGTCACAAAGCAAACATTATTAAATAACTATTTGGAGATAATTTTAGGTTATGTTATTAGAAAGATGCACTTCAGGTAGATGTGAGGTTGTGGTTTGCATGCATTACAACCTAGGTCCAAACATATGCAGTAGATAATCAACTTCTTAGATATATAAAATACTAGATAGAGGTTGTTAATTATCTACTTAACCTTTTCGCAGCGAGTTTCTTTTTACAACAGAACAATTTTGGTAGCATAAACTATGATTAGGGCAGCATTATGTACGGTAGTGCCATCTATGTTCTGTGAATGAAAATACCTTCAAAAATATTGGCAGGACTGGTGGGAAAGTCTCCCATTAGACAGAGAAGCGTTTTTGTCCCAAAAGAATTTTCTGAAATTTGCTTGGGGCGTATGTGTCATGTTAGGCTTGAAAGGGTTAAGGTGTTTGACAAGGTGCTTATGGATGCACACCGTAAACTCATTTCTAACTGAGGTAATTTATTCATACATCTATCAGAAGTTTTTAATTATTGATTTTAGGTATTTTATTTTATACCTTAAGATATTTATTTACCAACCTAAAGTGCTTAATTTTATACTTCATAGAAATTGTTAATTAATCTATTTAAGGTATGTGACAAGGTTGTAATAGCCTCATTTCTACCTGACATAACCTCCTTTCTACCTGAGTTGCTTTATTTTTACCCCTATCAGAAGTTGTCAATTATTTTCCTTAGGTATTTTATTTCACACCTTAAAATATTATTTGCTAACCCTAAAGTGTTATGTTTTATATTTCATTGATACTAATTATCTACCTATGGTGTTTGACAAAGTTGTAATGTGCATATGCAAAAACCTTATTTCGACCTGAAGTGTTTTACTTTTACACCTATTAAGTTATTTTTTATCAACTTAAGATTGAAAAATTATACCTTAAGATGTTACATTATTAACTTAAGATATAAAATTAACAACTTCTAAAAGGTATAAGATAAAACACCTCAGGTAGATATGAAGTTAAACTATGTCTCAACAAATATACCTTATTTCAACCTCTAAAACACCTTATAAAATACCTCATTTCTACCTCAAAAATACCAAATTTTTTTTTTGTAAGGAATACAAACATATTTCATATACTTACTCTACTCCAAAATGTTGGGTGAATTATGTAAAATCTTCTCAAATTCTTTTTATACTTGTATTCAAGAACACTATATACATCTTTAAGGAATGTCAATGAAGGATTGTTTTCACTAGATGTAAGTGTGTGAAAATAAACTACAACATAGTCTTTCTGCACTAGGGAGTCCAAAGTTAGAACTAAATACATGACAGCCTATCAAAAGACATAATAAAAATAATATTTTACTTTTTGACTTAGGTATATAAACTTATTAAACATAGAGTTAAAATAAATAATATTTAAAAACAAAATAAAAAATTTCCAGCGTAACAGCCTTCCCTAACATTAACTACCAATGATTCTGCAAGACTTTGGATCTGTGGTACCTAGGGTTTCTAAAATTCTGGGACATTTTTCACCTAGAAGTGGGTCTCAATTTAAAATATTAATCCCCTTTATTAAGATTTACTTAAAAAGTAAATATTTTATGATGAGATGACATAAAAATGCAAAATTAGTAGTTTATTTAGCAATTTAACAAAGAATTTAAACCAAAATTTTCATATCAGTTTTCTAAAATGCTAAATAATCCCCAAATAGGCTAAGATGTTTTAATAAAGAGCATCTTGATTCCATCTTAATCAACAAATATAATTTTCTATCAAAAATTGATTTAAAAAAAGGTAAATTATGCTTTCATTTTCAAAAAATAAGAAAATATTGCTAATAGTTTTTCCATTTAAACTACAAAAGAAGAAATAGCTCTTGATGTAACAGCTGGTTGGCTCTTGATGTAAGAAAGACTTGAATCGGAAAACTTGCATTTTACAATGATATTTGCAGAGTGGGGTCTGAGATGTGAAATCCCATCGCTACAAAATATCTGATAAAAACTAAATTTTGGGTATATCGGTTTTTATCTTGTTCAATCAGCCATCACAAAAAATTATATTTATTTTGGAGATTATAAATAACAGAAATTAGGTTAACTCAAAAAAAGTCTCCAAAATAATTTTAAAACATTTTACTGCATACTTACTTTATTCAAATCAACTTGATTAACTTTAAATCTGTTACCAATAAATACAACAACTGGTCTACCAAATCTGTCTTCTCCACTGTGATATAAACAACCTAAATTTGCAATTGACCGAAGATCTTCATTTCTAGCTTTACGCAGTAATCTCTCATATCTAGATAGAAGAAGGATGTACAATATATATTTCCGTTTAAAAAAAAAATTTTAACTATAGAACTTCTTTTCTAAAATAAGTATTAACTGATCATGAAAAAAAACAAAACATTTTAACTTAATAAACACTTACAGACAAAATTGAAATTCGATCTTAGTATCTAAATTAGTGAACCAATCTAAACTAATTTACACAGTGAGTTACAGGAACTTAACTTTAAACTTTTACTGGAAATTGTAAAATCTGAATAAAAAAAAGTAATAAGTAATGATTTAGAATAATCATCAGTAATTATTAACCTTAATTTAAAAGGAACATTTGCAAAACTTTGTGTTTACCTAGAATTTTTGATCTTATGTAATAAATGGTTTTCTATTAAGGAACTATTTCTAGAAAGACATCAGGAAAACATTCATAAAAAACTTGGACCTTGGCATTCGCTGTTGACATTGATTTTGTCAGTATATCAAGAGCTTGCAGAAACATTTAAGTTATTAGGTAGAAGCTGAGGATAAAAAAAATTAGACCTAACAAGAAATGGAAATAAAACTAAATCAATGGAAATTATTCATAAAATACTTAACCTATATACCTATCAGGAGTAAATAACGGCACTTTTAAAATTGTATTACAATTCAAAGACCTGAAAATTTTATTCACTAACACTTATTCGACAGTTAATGACTAATAGATTTGCTATATATCAACAAGTTGAAATTTCTATTTATCTGAATCAAAATTTATTATTTATTTTTATATTATTATTTCCATAAATTTTTTATTAAAAATAGGCTGTAAAATTAATTAACTTATCTGGAAAAACTGGATAAACCATAAAATACTAATTACAGGGGTGCTACTCGCAAAATATCAAACTGTCTCACCAGAAATTGCATTTCGTCTCAGTTAAAATCTCTTTTTGGCTTAGTTTGTCTCAGCTAAAATTATTTTTTGACTCAGTTTATCTCAGCTAAAATGACTATTAATCAGTTTGATAACAATATAAAGATAATTTTCAG
The DNA here is from genome assembly GCA_949128135.1 of Parasteatoda lunata. Classification (NCBI taxonomy): domain Eukaryota; kingdom Metazoa; phylum Arthropoda; class Arachnida; order Araneae; family Theridiidae; genus Parasteatoda; species Parasteatoda lunata. Next base: position 8,990,859 of record OX421980.1, on the reverse strand, counting down.
GATCCATAAAACCATTAATAGCATACTAGGAGTACTACAATTATACATACATTCACTATTGCTAGGATTTTAAAAAACCTGCATATAATTGACTATAAGAGTCCACAAAATTGTTTTGTGGTCTCTGTTGTTTTCATATATTGCATTTATCATTTATGCCAATGAATAGTATCTGTTCCAGAATTTTACAAAGTAAATTTTAACTTTCTTATTTTTTTAAATATAATGGTGTAACCTTTCTAAAAAGAAATATCTATTTAGTTTTGGTAATTCAAAAGGGAAAATACCCATTTTATTTTAAGCTCAAATTTCATCTCAAAATATATAACTATTCAGTTACAATGCAAGGTCTACAGATTTCAATAATTAAAAGAGAAATTCAGTAATTAAATAATGAGAGTTTAAGAAAATGGTAGAGAACCAATTATCCAGGATGCTCGGGACCATCCCAGATGTCTGAATTTCCCGGTTTTCTGAATCGACTAAGAAGTGTCGTTAATCGATGTTTTATCGAACCCGAATTACAAGGAAAAGCGTAACACATTTTTAAGTAAGAGAAGAAAGAAAAGCACTCCTAAATTTAAAAAAAAAAAAAAAAAAAATGGTAGAAAAATAACATTTAAAAGTATAAAAACACAAGTTTAGACAAGAAAAACAAGTTTAAAAAATACAAAATTCTCATATTAATTTTTTAAAAATAATTACAATTCCTAAATTAACTAATATAAACAAAACCAATGATTAAATAACGCAATATATTTCATACCTAATTATACGGGGGGGGGGGGGCGATAAAATAAAAGGAAAACTTATTAATCTAAATAAAAATAACACTTGAAAATTGTCGAATCAAAACGATAGTTAAAAAAGGCACTAACATAAATATTAAAACCCGGAACAGGGCAAGATCAATAAGATCACCGGAATTAAAAAAAAAAAAAAAACTAATAAAATTTATGAATAAAAAGAAATAATTTATTGAGTGCGAAATTTATAGCGAAAAGGAAAAAAAATCAAACGTAGTGGAATCAGAAAAACAAAACTGCAATCTGCTTCATAAAATAATCGTATGTTTAAATTAATAAACAATTCTCCTTTTATTTTTTTTATAAAAACAAGACTCTTAACGAAAGCAGATGTGATTTCACATCAAGAAAAACTTGCAAATGACACCGCACTCCCAAACAATCAGAATTTATTCAAAAGGAAAATATTTTATTTTTATTAATCGATGTCAAATAGATAAATATATTTTTCTCTTCCATCTTCTGTTCAATCATATGCAGGTGCAACGCATTTCTCCCACCCCCTCATAAATCAAAGAGAAAACGAAATCAGCAAGCCACTCCTTTGAGTTTGATTGACGGGTAGAAAATAAAACATTCGTCCCTTCCCTGCCCCCTCTAGATCTAAAAGGTCACGGTTTCTCTGGGTAAATGGGGGAAAAAATTCTCCCCTTTCTCACATTTTCCTCTACTCAACTTCAAGGATGAGTCTAATTTCCGCTTTTTTTTCATAATCGTTCTAGTTTAAAATGACGGGAAAACTCGAGCAAAATTTTGGGTACAGGATAAATGGTTCTCTACTGTAACACAAAAAAAAACACTCTTTGATAGAATTCAGGAGGTGCAGTGAAATTTTGAAATATTTTAGGTAGGAATTTTTCAAGAAAATTTTAGGGAGCACTTAATAGCCAAAAATTAGCATATATAAATTTTTATATCAAAACAGAAATATATAAAAATTATTATAAACAATTTAAAAAGACGCATATAAATATACTTTTCTTTCTAAAATTACTTGCATCCTTATTAGGTATAAAAGTAAACTTTAGTTAATTGGCATTGACTAGTAGATTGTACTTTCTTGCATTCACAAAATCAGTTAGTTGACTATGTTTTTTTAATTTATATAGCTAAATATACAATCATAAAATGTAATTATGAATGCACTTAGTAATTGTTTAAATGCAACAACTGTAGATTATTTTAGGGATGCAAGAAAAATGTTGGTACAATTTTAGGAAATAAAAGGGAGAGTTAAAAATTTTAGGAATTTCAGGGCTAATGTGGACCCCTGAGAATTATTGTTTCCTTTTCTTGTTGGAATATTTAGATTGCTTCTCTTTATTTTCCTGGATCTTTTTTATAAGATCTGGAGTTTTTTCATTTGCTTCCTTTAGAAGCACTTGACCTGCTTCAATTTCTTTGAGGTCTTCAACTTTTAATCCATCAGCAACATGGCTTTCAGCTAAAGAAAGCATATTTTGTGCTGATAGCAGCTGATCTGCAAGTATCTTCCCCTCAGCTGTATTGCCCGAGTGAAAGTTCATCAGAACAATTATCTTGCAATGTGCGTTTACTTTTCTTTGCTTCTCTTTCTTTTCTTCTGCTTCTTTTTCTCAAAATGCTCTCCAATGACTCACGGCGATGCGGATTAATATTTGAAACTGAATTCAGGTTTGTCAAATTTTGGACGTTTTGTCTCATAATGGCGCAGCTTTGGCAGAAACTGAGCTGAATGTCGCAAAATGGCGCAGTTATACCGTTTTGTCTCAGTTTGTCGCAAATGGCGCAGGCGTAGCACCCCTGTAATTCATCTCCAAATTTTGATAAAAAACTTAACTCTTTGAAGGGATTGAACAAAACCTATGGTAAAATACCTATTACAATTGGTGAAATTATAAAATCAGCATATTTAATTTAATGTATGTTGAAAATATTAATAATGGCAATTATGAGAAATATAAATAATGTATAAACTATATAGTTTAATTAAATAAATTTCTGAAATACAAATAAAAAACAAGGTTTTCTCACTTAGTCTTACTTTCAATAACTTTTTTAATGATCACATATGTTTTGCTACCTTTTTTTTTAATGGAAAATGATGTGACAATTGCAAACCATGCAGGAAATGTTTTCATATATACAATATGTACAATATATGTTTGTTTTTTTAGGATTATTCCAGAGGATGAGGATGAAATGGTTTTGTGTGAGGGTGCTTAGTTTTGTTCTCTTCTTTAACGAAGCAAAAATAACTTGTTTTACTCTCGGTTAATGACATAAGAGAGGGATGTGAAAGAGGAAGGGCGAATATATTGTGGAAAGAAGCGAGAGAGTTTCAAATCTTTCAAAGGGATAAAAAAAACTAATTTAGCTTAACATTGCTTAATTTTGCTCTCACTTTTCCGAAAATGACCAATGTTTAGATTTCTTTTTTTGTTAATGTTGTTATCACAAACCACCAAACTGATCATCTTGATGAGTGCTTAGACATTTTTGATAATGTGATGAGTGTTTTGACATTTTTGATAATGATTCAGATTTTTTTTATGGTTTTGAAGTACCGTAATTTCCCAGAGAAATGCCGCTCTGGTATATACGCCGCGCCCTCAAAAATCGGCTGAAAGAAAAGAGCATTTCACCAGACACGCCGCACCATTGTACACGCCACATCGAATTTTTAACAATTAACGAATTTTGAACTTAACTTAGGTATTGATTAAAGACTTAACACATGCTCTAAATACGCATATGTATATAATTTAAATAGTTAAATAAAAACCAATGAAAGGATACTGAATATACAAAAAAATAGAAACAATCCTAGTATATAAAATAGATTTCAATAACTTTCTAAGTAAAATTAAGCATTTTCTAATTTTAAAGTGAATGAAAATATTTATAAATATAACGATCTTACTTTTAAATCAACAATTCAAAATCCTGTTTAAGAAATAAACGATAAATCCTAACAAATTTCGTTCAAAGAAAAACTTAAGAATAATTTATATAGATATCACCTATTACTATATATTCATATCACTAAACTAAAAAAAATCCCTCAAAATCAGAACTCTCTGTATCAAAGCAAATTAGGTTTACTAGTTAATGGTTTATTTCGGCTTGATCTCTGTCATTCTCACTTTCAGCCTCATTTTCGGTTTCGTTTTGTCCCGAAATGATTTTCGCCCTTTAGAAGCCATTTATCACAGTTTCTTTTTCTCTTTTAATTGCTGACAGCTTAAACGCAGGGGGTATAATTTTTCCTCTTTATGGGAGGCATTTAAAATGGATAACTTAAATACAAGTTATGTTAAAACAAAACAAAAATAGTATAAAGGAAACAAAATATTAACGAAAGAAAAATATTAATAAAACAAAAACGCATCAGAATTGAAGATTAAAAAAAATAATAACAAGCTTAAGAAGTTGATCAAAATCAGACAGAAATATGAGCAATGAAAAAAATAATAAACAAAAAGCGCTCTCCCAAGCATTTAAAACAAGTTTCTATTTTTAGCAATTCCTCCCCCTATTTTCGCTTCTCAAATCATGTTTTTTTTTTAACTGACTCCGCCTTGGGCGGTCTTTCTTTTATCCCTGTCTATAATTCTCACACACTTTGCTTTTTTCCCTCTTCCCTGACCCTCAGTTGAAAGTTTGAAATTCTTTTTGAACATTCTAATTGTAAGATTATTGAAGGTCATTCCAAGCTCATCAGCACCCTTATTCACATGTTTTTAACAACCAGCTGAAGAAAAAAGGAAAGTGAAGAGAGGCATCCATGACAAGTGGAAGACATATTTCCTGGAAAAAACGGAGGGGGGGGAGTGTTTGTTTTACAGTTGAGGTTATCACTGGCCCCACCCTGATTTCCTTCATTCATCCCTTTCTGATTTATGCTTCTCAACTCCAAAGCCCATTTCCTACACTCAACAGCTGTTCATATTGCAGAAGGGAAAGAGATTTTGTTCTCTTGTGGACAGTGGTCTCCAAAAAGTGATTCCAAGAAAGGATTGAGGAGTGTGGGGAGGGGAAAATTCCAGGTGTGCTGACCATTCCTTGGAGTAACATTAATCATGAAAAAATTAATAAAAAGCACAGTAACAGGTGGAAAAAAATGATGAAATTTCCAGTGGAGTTTCTAAAAAGCAAAATTTTTTAAAGAAAAAAAAAATAATACTATATAGGCTGCCTTGTTAAATACGCCTTCCTACTAAATTTTCAAGTTTTAAATCAATAACGCCGCGGCCTATCTCCGCAAAATTATGGTATATATAAATTTGTAATAATTATGCTCAATTTCATCTTATTTATATTTTTTTATTAATTTAATTTGCTTATAGTTTATTTAATTATTAATTAATTATTAATTAATTATTAATTAACTAATTAATTAATTATTAATTAATTAATAATTAATTTGTTATAAACAAATTAAATTAATAAAAAAATATAAATATGATGAAATTGAACATAATTATTACAAATTTATATATACTTCAAAACCATAAAAAAAATCTGAATCATTATCAAAAATGTCAAAACACTCATCACATTATCAAAAATGTCTAAGCACTCATCACATTATCAAAAATGTCTAAGCACTCATCAAGATTATCAGTTTGGTGGTTTGTGATAACATCATTAACAAAGAAAGAAATTCAAACATTGGTCATTTTCGGAAAAGTGAGAGCAAAATTAAGCACTCTTAAGCTAAATTAGTTTTTTTTATCCCTTTAAAAGATTTGAAACTCTCTCGCTTCTTTCCACAATTTATTCGCCCTTCTTCTTTCTCTCACATCTCTCTTTTATGTCATTAACTGAGAGTAAAACAAGTTATTTTTGCTTCGTTAAAAAAAGAACAAAACTAAGCACCCTCACGCAAAACCATTTCATCCTCATCCTCTGGAATAATCCTAAAAAAACAAAGCACTTTTTCTTATTTCTACTATTCATTTAGCAAACCTCTTCCTACCTCCATCTCTCTTACTTCGTTCTTATTTTACCTTGATACAGTTGATTAAAAAAATGTCAGCTCACAAAAGCATTAGTGAAAGGGGACTATTAGTTTGTTAAAGGTGGCATTTGTCGACAACTCCAGTTGTCATACTTGAGTTAATACTTGTTTGGGAAAAAAGTAGATATATTTATTAGAAATAGGAACTAGACTTAAAATATATAAATTTCATCAAACCTACTCATCAGGTTTTGTTAAATTATATATAGTGAAACAATATCTTTTAACTTTTTGAAGAAACATACTATCTTTTCAAAAAATGGGTTTTCATAAAAAAAGTATGAGACAAATAACATCTTTACCAGAAATTAATTTATCCAATACAATAATGTATCTTAAAGAAATGTCCTTACATTCCACATAGTAAAAATGAAAGGTTGCCCAATCTTTCAGTAATTTTGCACTGTTAGGAGACTTCATTGGGCACAATATTACTTGTACTTATAATAAAGATGACAATAGGACAAAGTGATAAAAAAAAATTTAATGTGGGTGGTCCTGATTACTCAAAATTGTATGCATAACATTCATAATTTACTCTAAGCATTAATAAGGAAATATCTATATTTGGGCATGCTTCAATTCAAGTAGTAAAACCCATTTTAACAGAACATGCAACTTCTATAAAATATCAACTCAACATTAATTATGATTTTTTTTATAAGCTAGAAATTTTCATGCTCATTTCCAGCAGGAAACCACTAGTCATGCAGCAAATAAATGGTTTATCAACAATGGTATACATATTATGGAATGGCTCACAGATTTTTCAAATTTAAATTTATAGGAAATTATACAGGTGAAATAGCACAAAGATAGAAATGCAGCAATGTAAATGATACTAAACATGAAATTGGTGATTTATTGACAGTTTTATTATTAGATTTTGGAAAAACCTAATGCAAAAATAGGAATTGAATGACAATAAAGAAAGTAGAAAGTTTATTGGATGCTGAAATTGATAAATTTTATGTACATTTTCTTATCTTGTTCTATAAGATTCATTTCTAGGACTTTTTGCACTATTCTTGATAATTAATAATAAAATAGACAAATAATCTATAAAGAATTATTCGTTAGCTATAATAATATTATCATTGAAACTAAGTGTTTCTATCTCTTTGAAGCAACTTATTACATAATATCCAGTTTTTGAAACTAGTTATAAATTGATTGCCAGCATGTTTACATGATGAAGCATTTATTTAAATAAAATTAAAATGTAAAAATTCAATTTAAATCTTTTTAATGTTTAGGAAAAACTTTTGATAATATAATCATCCTGGAAATAAATGCAATAAAAACAAACTACCCATACTTAGTTTTTCTTTGGACTTCAGATGTCCACGAATCAGCAGAATTCTTATTAGTTACTGAGCGATGCCTATCCAAATCACCATGCATTTTTGCAAATGCGGTTTTGCCAATACACACAGAGGATTGCAACTCTGCTGCTAAATCAACACTTTCTTCAACTTCTAAAATTTAATACCATTATTAGAATTTTATGCAGTGTTCATGACAAAGAAATTTTAATATAAAATAAACAAAGTTAGTTTTGAAAATACAAACTTAAAAAACTGATTCATATTAGATGCAAATTTAGGTACAGAATCAAACTTTAATAATTTAAGACAGTATCAAAAGTCAAAAAAAGAAAAATATCCTATTAATATAAAATTAAAGTATTTCATTAACTTTTTTTTAGTATTTCTTGTTTTTAGAAAAGGAAAAATTTCATTAAAGCCAATCAATGACATTTTTATTAAGGAAGGCACATTTTAAAAATATTTAGTTAACACAAAAAAGAAAAAAAACAGTACAGTTTTTTAATTCAATATTTCATACAATAAAAGAAAATAATACATAAAGTTAAAACCAAACTTTTTCAATAAAGTCAAACTTAATAATTTATTTTATGCTATTTTGCAACCTTTTCTTTACATAACATTAGGACTGGGCGATATTAGAAATTATATATCGAGATGCATCGTCAGTTATGCATCGCGATATAGTGATGTATCGCGATATAGTATTTTTGAATTTCATTTACTTGTAAGGCACAGAAAGTCATATTTCTATCAAAACTCCATACTCAGATTGATTTAAATCAATTTATAAATTTGAAGATATATATGTTTTGCTTAAAAAAGATATTAAATAAATTGACTACAATGTACAAATCTTACTTAAAATATATGTTGAAATGTTTGTTTAGAAATTCATAATACACTTAAAACAAAGTGTTAAAAACTTTTTTCAAAGCATTTCTTACAAATTAATATTTTCTTGTACTATTATGTATAAATAATTACATAATTATTAAGTTCGATCGTAATGTTCAATTTCTAAATGAAAAGGTAAATGCAAGTTTTGTTACATTTTCTAAAAATGATCAAGCGAATAAACGAAAGATTCTTAATTTAAAAATAAATAATAAAAGAATAAATAAAATTGAAATTTATCAATATATTTACCTAACAGTATAGAAAGAAAATTTAAAAAAAGTTCGTTAAAAATTATTTGTATGTTTAAAACCAAGTGCTAAATAAATTTTAGAAAAGAAAAAAAACGCTTTTTAAAACACTATTTTTTATTGTTATTATTTCAGATAAATAATTAAATTAAATTGAATAATGACCGAATTATGAACGAAAAACAAAGTAAGGTTTAATTTCTTAAAAATAAAAACAAAAGAATTGTGATATTTGATAATATATTTAGCTAATTAACAAATAATATGAAAAGAATATTTTTTTTAAAAATTATTATACTTTCTAATAAAACGAAGTGCTAAATGATTTAAAAAAATGAATAAAATAGGCAAACCTTTCAAATTTTTTTGAATAAACAAAGTTGATTGACTTATGTCCAAATCCAAATGACAAAAAATAAGTTTTGTTTTAACTTTATTTCTAAAAATAAAACAACAAGATTTATAAATTTAAAATCAGTAATAAAAACCCATTAAATTATTAGAAGTTTTATCCAAAAAGTTTTTAATTAATTAAATGAAATTAAAAAAATAACCTAACAAATTTAATTCTTTATGGGCGCCTTAAATTAGATTTCCGATAATTTTCACAGAAAAAAATAAAAAGAAGTTTTGTTTAAAAAAAAAAAAACTTATTAATGAAGAGAATCTTCTTTATATATTCTTTTCATTAATAGATTGCCTTCAGAACAAGGTAACATCGGCGATCACGAATTTAGTCCCACTGAAAATAATCTACAAGAAACGATATCAAGTCGCAACAAAGAAAAGAAATAAAATAAAAAAATTAAGAGGTGCGAAAAAGAACATGCAAGATTACGATATATGTTTTAAAAACTCTGATTCAACAGTTCACCAATCAAGGCCATTTCAACATAACGAAACGAATATCGTCTTCCACAGCTCGAGTCGACATTGGAACGTAAGAGAAAAGTCTTATATCGCTATATCGTTTTGCGCTCTTTGTCTTTTCTCGACGGCTTAAATCAGATTTCTGATGAAAGAAATTGAATGAAAGTCGCTGTATCGTCTTGCAGATATATGCGTTAAATCGATATGTCTCGATACATTGATTTATAGCCCAGTCCTACATAACATTTTCAAAAATATTCAACAACTCTAAATACTACAAAAAAACTATTTTTCTACAACAAATAGCTATTAGATATAGATAATTATTGGATAGTTTTTTGTTGTCTAAGAGCTATTCGATAACAAAAGCTTTTCTTTTTAACTTTAGATTAAATTTTGAAATAACAAATTTCATTTATATGAGAAATTGTAAAGACAATAGGAAAAAATTTGAGAAATTTCTGGCGATTAATTGTTCATAGAATCTTGTCTCGGAAGTATTTTACAATAACCAAATTTTTTTCAATTTTAATTACTTTTCTTTAAAAAAATTATCTTAATGAAAAATCTGATATTTGGAAGACAAAAATTAGAGAAAAAATTAGTTAGTCAAACTTTGAGTAATAGAAAAAAATTTTAAAGTTAAATCTATGCATTTGACACAGATTTTAAAATTGCCCCAAATTACCAAAAAACAGAGTTATAAAAGTCATTATAATTTTTTTTAAGTTTTGGAACTAAGATACCATATAATAGCAGTCATATTGTTTATCTGCTAAATCCAATATTTTAAGGTGCTTATAAAAAAGAATTAAAAAAATTAAAAATAAAACATGTTTAATGAGAAACATAACCACGAAGAAATTTGAAGCTAGTGCAATAACTATTTCTTCATTAGTACTCACATGATGTAAACTAATCCGATTAATGCAAAGTTATTTATAATATTAGTAAAAATACAGCAACATAGTTGAATTAAATTTTCCTCTTGTTTTACTGGTACTTTTTTTAAATATCAAAGGAAAGAAATATAAAAGAGTTTTTGTATTGAAAGATTATAATGACTTTTATGAATACAGTTGCAATGTAATTATTATAATTTAGATTAAATTTTACCTCAAACTAATCCTAAGTATTGTTTCCAGATAGGTACTCAACATATATCTGAAGTTTCGACTTAAAAGCAACACTCCTTTTTCTCACAGTTTTCCACAAAAGCATGTTCTTGAACAATTTGAAAATGTAGCTATTTATTAAATTGCCCAATCTAAGCTCAAAGCACAGCTTTTAGTACCTTTTATAATCAGAATTTACTATTTCTTTAAAAGAAATTTATTTTAACAGCAATTTATTTTAAAAGCAATTTAAAGTATTAAAAAAAAATGTTTAAATAAAATGTCAAGTTATCAAACATTGATTTGAAAACCTGTTGAAAGTTAGCGCAAAAGTATTTTTTTACTATGAATGTTTTTTATTTATTTAAATTATTAATTTTTCTATTTAAATTATTACTAATTTTTCTACTTAAATTCTTACTAAATTATGGATTTTTGACTATTATGACTTTTGACATTAGACAATAAGGTGGTATTACCAAGTTTTTCCAAAAAGATAAATTTTCATGAAAATTTTTTTAAAGGTTTGAGAAAATAATATTAGATGATGCTGTAATTAAGTTATTTTTGGTAATTATAAATTGCAATTGTAATTAATCTTCTAGGGTCCATTCATAAATTATGTCATGCTTAGAAGGGAGAAATGCTCATGAAATTATGACAGTTTGTGACAAGTAGTTTTTCTTAAATTTCAACCACAATTTTATTCGAAATCCAACTATTATTTTGTATAAACTTTAACTCTGGTTTGCATATACAGTGATCTCTCATTTATGCGCGGGGGCGAGGGGCCACAGGAAAAGCCCGTATAAGTGAGACACGCGCATAAATGAAAAGCCATAATAAGGAGCTTAAAAATAGAACATTAATACATTTTACTACATTATACTTCGAATTAATACTATGTATACTTGACTGAACATTTAAATAAGATGAGATTCAAATTTTAATAGATTTAACTATAAATCAATTAGTTAAAGAAAATTTAAAATGCTTACAAACCCAAATTTAATTTTTTATTCCAATTATGAATTTTTCACAAAATAATTTACAATCGAGCTTTGTTTTTGTTTTCGGGAGTGTTCAAAAAGTGCCTTTTCAAGTCCATCAAGATTTGAAAGAGTTCCTTCACTCCCAGAATGAAATTGAAAATAATCAGACAGAGTTTCTAGTGCTTCTAAAGCGGCTGTATGAGCTGGGGGAACTTTTGCAGTATCTTCTTCATCATTGTCGTCTATCTCTTCATCCTTGTCAGCACCATTTATTTCAGCTGCAATTTCTCCAATATCTCGTATTTGAGCCGTAATTAAATGCAGATCTACATCAACGAATTCGTTGAAAAAACAGTTACCCATTCCACCAGACACAGCATTCCAATCCTCGTCACTAATGTCGCTTTCATTTTCTGACTCTTCACATTCAGATTCTATTGGAAGCAGAAATCCCGAATTTTTAAAGCAGTTTTGAATGCACTTGTCAGTGATGCTTCTCCATGATGAGCACAGTATGTGTATTGCATCAAGGACAGTGATTTGCTTTAGCTCGTCTTTTGCCTGAAGTTTTGTTTCCATGGCAGCCAAAAGACGAACAGTTTTTCTATAGTGTACTTTTACACAACGGATGATGTTTAGATCCAAGGGTTGAATTTGTTAGTTTGAAAACAACTTTCGTGTTATTGAAATTTGGTAAGTCTCGTGGATGAGCAGGGCATTGATCCATGAATAAAAGAACTTTTCGTCTTTTTTTTTCTCCATTTTTCTGTCAAATTTATGAAGGAAATCCAAAAAAATGTGCAATGTCATCCACGCCGTTTAACTGCTACAGTAGTCACTTCCTCACATTCTTAAAACATAGCGGTTTGCTTTATCTTCCAAAGACTAATGGTGTGAATTTTTCTGAGCTATCAGTGTTGCAACATAACAAGACAGTTAACCTTTGTTTACTTTTCTTCCCACCATGGCATGAGTCTCCTTTAAAAGATCAAGTTTTGTCGGGCATCATTTTAAAAAAAAGTCCTGTTTCGTCACAATTGTAGATGTTTTTTTAGTTCGTATCCTTTTATTAAAGTGGCCAATTGATCTTTCCACTGTTTAACAGTTTCTTCATTGACACTTCAACTTTCCCCAGAAAGGACACGAGTTGCTAAACCATGTCTGTTTTTAAAATTTTCAACCCATCCGTGAGATACTGAAAAGTTTTGCATATTAAAACTCTTGGACAACTGTAAAGCTTTCTCTCTCAAGAGTTCAACATTAGCGGGAATGTTTGAAGCACGAGCTTCTTTAAACCATGTCAATAAAACTTTTTCAAATTCTTCATACTTCCCACCTTGAATCCTGCTTCTTTTCTTCGATTGCACACCACATTTTTGATTAGCAATTAAAATCGCTTCTCGATTTTTTAAAATCCCTCTAAACGTTGATTTTGTTACATTAAAAGACTCCGCCGAAGCTTTTTTCTATGTGAAAGAATTTTCTTCGAATTTTTTCATTACATCCATTTTAAATTTATTCTCTTCGCCATGCTGAAAAGCTAGCATCTAACTAAACACCGACGAATTATCTTTAGTTAGTCAACAAAGTCACGTGATTTTTCCACTAACATCTTTAATTGACTGTCAGTTTTACCTATCTCAATCACAACAGTAACCCCTCCTTGTACCCCTCTAAGTAAAATGTGTTCCTGGATTTTGAACAATAGGGGTAAGAGATAAAAGAGGTAAGCAGTAGGGATTCATGTAAGGCCTTAAAATGAGGGTTGACCACACAAAGATTAGAAAAACGAGAGCATTCCAATAGAAACATGACAAAGGAAAATTCTTATGATAAGCAATATGCTACAAACATGAGACCCCACCATTTCAAAGTGAGAGAGTTTTTGCGCCGCGCATAAGTGAGAGGTGGTTTTTCAGAGCAGCGCATAAATGAAAAAGAGTTATCATTGTTTTCCTATATCCCCAGCCAGGACTGCTAGAAAAGCGCGCATAAGTGAGAAACGCGTATAAAAGAGAGCGCGCATAAGTGAGAGATCACTGTAATTAAAAGAAACTTATCAAAGCATTAGACTAAGTAGTTTTTTAAAGGATTGGAGAAATTCAGCTTTAGAAAGTATAAAGGAAGTGGAAGCTAAACAACATAGCATTTCTTCTTACTTGAATACGCTTTATTTATTTATTATCCACTTTACTTGTTTATTTACTTTTTTAATGGATTTCAAAGTTGAACACTTACATATACATTAATACAAATCTGAAAGTTATCTGTATTTTATTTATTTTTTTAAAAAACTAATTTCCCCATGTGGTGGGAGTTACATGAAAAAGACATACATTTTCATCTTTCAGAACTAAAACTTAAAATTCTGTGAATTATAACTGTGTGAACTGTGTTTCGTTTACGTTAGACAATAATGTTTAAATAAGTATTCTATGAAAAAATTAAATTTCTCATTTCTTGGTTGTGTAGGAAATATTCAAAGTTTTTGTTAGAAGTGTGATATCCTGTTGAGGATGTGACTTGTATGACCAACGAAATAATGACACATACAAATAGTTACAAAGCGAATTTTTTTAATGAGTATATTAATAAATGAGACCGTAGGTAATAATATTAATTTTCTTTATTTCTTCTGCTTTTGCCAATTTAATTATTTTTCCTCCTTGGCTGTTGTTTTTTTGTTTATTTTTTTTTCTCCTGGCTTTAGTCTCTTCTATTCTCTTTTCTTGATCATAGTTGATCATTCTTGATCATCATCATCATAGTTTGCCAGGCAGCCCAATATGGGCCACATGCCTTTCTCTGAAAATTTCTCCATAACGCTTTCCGATTTATCTTTGATATCCAATTCTTTTCATTAATTGCAAGAAAAACAGACTCAACCGAGTCAGTCAATCTCAAGCGAGGCCTTCGATGTTTTCTTGTTCCAGTGGATCTAATCTTTTAATTTAAGCAATATCTTTTTTATGGTCTTGTTATAACTCATTCGAATCACATGGGCCATCCAATTCATTATATTTATTTTCATGTATTTAATAATATTGGGTTGTTCATAAATCTGGTACAGTTCAAAGTTAATCTCCTTCTCCAGTTATTGTTTTCATTTAGACCACCAAGCATACTCCGCAAAATCTTTCTCTCAAATATTGTGATACAATTTCCCTCCAGTTTTGTCATTGTCCAAGTCTTCAAAAGCATATGTCAAAACCTATTTTCTAGATAGTCTGCATAATTAAGGGGTTTCTTCAATGTTTTTTCAGGGAATTTCATGACCATTTCGATCTATCCTTCTTCTGAAAAAGAAATTAAAGTATAAAATGAATAAATATAGCACCTAAAGTCTAAAATTACATATTTAACAAATTTGAAATATTTTTATAAAATTTTTAATCTTATAAAAAGCTAATTAATAAATTCTGTCTAGTTTCAAACTCAGTATCTACATTTTATGCTAACTTAATAAACACTTAAATAACAGTTTCAATAAATTTTTTTTTCCTTCTAATTCCTTCTTTCTATTTAAGTAAAAATAAACAAGAAATCTGCTTTGAATATATTTATTTAAAAAAAAAAACAATCTATACAATAACAATTTGTCTTATATATTTAAAAAAAATTGCTTAAGATATTTTTTTAAATTTAAACAGAATTCTTACGCTTCAATTTATTTTTTTAATCATATATCATTTCTAATCATAATCATATATCATTTCTAATCATAAATAAATATTTTCCTGAAGGAACTACAACTTATCAATCTAAACTAAATTAATAAACAATTGCATGCAATACCACATTCTCAAATGAGGCTAATTTGGATTCATTAACTGGGGTTCACACAACTACTTCAAAGGGTATAGTTACAGTAATCATGTACATAATTTCCAGCATATTGCTTTTACATAAATTTTCTGAATAGTTTGTTTAAATTTTATTTGAATTCAATTTAAAATGACACTGTGGGTGAGATTTTAAATGAATGTCACAGTACGACCATGCATAATAACTTTAAATAAAATAATAAATTTTTTTTTTTTCTGTAATTCAAAGTATCTTAATAAACTAGCTTTCAAATACAGAGCATCAAAACTTACACTCAAAGAAATTTTTTAAGCAGAAATAAATGTTACTTCTGGTGAATGTAACAATAATTAAGAATAAAATTAAATATGCTTACCTTTTGTAATGAAAATAAGTGAACACTTTTCTTCAGGCAAACACTCCCAATAACAGGCTATCAGATTGTATAGATGAGTTAAGATATTTTTAGAATTACTTGAGCTATACAAGACCATGAAACAAAGATTTTTGGTTCTGTTTTTCCAAACAGACATAGTGTCACTTTATAAATTAAAATAAGCAAGTTAATGACAAAAGTTTTATTCTTTTTCATTGAAAAATAAAATAGTATATATTTTTAAAGTCAATATTCAAAATTTCAAATATATTGAAGGAACTTAAAGTTTGCACCCGTATGTCCACTTCTTTACGGCTTAAGCGTACTGCAATGGGCATGACAACAGTTTTCATCACGGAAAATACTTGAGGTGTGATGACAATACAGTGTAACGTCCCATATCCGGACGTCCCTTTTCCGTAAGAGTCAATTTCCTGGACACTTTTTAACAATCAAAATAAACAAACATTTCTTCACCTTCCCCTCTCTTAAAAGGGGGAGAAAAAAAAAAGAAAGAAAAAAAGAAAAGAGGTTTTTTAACAGGTTTTTTCCTTTCTTAGCTTCTAGTAATTTATGCATTGAACCCATAAATCAACAGAAAGGGGAACAGAAGATCTACCAAGACCATACCGTTAGTGACGCTCCTCCTTTGGAATGCAGGAAAGGGGGAGGGAGATTTGTTTTCAAAGGAGCACAACTAAAACAACTAGTAAAAGAGGCATTTCCTGGAACCTTTTTATAAGAGTGTTAGGGAAAGAAAAAGTACTGTGAAAAAGTGTAAACACAACAAACGTTAACGTGGAAGGGGAATCCCCATTAGTCACACAAGAAAAAATAAAGAGAACTCAATCAGCATGCCACGCCTTTATGCTTGATTGATAGCCACTGATGGGAGAGAAAATAAGATTTTTTCACTGCCCCGCCCTCAACTTGAATGAGAAATAAGGAGGAAATGAATTTTCTTCTCCACCTACACACCTTAGTGAATGAGGGGAATTTCCCCTTCTTGCTTGAATCCTTCTAGTTCAATATGGCGGAGAGAGCAATTAATATTTTTCGTTTTCTATATTTATTTTTATAATAGCAATAATTATTTATTTTCTAGTATTTTGTTTTTGATTGATTAGATATCATTCTAATACTAAAACATTATTGCCCGAAAAATAATGTTTAATTTTTTGCTTCTTAGATTCAGATCATTTTAAGTTTTGTTTACCTTGGGGGTCTATTATACTGAAAAATCGAATATACGGACTTGGGGAAGTCCCGCCGATTTCGGATACGCGACTTTCCACTGTACTTATAACCGTGAAAAGCTCCATTGTGAAACAAGTTGAACAGAAATTTATTCCCCAATTAACAGGTTAATATTCTGAAA
The DNA here is from genome assembly GCA_949128135.1 of Parasteatoda lunata. Taxonomy (NCBI): domain Eukaryota; kingdom Metazoa; phylum Arthropoda; class Arachnida; order Araneae; family Theridiidae; genus Parasteatoda; species Parasteatoda lunata. The sequence continues at coordinate 8,974,040 of OX421980.1, read as the reverse complement.
GCAACCCAGAATATATTCCATAACTCTGAAAATGTACATATTTTCAATATGTCACTTAAATGCCACGAGATTCTTATTTATAAACAATATTTTCATAACTCCAATTATTTTGAGCAGAAAAAAATAAACATTTCAAAACTACTTTAGCTTGCTGTTGTAAAATAAATTAGTTTTTGGATTTCCAAAAAATATTAACAATATCCAAAGTCATAATAAAGATGCCTTTTTATGATGAAAATATTTTTCTTTTTATTTATTTATTTTCAATTTACCCTTATTATTTTTAAGCTCTCCAAAAAATTTTTTTTACTGACTTATCAAAAACCCTTATCCATCAAATTATTCACTTTTCTTGAGCTCCGTAGATTGCATGTATTTTTACACAATTATTATTAACAACATCAACATAATCATACAAAATATATTTACCATCATTTGGTTTGAAAGGTCTATCGACTATTCTCATTTGTCTTTCAGGGATATAAGCTTCTCCATTTTCTCCACCAACATCACTAGGGAGATAATATAAAGCATATTCTTCTTCCTCTTTAGATCGTGGGTAATATAAAGGCATTAATAGTTCATAAATACCGACATCAACATCTTCAACGGCGAAAACAATTAAATCAAAAGAGGAACCATATTTTTCAAGAAATCTTCTCACTGTTCCTAAGATTAAAAAAAAATCATATAAGTGTACCTAAAATAAAAAAAACAGGAGCTTCATTTTTCTAATAATCAAGTATACAATATCCCCAAATGTCTAAAATATATTAATTTCAACCTTTCCAGATCAGCAAATTTCGGTTGCAAATTTTAGTCAGGCAATACATTAGCAACTGAAATCTCAGACAGTGTATTCTTATTTAAGAGGCATACTTTGCTTTGTTGCTCAAAGAATAGTGGTAGTTAAAAATAGGTGAGCTTTTAGATACAAATAGTTTTACATATCTAGTGGTTTGTAACATCTTTGGATTAAGTGTTGTCGGACTAGCAACATTGCCTCAGAAAGTCTTAATGAAAAAAAATTATGAGTATAACGAAAATACAATCAAAATACTGACATAAAAGAACCAGAAAAGTAATAATGAAATTAAATAGTTCTACGCAGTTTGAGTTCTAACTATAGAGACAAAGAAATTTAGATACAATCAAATTAAGGTGACCTTCAGATGAAAGTTCAGACTGTTTAATTTCTCAATTACATTGGACTGGGTTTGTTTTTAAATTGTGACTTTAAACTTCTATACCTGTAGACATTTGGTCTAAATAAATTTCTTTCAAAATTTTAATCAGGAGAATATTAAGAAACAGCTCAACACAATGAAATGATTAAAAATAAGTTATTTTTTACATTTTTTCTCAAAATTTGCAAAATTTCAAGCACATTAGACATTTTACTTACTTTGAATACTAATAAATAACAACAATAATTAGTTATTTTTAGAGCTTCCGAAAATTTTTTTATGGGATAACTCTACCACCTTACATACATAATCCACCATTTTAAAAAACCAATTGGCAATGTATTTCATCATGAGTGAGTGCGCCACGCCCCATTCAGGTCAATGCATAAGAATTTTTCTTAAATGTAATTTTCCTATTTTTATACCCTATGCATTGTAACCAATAACTTAGTTTAAAGTAAAAAAACAAAATTTATGTTTGTGTGCATAAAAGGGTTAAGAATCTTCATTTTCTTTATTTTACCAATCATATATGATGTTCAAATCTTATTTAACTTCAAAAAATCATAAAAGGGTAAAGCCATATTCTAGAATGTTTAAATTCTTAAGTATAAACATGAATTAAGAACTGAAAAAATTTTTAGAGTTGGTACAGTGAATCATGGTTTAAGATCACACGAATTCTTAACAAATATACTTATTTTTTGCACTTGTCTTCAATTTATATTCAGTTTTGAAAAAAATAAAATATATACAGTAGTTTTAAAATTGAGCTCTATTCTGATTAAGTACTAAATAATGTATAGCATAATTGAAAACATTATTCATTCAAAACATTACAATATGTTTAGCTCTATAAAAATAAAAAGGAGAAAATCATATTCTATAATACTTAAATACTAATTAATGAACAATATTTGGGAGCTAGAATATTAATCAAATGTTTACAATGGATGATGTTCCATGTTCTACCAATGCATTCAAAGTCAAATGTTAAACTTCACTGATGACTGCTATTGTAAGATATAATATAAAACCTTTAGATTGTGCAAAATTAAGAATGTGCCTGCTTGATCATACTTGATATTACACATTATATTAAGGAAAGTTTTTGCTTGTAGAACTGAAACTTCAGTCTGTCCATTTCTTTTTCTTTATTTGTGCTTAATTTCCATTGTTTTTCTTTATTCATACACTGAACTAAACATATTTTGATAAGAGCTATGATATAATATAATGTATGAAAGATATATCAAACAGCTAACCTTATATAAATAAACCCGAGGAAAGAATGATGACAAATAAAATATTCATAAGAGCATGTAATAGCAAAACGTGCTAGAAAATAGCATCGCATAGCGTCGGAATTATAAGTGACAGGTTTACTTATACATGTTTTATTTGTATAAGGCTGATGATAATACAATCTAGACAAAACTAAACTTTAACGATTAATTTTAAACTTAGAATACATACAAATTCTAATATCTATAACGTTAAGTGATGCTGCATTTGACAACTCATTTTGAACCAGATAAGCATTCTAGTTAAAAACTCATTAATTCTTCTAAAATTTCTATCAAAGATAAACACATACACTGATACAGGGTGCATAGCCAGATTTTTCAACAAAAAGTATGCACTTTTTAAGTACTTTTTAAGCACTCAAAAATATTTTTAAGCACTTTCCAAAAAAAAAAATCATAATTAGGATCTGTGCAGTAATAAAGATTAATTTTTTCTATAATTTTGAGTTCTTAATTTATAAACACAAAATCAATAAAATTCAAAAACATTTTTAAAAAAACTTTACATAATCATGATAAGATAACTAGTTTCTGATAAATATTGCATGGAAAATTTTGAAAATCATGCTTTTTTCATAATTTAGAACGACAATTGGTAAAAAAAAAAAAATCCCTTTTTAAAAGAAAGAAAATTAGGCACTTTTTACAAATCCTGAATAAAAAAAAGCACCTTTAAATGCTTTTCAAGAACGTAAATCAAAAATAAGCACCAGCACATTTTAAAAATGCTATGCACCCTGTGATATTTGCATAAAATCAAGGAATTTTTTCTTTCTTAATTATGTCAGTTTAAACATTTTCAAAATTTAATTGATAGTATTCTCTTGAATGTATTAAGTACTCTAAAGAACCTGCAATAATATCAATTTTTCTTAGGACATTTGGAAACATTATAGACAGTATTAACTAATAGCCAGAAGTAGAAAAACAAATGCCTGCATTTCTAAGAATATACAGTGAAATTTTTTGGGAGCAACTACTCTCTGTTCCACAGTGAAATGGCCGTTGATGGAGGTTGTTCATACTTAGAGGTTACTTGGATTGACTTCAAAATTATTATCAAAGGTACATGATTTTTCACAAACTATTTTAATTTTAGCCAGAGTAATTTTCTTGGTGCGAAAATGCCACTCCTGTCGGCGTCAAGCAAAAAAAGGATCGATGAATAAAATTTTGCGGCTACAAAAAAGATTACAACTGATATAATTAAGCGTAAAAACAAATTTACCGATTTTGAATGATAAAGGTATTTTAAATAAATAAACAATTATGTTGTTTGTTTAAGCTTGCATTTAATTTTATATCATAAAAATTAGTTAGCTTTAAAAGATGAAGAAAGGTTTGTTTGAGATGTCTGTTTTTCATAAAATAACTTTTTTTTTCTAATGTAACTTTCAACTCTTAAAGTAAATCATTGATATCATCTTCTTTAGTGCACTTTGACTGCAACATGAGGTTATATCATCAAAAAGAGCATTCTTAATAAAAGCCTAACACACATATTATGAATACATTTTAATCTACTTATTTGTTATGTCAATACTTTTTATTTTGGTATTTTTCTGTGTTTCCTTATTTGAATTTATACGCATTTGGTACAAATGTTTGCTCGGTTGCTGGGAGAGGTTTTGATGGTCACTCATAAAGGATTTCTTCAACAAAAAGTGTATGTAAAAAATTCTGTACCTTCTAAAAGTGGTCGTAAAAAGAGGTAGTAGTTATGTAGAGATGGTCTTTCTTGGAGGTGTCACTGTATAAAAAAATTGTAGTACGAGCACAGACAAAAATGAGCAATGGAACAATTTAGCTCATAATACAACTTAATATAATTTACAAATACACATTAATTTAAAGTGTTTAATTTCTTTTAAAAACTACAAAACACTTGAATCAAGAAATAAAACCTAATGCTTTTCTATTCAATTTATACAACATTAAATATTTTTTTTAAAAACTTACGAAGAGCTATATGAGCACCATCTTGAGGAGGATAATTTCGTCGTATGGAATTTATGGTACAAAGACCAACAGTTCGCAGATTATGTTCCCTAAAAGATAAAAATTGAAATTTATAAATGTTGATTTAAACAACTTAAAAAATTATTCACTTAGAGGAATATGTGTGAGTTTTAACACAAAGAATGAAGATAAAGAGCTGATATAACACTTTAAAAAAGTGAATGGCATTAAATCCATCGAAATGCTATGCGTAGAAACATGTTGCACAAAGCTTTTCCTTTATCCACACTTAACAAAATAAATATAGAAAAATATTTCCTAAATAAAGTTCTTTTGTATGTAGATTACTGTAAGTCTGAGAAAAAAGCACACTTTTTCTTTCGTTTTTTTCCGTTTCCTATTGCCAGAGAGTTGATGTGTTATTGAGGTCTCAAGAATTATAAATATCATTATATTTAAACTAAAGTTTATTATATCAAAATATGACAGTACTACTACTTAAGATTTTTGATAAAATTCCCAACACTTTTCAAATGTCAAGAACCAATTTGAAAGATATTACATTAATCAGATTATTCTAAAGAAAAAATATTAGAGTCAAAATGTTTGACTAAATGTTTTACACAATACATTCAAGAGATAAAACTGTTTTTCAGAACCTATATATCAAATTGTAATAAGAGCATAAGTAAAAAGCAACACATGTGTATATGTAAAAAACTAAACTAAAAGTTATGTGGGATCAAAAGTTTTGCTAATGTAATTTTTTAAAATATGGTTTTAGTGCTAATTTTTACACTTATCAGACTGCTTTTATTATACATGATTAAAGTTTTTTTTTTTTTTTTTTGTACGTGATTAACTTAACTTATCACAATTAAGAAAAATAAAAGCTGTAAACTTTCCAAACAATTTTAGTTTTTATACATTTATTAATTGGAAAACATTTTAAAAGCAAAACACATAGTTTTCTAATAATTTTTAAAACATTTTTCTTTTACAAAAAAAAATTTTTTTTTTAAAAATCAATGTAGTTTGCAGCTGATTTTAAACAAAAATCTGTTTGCTCAAAACATTCTGTAATAAATTAGAGTACTTGAAGATTAAATCAGCCTATAACTTCAACAGGTTACATTTTAAAGTAGGTAATTTGCAATAGTTTGCATAGCAAGCTTTACATTTATGAATTGCATACAAATGATTATAATCATAAAAGTCGTGAATATCTAAGAGATGGTATTAATATAATTTAATTGGATAATATATACCATAGTTTCATCCCTTGATTACAATTATGCATTTAAATAAATCATACTTTGCATATATGATTTCACAATGTATAAAAAAATAATAATAAACAAATATTTACTTTGCAAGAGTCAAAACTTTGAAATAACAAGAAAAAAGAGCACTTTCTGCAGCTGTTTGGTACTTCACATTAAACTTTGGCCCAACAGTATGTATTACAAACCTTGCTGGTAAATTATAGCCTTTAGTTATTTTTGCTTCTCCAGTGCGACAAGCTGCAATAAAAGCTTTTATCACAAAAAATTAAGAACAATAAGAAATTTATGATTTATTATCAACATCATTGTTTATATCCTTCTTCTCTACATCATAAGAGTTATTTTTTCAATAATTTTTAAATGATTCAGAAAGTAAAATGTGATAATTGAACTCTCTATAAAGATATTACAGTACAGAACCTCATATCCGGAAATCAGGAAACCGGAAAACCAGAATGAAATTCAATACATTTTCCGGTCATTTTAAAAATAAAAAAAACTTTTTTTTCCTCATAAGAATTTTTCTTTCTTTCTTTTTTAAAAGATGTTTACTTTACCATCATTTCAAAAATAATCATTAGTTCCCTACACTGTCAAGAGAAGTAAGAGTCTTGTACTAAATATCATCAATCATTCCCTTCCTCACCCCCTACATAGTTGTTTCATTTCAATCATAGCTCAGTGAGAAAGGGTGACTCATTGAACACCTGTTTTCTTATCATCTGGCCTTGACTCAGGGGGAGTCAACATGTCTGTTGTTTGCTTAGTTAAGGAGAGTTAAAACAAATAACTTTATTTGTCTTCTTTGATTCTTAAAAATCTCTGAAAGTACTCCCTACAGGGACTGCAGAACTCATATTTTTCCTCTTATCTCTGTGGCCCTGCTTTTTTTCTTGTTATTTCCTACTTTTTCTTATTTTTTTAAAAAACATATGTCATTTCTGCTATTCCCCCTTTGAACATAGTGACAGCCAAAGAAAGGGGAATAATGACTCAAGGTCAAGTACAGTATAGGACCCAAAATGCAGCACTCACAGGACCAATGACATTCCGCATTTCGGAATCGGACGAATTTCGGATCTCTTCCGGAAATTCCAATATGGCGCCCACATATTACGATATTTCATTTATGCTGTTAATTTCTGAAAAATCAATAAATTTAGCAAAGTTTCGATTGTAGATTCTGGGGGGGGGGGGAATTTAATACTGTCTCATCATAAGAAATTTCAATAATTAAAATAAGAAATTTCAATAATTAAAATAATATATTTCCCTAATTAAAATAATAATCTATATAATATAAACAAGAAGAAATAATCCGAAGAAGAAATAATTCAAGATGAAATAATCCGAATCCTCCTAAAAAGAAATAATCGTTTCTTCTTCGGCGCGAGGTTTTTTCTTTTACGTAACATTTTGTTTTAACACAAGACGCTCACCTCACTAAAAAAAATAAGCTAACAAGGAACTACAAAAAAAAAGTAGCAATTATTGCTAAGAAACTAACAATGAATAACTACAAAAAAGAAGCAAACTAATAATGATAAAAAAAAACAAGTAACAAAAAAAAAGTAACAGTTAATATCTAATAGAAAGATAAATAAATAGAATAAAAAAAAAGCAACAAAAGGGATAGAATTTATTTTGTACACCACATGGTAGTTTCAATGTCAACAGGGTGCGGCCAATTTATGGTCAAACAGAAGAGGGAAATGTGGGGACAGACCAGTAAAGCGCTTGCACAGCTATCAAGATTTATTGATCAGTTTCTTGCATTTCTTTATTTTGTTCATTGGAAATGGAGATGTTTTTACTTTTCAATTTCACTTTATTTTAAACTGCTTTAGGAACAGATGTTTTGTTTGACACAAATTAATTCTTTTTTATACTTTTTTTTATCTTTAAAAGATAAAATATAGTTACTAACTTCAAGAGAAAAAAATTCCAAATAAAAAGAGAATGACTAATTTTCTTTTCTCTTATCAATAAAAATTTCTTAAAAAAAAAATAAAAAAAAGGGCAGATTAAGTGCGGAATTTCAGGTCCTGCCAGATTAGGGTCCCATACTGTATTGCAACTGCACCCATTATTCAATCCGTTCAATTTGAATGGGGTGTGAAGAGGGGGGCAGAACTTGGTACAGGGTGCGTAGCCAAATCTTTGAATCAAAAATAAGCACTTTTTAAAAACTTTTCAAGCACTTTACAAAAATTTTCAAGCACTCAAAAAATTCACATTCAATCAATGATATTATTGAAAAACAAAAACTTTTTTAAACAGCTTTAGCGTTAAAAAAACCCACAAAGAAACGGATGTAAATCGAAATAATAAGTTCTTTCCCACATCACTGGTCCAATCCGAGTGAATTCAACTTGACCCTGAAAAGTACCCTTACACCCTACGTCAAAAAAGTGTTAGTAAAATAAAATAAACAAGAATAAAATTTAAATAAATTAAAAAGAAAAACATTTCATAAGGATCTGATATTCTCTATCTGAATTGGCACACTCGGGTTTCGGTTTAAGTGTGTGTGCACGCGCAAGTCCTAACGTGGGTACGACATGAAGTTCGCGTGAATGATTCCGTAACAAACACCCCGTTTTTCGTGAAATGCAAGGGATCCACCAGATATCACTGAAGGAAAATAAAATGATTTGTGAAAAAAGCACTTTTTAAAAACGCCAGCTGAAAAAAGCACCTTTAAAAGCTTTTAAAAACGAAATCCCCCAAAAAAGCACCTTTAAGTACTTTTTACAAACGCTACGCACCCTGTTGGTAGAACAAAAATTCTTTTTATAATGTCAGCTTCTGTGTCTGCTTGCCAATTTATGTTTAACTGAAGTAGAGGAGAAAGAAAATCCCTCAGCTTAATGAGGAATAAGATTGTGATACACGTGTTTTTCCTTCTGATTTTGATTAATGTTTTAGCGAAATGTTGAAACCCAAGTTAAACTCTTCTAGATAGTAATCGCATGCCAGAATCACTTCGATATTGTCGCAGAACGTTAGAGTTTTTTGCAGAAAGATTTTTCCTTTGGGAAGTAAAAAATTTTAAATTTCTTTTCTGCAGAAATTTTCAAAAGATATTTTTTTCATCCAGAATTATATTCAAACAATGTCTTTCTAGCACATAAGAGGAGGGAAAAGAATTGCTCGCAATTTTTCTTTTCTAATTTGAGAATAATGAAGTAAAAAATTTGGTTCTCTTCTCCAGAAATCTTCGAAGGATTCTTTTTTTTTCCGCATCCAGAATTATATTTGAACGATGTCTGTCTCGTGCATAGGAGGGAAAAGAAACGCTCGCGATTTTTCTCTTCTCATTTGATAATAAAAAATAAAGAATAATGAAGTAAAAAAATTTGTCTTTCTTTTCTCCAGAAATTTTTGATAGATTTTTTTTTCATCCAGAATTATATTCAAACGTTGTAAATGTTTGTGATTTTTCCATTTTCATAATGAAGTAAAAAAAGGAGAGGATGGTTTTGTCCTGACACAGACAACAACGAAATAGAAAGAAACGGCAGAGGATGGAGCCCATCTCCCCCCCCCCCTTTTTGTTAATTTTATATTAAGCCTGTATATATTTTTATTTCATTATTTTTTTCCTTTTATCTTATTAAGCTTATGTATTACTTTATCGTTTTTTCTTCTTTTTTTAAATTATTTCTAAATATTTTTTTTTTTTTAGCAGGGTTTGACAATAATAAAAAAACGGCTTATTGTAGCGATTCAGAAAACCAGAAAAATCAGTTATCCGGAATAGCAACGGTCCCGATCATTCCGGATAATAGGTTCTCTACTGTACTTAAAATTATTACTCACCTTTTATATTCAGAGCCAAATCTTCCTTTAATTGAGGCCCTGCTTTTCTCAACAGCCTGTCATTCAATGGACTGCGGTCAGTCAAAGATTCATTAGTAGAATGAACAACCACTTGAGTTCGTAAAGAACAAATGTCACCAACCCTGAAATAATACAATCTTAATCATGAATAATCCTTATCATGAATGAATAATTGACATGAATAAATAAAAGAATAAAAATCATGAATAAAAATCTTAATAAAGAATAAATAAAAGATCAATCATATAAAAGCTTATTTAATGTGCAATATAATTCATAAAAAAAACTAGGTTTAAATTCAAAACATAAACAGAATAATTAAAGTTAAAATTAATTTGAAATTTTTTTTGCATAAAAAAGTACAATCTTTCAAATCAAACAATAGGCTTTACCTATTTAATTTGTTCTACCTTTCATGCAGTAAATCAGTATGGTCACTCTCTAGAAAAGTAAATTTCCTGATATTTCCAGAGTAAAATTAGAAAAATTTTAAAACTTTTTATGATTTTGTTTAACAAATGTAATTAAAATTTAAAAATTTACATACACATTTATTTGTTTGTACATTAGGGAACCGATTACCCGGAACGATCGGGACCATCGCTATTCCAGATTACTGATTTTTCTGGTTTTCTGAATCGCTACAATAAGCAGTTTTTTTTATTGTCAAACCCAAGTAAAAAAAAAATTTCTTTAGAAATTATCTTAAAAAGAAGAAAAAGCGATAAAGTTATATACATAAGTTTAATAAGATAAAAAAGGAAAAAAATTATGAAATAAAAATATATACAGCCTTAATGTAAAATGAACAAAAAATATAAGATGGAAAAAAAAGGGGGCATGCGCTCCATCTTCCTTGTTGCAGTCTTCTATTTTGTTGTTGTCTGTGTCAGGACTCAAAACCATCCATTCCATTTTTTACTTCCTTATTAACAAATGAAAATGGGAAAATCACGAGCATTTCTTTTCCCTCCTGTGCGCGAGAAAGACAATGTTTGAATATAATTCTAGATGAAATTTTTTTTTACTTCATTATTTTTTATTATTCTCAAATCAGAAGAGAAAAATCGCAAGCATTTCTTTCCCTTCCTATGTGCGAGAAAGACATCATTTGAATATAATTCCAGATGAGAAAAAAAATTATCCTTCAAAAATTTCTGGACAAAGGAAACACACGATTTTTTATTTAATTATTCTTTATTATTCTGAAATCAGAAGAGAGAAATCGCGAGCATTTCTTTCCCCTCCCGTTTGTATATAATTCCAGATTAAAAAATACAAAAAAGACTCCTTCAATAATTTCTGGACAAAGGGAAAAACACGATTTTTTATTTAATTATTCTTTATTATTCTCAAATCAAAAGAGAAAAGTCTTGAGCATTTCTTTCCCCTCCCGTTTGATTATAATTCTGGATGGAAAAAAAAAAATTCAAAAATTTCTGGAGAAAAGAAAAACTCAATTTTTTTTAATCTCAAATCAGAAGAGAGCGTTAAATTTAATTAAAATTTTTTTCATTGTCGGAAAATAATTAAACCTTTATAGTGTATTTTAAGAAAAGGCATACTGTTGATAGAATACATCTTAGAATAATCAGCTCGATTTTATTATTTACTTACTATTTAAAGGAAGAAATTAAAGAGTGGGTCTTTGATTGACCTGTTAAAAATAGAAAAATTCTGGGAAAACTAGGACTACATCATCTACTAGCACCACAAGTGGAGTGAGTGTTGCAATGTTGCTTTGTGAGTGTTGCTTTTCGGAACTATTTTGGTGTGAGTGATTTGTCTTATATGTCTCTGATTCGAAAGAAAGTTATTCAGGGTGTTATCGTTTTCTAATTTGCGTACTGTACATAGATAGTGAGAAGCAATGTGTATTTGCTGCAAAGTTTAAAAGGTATAAATTATTTTTCTGTGTTGTTGAAAACATCTATTTTACTATCAATAATTAAGAAATAATCAATTATTGAATCTTTTTTAATGTTTTATATGTTTGATCATCTAAAAGTCCGTATTGTAAGTTTAATCTGTAACATGGTGATATCCTTTCCAACATTTTAAGGCATTAAAAATATTGTTTTATTTCAAATTGATTTTTTTTTAAATTAATTCTTTTTATGTTTCATTATAATATTATAAAGAAATACTGAGTTTAATGAAACTCCTTATTCAGTATTTTAAGTTGCCCATGAAAAGTTTGATTCCTTATATTTTTTATATTTTTATTCAAGTAAAAGTTTAAATTTCTTATTTTACGTTTAGGTTACCACAGAAACAAAATAATCTAATCAAACTTCAATGTGTATTGAAAATATTTTGATCATATGTTTATTACAGTGAAACCTCTCGGGAGCAACCCCTCTCTGTTCCACAGTAAAATGGTTGTAACTGTAGGTCAGTTGCTCTTGGGGACTTCATTGACTCAAAATGTTATCAAAGATACAATATTTTAATTTTAGTCATTGTCATTTTCTTGGTATGAAAATGCCAATTGTGTTGGCGTCATGAAACAGGATCGATGAATAAAATTAAGCATCAATAAAAATGATTTATATTTATATAATTTGATATATGTTTAGTTTAAAAACAAATTTGCCAATTATGAATGATAAAGCTATTTTAAATAAATAAACAATTATGTTTTTGTTTATGTTTGCATTTAATTTTATACTATAAAAATTAGTTAGGTTTTAGAAATGAGAAGAGGTTTGTTTGTTTGAGATGCTTAGTTTTTCTAAAATAACTTTTCTTTTTCTAATTTATTAACTTTTAACTCTAAAAATAAATCATTGATAGTATCATCTTTAGTGCAATCTTACTCTAACATAAGGTTGTAAACCTCTTTCAAAGCATCAAAATGAGTGCTCTAAATAAAAGCCCCACACAAATATTTTGAATACATTTCAATCTACTTATTTGTTTTGTTAATATTTTCTGTTTCGATATTTTTTTAGAGTTTCCATATTTGACATTTTTCGCATTTGGTACAGAGGTTTGCTCGGTCACTGAGAAAGGTTCTCATGGTCTCTCCCAAAGGTTTTCTTCATCATTAAGATTATGGAAAAAATTCTGTACCTAACAAAAATTGTCGTACACAGAGGAGGTAGCTATGATAGAATGGTTTTTCCTGGAGGTTTTACAGTAATCACATTTGAAATCATCATTTATTTAAAACATAAATAGAGGTTTTATATAGATGGCAACACTCCGTAAAAAGATGTTTCAATACTTTACTTGGCAAATTTGAAGAATATTTTAGATTATGTGGATAAATACTATGGATTTTCATATATTTTCAGTTATTCTTGATTAAATAAAATTATTTTGCATCTCATTATCGCATGCATCTCATTATCTTGAAGTATGACATTTAGAGGATTTCAGGCTTATTAATATTGCTTTGTATTAAAACAATTTGCTGTCTTCAGCAATTTGCTGTCTTCAGAATATGTATGTAAAACCACATATGGTTAATTGATCAAGAGTTAAATATAATAATGTAACAACAGAATTCATCTGTAACAACCAACTAGACCAAATATAAATAAATAAGTAGGTATTTGTAACTCGACAAATTATTTATTTATCTTTGAATTAAAAAATACAGATAAAAAATTGGTAACATTTAATTTAGGAAAACTTTAAACAGTGCAGATAAAATTTGCATAACACATCTGAATGGTTATTTTCAACAAAAAGATAGTGTATATAAAGTTTTAAAATTTTCAGTATTCCCTCAGAAAAAAGGCAGTCAGTGCACAAAGCTGATTAGATTGAACCATCATCATGTTGATCACACAATTACCCCCCTAGTCAACAGACTGTTGCAGACTTTTTCTCTTAAACTAAATAAATTATTTTTTTAAAAAAATCTATATAATCTAAAAATGATTTACACAGTTCTTATATTAATCAAAATATCTTTTATACCGAAAGAAAAACCAATGAATTAACATTCATTCAAAAAGAATAAATGTTTAGTAAAATTTAAAAGAAAAATTAATCAAAATATATCAAAGGATAAACTGTTTATAGTAATTGTAATTAGTTTTTAAAAGTCACTTACCATAGAGCTACTTTACTATTTATTTCTGTATTAAAAGGAAATGGACTTTCAGTGTGTACTTTTTCTTGATTCCCAAAATTACTAGAGTCAGGTAAATCCCTAGGATTGATTTCACTCCAAGGCTTGATAGATGAAACATCAGTGATAGCAGATGATACACCCAATGGATCCATTTATACTATACAAATATATGCACAACTTTAAAAACAAATACAACAAATGTTGTTGAAATACAATGATCCAATTTAAATTAAAATATCTTCAATAATTTTTATTAATAATCAGTTAATTTTTATTAAGTGAGTATTCAATTATAGTACGTATCATTAGTATATAAATATCATGATATATATATTTTGAAACTAATAATAATATGCGGTAATCGATGTTAAACCATAAGTGTTTATATAAATAGCAACTAATGACCGATAAATGAGTAGTAAACAATACAAAACAATTTGGGCGAGAACACAACCTATGTCAAGTAAATACAGCGAAGACAAGAAATAAATAGTTTAAGATAAGTTCAGCACAGATAAAGAAAACGCCCCTTTTGTTTTTTAATAACTAAAATGTCAATTTCTGCACGTGTTTGATAAATTGAACAAAATGTATTGGATTTATTAAAAAAAAAAACATACCTTATGTAAATCGAAAAGAATTAATTTCCAAAACCAACTGTATTATTTAGCGAATAAATTTTTTCTGACTACAACTATCATGAAAAGAGTGGGAATAAAACATGTATGAAGATAAAGAGTCTGGTTTCAAACTAAATTAAAATAAAGAAATTGCAAAGAAAAATGTCAAATTTGATGCGAAATTCACATCATGAAAAGCGTAAACAAGAGCAGATAAATGATTTAAAAACTGAAACTGTCACATGATTGTTGTTTAATTTTTGGCGTCGTAGGGTTTTGTGGTCTTGGAGAACGCCTCTAATAATTTTAAATCGTTTATCAGTCTTCCGTACGTAAAAATGAACAATCGACTGAAGCTGAATAAACTCAGAACAGAAATGATAGAGATAGCGCTGAGGCAAAATTACAAATATTTTTTTAAGTTGGTTACTTGCAAATGACGTCAAATGGGTAAAATGAACCTGATTGGTTGGTCATCCGATGATATTTGTTTACATTTTATGGCGTCCAAAGCAAACTTTGCCTAGGTTTAATGCTTTTGATCATCAAAAAAATGAAGTCTATTAATGAAACACCAATGTATTTGATACATTTTACATTGATTAATATACTAACGTATATAGAAAAATTATGTTCGTCTAAAATAAGCTAATATTCTAATATTCGCCAGGAAAAGTTCGTCTAAAATATAAAGTTTGAAGAAGTATGTGTATTAAAATTATGCATTTCATTCTTGTTATACATTATTTAAAGTCAAATTTAAATCATTTAATCCCATTTTCGTTATTTTTTAGCTCAAGAATTTTATTTGAAGTATGTTTAGTAACACTAAGAACGATACTGTGAGTGTTTAAAATGACGATATCGATTGTGAGAGATCTGAAAAAAGACATGTAGAATAGTATATTAAAATTTTCACTAAAAGATTTTAATTTATTTACAGGATGCCAATGGTTTTCATGTAGAAACCAAGGTTAAGGCTGAAATGGGGATTTTTATCATAACCACGGCAAGGCCAAGTGCCGCCAATTTTTTGGCGACCTGTTTAGATAGGTCGCCAAGGGGTAGGAGGAAAAAGAGAAACCCGATCATGACATCACGACGGAAAAGGGGAAAGAAAAGGCGCTCTCTAAAAGGAGAGGACCGAAAAAGATCGGTGTTACCGTCGTGATATCAGGAACGGGTAGAGAATCGAAAGAACAGGTAAGAAAAACAGAAAAAAATCGCATGCGAAATAGTACAAGAGTAAAAAATTAGGGTTTTAAAGAAACAAGAATAACGAAATAGAAAGCCAGAGATAAACATATATAAACACTTACTTACGGAAACTCTATTCAAGTATGCTAATCCATGTTTAAAATGTCTAGTTTCAACTGATAATTCGAAATAGAAAGTTTGGCAAACGTAATAATTATATATTTATTGCATATTATATAATTCACCTTATCTGTAGGCGGAGCTTATTTTCGCTTGCAGACGTAATGGTCCGCATAAACTTCCGGAGCAACGGGAACTTATTTCCTTTCTAATGTCTTTACTTAGGCTGATTCAATCATTGTTGATTAATATGAGCGCCTACAGATAAGTTGAATATGAAAAATTCATTTTTAGGAAAAATACATAAAAGTTAAATAAAGGTTCTTTGAATACATAAAAGTTAAAAAAGAAATAAAGGTTCTTTGAAGTGTGTTTGTTTTTAAAGTCTCTAAATAACTCAATATTAAGATCTATATGCAAACATTACCTGGAATTATTACAGAATAAAGCTCTACACTATTTTTTTTTTTTTTTTTAACATGGGCAATATTTGTTTCTACTCAGTGATGAAGCCAAGGGCCCATGTTATCCCTCGCATGAAATTTTGAGTAAAAAAAATATATATATAATCTCAACAAAAAGAACTTTTCTGTATATATTTCTTAAAATTTATCCAAAAATTATTTTTTATCTAATATATACGGTATTCTTATTCTTTAAATTTCAAGATTTCATCAAGCGTAATTTAAAATAAAATTGGTACTTTCCCATAATGTAATGTAAAATTTAAGGTAATATCTAAATAGAGAAACATGACTTTATCACTAAATAATTCAGATTCGTGTATGCTATATTTGACATATAAAAAATAAAGTTACTTTAAACCAGCGGTGGCATTTTGTGTGGCACACAAACTCAATTTAAATTGAAAAAAAATAATTTTTAAAAAAATTTTTAATATAAAAGAATTAATAAAAATTAAAACAATATAGAAATCACATTAGTGTTTGTATCCTTGCAAGTTTTCTCCTTTATTATTTGTAATTGTAAAATTGTTTCATTTAAAAAAAGGTAATTAAATGTAATTTTCTGTTTATTATTTTCTTGCTCATTTAAATACATAAAAATGATGAGCAAAAAATTGTGATTGGTTAAATGTTAGCCATTGTTTAAATTTCACTAGAAACAATTAAATTTTTTAAGATTTTAAAGATAACATCTGTGATATTTGCTAAATTATAGCTTTATTTGATCAAGAAAAAAAAGTTAGTGTACGTGCAATAATTTAATGAATAACATTAAAACGGTAGCACTTATTGACTTGACATAAAATTTATATTAATAATTGCCATGTTCAAGATTTTTTACACTAAAAGTGGTGCACAAGATGCTCAGTGTTGCTTTAAACAATTAAACTTCCTAAAGAAAAAGAAAATAAATGCATTTTAAGAAAATTTCATGAAGTAGCATATCTCTTGTTTTTTTTTTTTTTTTTTTTTTTGTTTGCATGCGGGAATTAAAGATATTGCTTTTATTTAAGAAAGAAAAAAGAAATACTTCCATTATGAAATTGAATTTTTTGAAGAAAATAAAATTTCTGTTACAAATTGACAATAAAGCCACATTTTGCACTTCTTTTAATGTCATATCTAAAAGTTACAAGTTTTAAGCTGTGCATGTTTTTAGAATGCCATGAATAAGTAGTATATCTGCGAGATAAATATATCTTAACTTAATATTTAACTGCTAGAGACCAGTGTCTTAATTGTATTTCATATATTAAACTTTAAAATAACTCTCCAGAAAAAAGATCAGACAACTGAATATTATTTTTTCTATAATAAATATTTTATATTATTTTTATTGACAATTTTTTCTTGCCATCATCATTGAACTTGTGATAATAGGAAAAGCTCATTTCGATTTAATAAAACAGATTTTTAAATTTCCAAACAACAAGCGTTATCAAAATAAGAGAAAACGCCAACAATGTTTGGAAATCTAATGCAAAACATAATAATAAGAAGGTTATAGCGATGTAGCGGAAGTTCGTACGAACCGGGTGAAGTTACTTCCGCTTAACTAGCTGTTTGTTTGTTTATTTAGAAAACGAGGTGAATACTATGCTTTTAAGGTAACATTCTTAATTTAAAAAAAAGAAATTAAAAAAAAATAATAATAATTAATTGAATTAAACTTTCTCTCAGAAATTTCAATTTATTATGGTTATAGAGTTCTAAAAAAATAATTATTAAAACTGAATACATAATACTTTTTTTTTTTCAATGTTTAAACATTATAGTACTCTATACAATTTTGATGTTATTTAAATAAATTAATAGCAAAGTAAATTGTTTTTGTTTTTAAACATAAATTTTAAACAAAATCATACTAACTTTAGATTTTTTTTTCAGTAATAATAATTAGTAAAATACAATACGTCTAAATTATATGCAATAATTTTTTTTAAATGCAAGAAAAGAAACTTTTGTCATTAACGAATATACAGTAAGTCAAATAACAAAGACAAAAAAACATTAATAATATAGAATAAAAGGTTTAATAACTTTAGATTAGACGCTTGCGAACGTGTGTTTATCTTTAGGAATTGACACCGTTGTAGGTACGTTATCCTATTTTGTACACGTTATTTAAGAACAAGAAATCGGAACCGGTTACTTAATAACTGATATATCTTAACCGATAAGTTCTAAGGAGTAGTCAGGGAATTTGAGCCAATGAGAAGGAAGAGGCGTAAACGTCATGATCAGAGGAAAACTGGTTCCCGAAACTTACGTCATTAACGAATATACAGTGAGTCAAATGAGAAGGAAAAGAACATTAATAATATAATTTTTTATAAACAAATACTAAACTAAGAAATAAAGGCACCCAATTTGAGCAAATAAATTTGAAATTTAAAAAAAAAAGATAATTATAATTATTGCGAAATTGACAATTTTAATAAATTATTAATTCAAATAAAAACTCTTATTAAAAAAAACAGTTGACCAAACTTTCTATATTGTTGACGTTCAGCTATATTGATGGCGTAAGTGAAAGAGAAAAAGAGGCGCGTGCTTTTCTTTCGGACCAATCAAAACGTAAGTTCAGCGTGTTAGGCGGGAATCTGGCCAAAGCTTCACGTGATCTCTTTTTCTTAGAAGAGTTACACCCCCCCCCCTCCTGAAAAATGATCATTTTTCGCTGGGGGAAAAATTCATCAATGTCAGAGTTCATCTTCTATGACCTCTATCTATCACCCCTTCCTATTCAACTCGCACTGAAATTATCATGCCGCCTTTAGTGGGACTTAGCAGAAATTTATTATCATTGCAATTCTGAAGTCATGCTTTCATGTCTGAAAAAATATTCCCTGTCAACTAAATTTTTTATAAACTAAATTGTTTCGTAATAGTGATTTCCATAAATATTTAAAATGAATAAAAATCAAAATAATTAAAATTTTTTAGAAGAAGAACATTCCAACAAGTAAAAAGGCATGTATTAAGACAGCGGCTCCCAAATTTTTTCGACTTTGGAACCCAAAATAATCCTTCTTCTTTCGGTGACATGTGAAAATTTAAAGCGCCTCATTTTTTTAAATGAGGCGCTTTAAATTAGCGCATTAATATCCACCAACTCATTTTTAGGGGCACAACATAGTTTTAGTTTAATAATTATTTTACTTTGAATAATTAAGATTTCAACATAATTTTCGCTCGAATAATTTTTCTGTATTAACTTTAGTTTCAAATTCTAGAAATAACACTTATATCCTTCAATTAATTTTAAAAAGAAGTTTTTTCTACTGTCTATAGAAAAGGGTTAATTTTTTCAATCATTAATTTTTTTTTTTCATGGTTTTTTCATAAATCATGATTTTGATAGTTTATTAATAGAGATTGTTCACTAGAAAGGATCTCAAGCCAAAGAATATATAGGGGAGAAGAAGGAAAGCTCTCATAGACCTAATGTTAAACCAGTTCCCTCTACTGTGGGATGTTCGAGCACTGCAGGAAAAGCAACCGTAAGGGAACAGAACTTGTTCCGGGGTGATAAGAACTTGTTTTGAGGGGAGTAGGACAATCTGCTGCTAGAGAATGTTTATATTTGTTTAAGCTTCTATCTAAAAAAATTTCTTTTACTTTTTGTTTTAAATCCTCAGCATTATGAGTTTTTAATATGGGCAATACTACAAATGTTACTAATTATTTTGTTTTTAAATGTCTTTCTTATGTAGCTTCTACATTTTACATTATATTATAAATACATGTAGGAAATAACATATATCATAAGTTATTATTGAATCAAAATTTTTTGTTTTAAGATTTATTTTTATCAAGAATTGAGAATGGTAGTTAATATGAATTATGTTGAAGCATTGCAATGAAAACAAATTTTATAGCACAAGAAGTTTATTTACAAGTTTAATTACATACACAATATATATACAACAAACATAAATACATAGTTAATAAAAAGACTATTACATATTTTCTTTTTTAGATTAAAAATTTCTCATGAACAATCAATAACATTTAATAGATTTCATATAATATATATGGTAAAAAAATTTAAAAAGAAAAGCTATTTTAAAAAGAATATTTTTGCATGAAACTGTGATAGCAATGGAAAACTGAATATTAATAAAATATATATAGAAAAACATTCAGGATCAGAAATTTATGACAATTGTTTTTATAAATAAAAATTTTAATTGATCTAAATTAAACAAAAGTTACTCACCCACTAAAATTAAAAAAGAAAGTTAAATTTTTAAAGAAATGGATGTAAATGAAAATTTCATAAATTATAAATACAAATATTACTAGGTAAAAATGCATCAAACCAAATTTTAGAAATGCATGTTAATTTTAATCAATATAACTTTAAACAATGTTAATTAGCAAATTAAATACTACTGAAAAAATCATTAAATTAAACTGAAAAAAAAACTATAATAATGATTAGGATACATAACAAAAATAAATATCTTATCATTTCATAATAAGAAATAATTTAATTAAAAGAAAAAATATATATAATTAGTTCATCCTTTATTTATTTACAATTATCTATACATAGTTGCCAACATGGGTAGGAGAAAATCCAGTAGGTTTTACAGAATATAAATTTACTGATAACTAAACCATAATACACTAAATATTCTACATATAAAGATTTTTATTTTAATCAACATATAAAACTTTTATTGCTGTAAACATTATAAGTGGTCTACAATATTTTCTATTTATGAGTGACATTTAATGCACTTAAATCTTAAATGTTTTGTTATTATCTTAACTCTTAATTTTGAATGCTAAACAAAAATTTTTTTAATGAAAATTGAAATATTTTTTAAATATATTGGTTTAAAAAGAGAATTCTGAATAAAAAATAGATAAGGATGAAAATAAATATTTTATCAATTATAAATACAAATATTACTTTGTAAAAATGCATCAAATCAAATTTTAGTAAAGCATGTAAATTTAAATTAATTAAACTATAAACAGTGTCAATTAGCTAATCAGATACTGCAGAAAAAATCCTTAAATTAAATTGTAAAAAATTATAATAATGATTAGGATAGACAATTTAAGTAAAAGGGAAAAAAATATAATTACAAAAATACATTTTAATAAATCACTAATATAGTGAAATTTAAAATTAAATTAAATTAATTAATTTAAATCACTTGTATCACATAAAGATAAAATGAAATATTCATAAATTTCGATACAAAAAACTGTTATCACACCTATGAACCTTTTGAAACACTAAAAAAAGCATTCGGGTCATCCTTTATTTATTTACAATTATGTATAACGGGTTGAGTAAAAAGTTGTCTGTTGCCGAAAAAAAAATCTTGTAAAGTGATAAATCCATACAATCAATCATCAGCAAAACATCCATACAATCATCAGCAAATGAGGATTGTAATCTTAATTCAAATCGACAATGGTCTTCCAACATTTAGGCAACTTTTCAATCCTGTAATGTGCGCAAGTTCAGAGAGCAAGCGTAATCATTAATGATCTCCGTATTTGAAAGTAAGATTGTGTCACCAAGATGCAGCTGCAGATGAAAAAACAGATAGAAATCCGAAGGCGTCATATCTTGTGTGTATGGTGAATGTTGCATCAAATCCCACTTCAGTACATAGAGCGTCCAGCCAGTCGAGCATTACCTAAATAAACGAGAACCACCTTTCTTCTGAACTTGTTTTTTCATCTTTCGCGAATGGCAGCTTTAACTTTGATTAGCATATTGTACTTTTGATAGCCTGTCTGCTTTTCAGGCTTTATAGATAATTCCATGGCAATCCCACCAGATACAAATAAGCACCTTTTTGTTAGTTAGCATTTGTCTTGCAACCGAACCTGCTGATTTTTGTCACAAATCACAATTTTTGTCACAGGTCACAATTTGGTACAGAATGTTCTCTTTTCTTTGATCTCTGAGTAGAGCCAAACAGGCTGCTTTTCTCTTGCTACTGTCTTCAGCAGTATTTCATGAGGCACTATCTTTTTGGCAAATATCAAGCTTCGAGGCAATAGTTCGTGTTGAAACATTTCTGTCTTGATCAATGATTTGCTTTGACTGGTCACAATCAACCTCAATAGGGCGGCCAGAAGAACATGCTTAGTCTTCAATGTTGAAATTCCCAGCATTAAACTTTTGAAACCAAACTTTTATTTTTTTACTGTTGTATCCCAAGAAACAGTATTAAAACCTAAACTTTCCCCCTTTTTTGTGGCATTCAGTTGCACTGAGTTTATTTTGGCATAGTACATAATCGTTCTGATCAGTTGACGTGATAGCTGCATTTTAAACACTGTTTTGGTGCACAAGATAAAAGTTTTGACAAACATATTACACAGTTGTACGGTTCAATCTTTCAGCTTTAAAATGCGAAAACCCGTTTAACCACCAAAGGAATGGCTGCTGTTGACGCGAAGGTATCTCCCCTTGCAGAAAACTTTTTACTCAATTCCGATACATAGCTGTCAACATGGTTAGGAAAAATCCAATAGACTTTACAACATATACATTTCCTGATAACAATTGCATAATATACTAAATTTATAACATATAAGGATTTTTATTATAATCAAAATACAAAAACTTTATTACAGTAAACACTATGAATGGTCTGCAATATTTTCAGTTTATAAATATTCATAATTTTAGATACAAAAAACTAGTATCACACAATGATGAAGCTTTGAAAAAAATGGTCAAAACACTTAAAAAATACTCGGTTCATCCTTTATTTATTTATAATTATATATACATAGCTGCCAACATGAATAGGAAAAAATCCAGTAGATTTTACAAAATATAAATTAATAACTGTTGCATAAAATACTAAATACTTTACATGGAAGCATTTTTATTGTTATCAAAATACAAACATTTTATTACAGTAAACGCTATTAATGGTCTGCAATATTTCACATTTATGTTTAACATTACTACTTAAATTTTAAATGTTATCTCATAATTTTGAATATTAATAAACAAGTAATTTATTATTAATAGTTGAAATTTTTTAATTATTAATAATAAAGTTGAATTTTTTTTAACTAGTATAAAAAAAGTATCCTGTAAAAAAAAATCTTGGAACAAAAAAAAAGTTTTTAAACTGATTATTATAAACGAGGCTTTCTTCATTGTGTATTAGTAATATTTATTCAAACATTTAAGCAAGCATTAAATTGTGTAAACATTCTATTTCAATAGGGATTTTTAAAAAATTCAATCAGTTTACTAAACCTGTAGACCAGGAGAAACTGGCAAAATCAAGTGGAGTTGGTAGCTATGTAATATATTTACAATTACATTTACTTACAGTGACAGTCAAAAGTTTAGACTCACTTGTATAATAATGTTAAAAGGTGAGTTTATCTGCCTACAAAATAAGCAGCAAAGGATTTACACAGCACCAGGAATCCGTAAGGAATTGAATGCTAAAAGGCGATAAATCAATGTTTACTACCAACTGTTTTGTCACTGACAAAGTTGGAGAAGAATAGAGAGGTTTATTGATATTTGTCAAAATATAGTTAATTTGCAGTTTTTCACATAAAAAAACTTTTTATTCTTTAAAAATTCAAAAGTGAGTCTGAACTTTTGATCAGTATTGTATATACAATGGAAATTAAGTACATATGTTAAATGAAATACTAAAGAAAGAACCTCTTAGTGAACCAGTTAAAAATTTTAATATGGGTGCCAGGAAGGAATTGCCGTGTAATGAATCGATGATGTGCAATAGCCTTTCATTAAAGTTGTCCAAACCTAATATTTATTTCTGAGATCAAAAATAATACTTCATATAATAAACTAGTTTTAATGTCCTGCCTTCGCGGATTCCCAAGCTTTTTGTGATTTTCCGTTTATTAATTTCATACAACGGATTGTTGTAACAACAACCTTAAAAGCTTTTGTCAAAAAAGATGAAAATCGTGCTCTTAATCGTCGTCGAAAATTGGTATATCCACACAATAGTTTACCAATCTGCAGAAGACGTTAACCCATTTTCATTACAAATTAACTGAAAGTGAAAAGTAAAATTTAAAAAAATTCTTTTTTTGATTCATTTTAGAATAAGGTTTCTTAAAATTTTAAATTATTCCTTTTATTTTTATATATAATATAAAAGAAATAAATGACAAAAGTCGATGTATTAAGATTTTGAAAATACAATTCTCTAAATTTTTCTCATAAATCCCACAATTTCAATTGAAAAATTCTGTTGTCGGAGAAAATGTTTTTGTTTTTCGCATTTGATTACTTTCTGGCTGTCCTTATTTTGAAAGATAATAGCTTTCGAAATTCTTTATTTTGAAAAATTCCAATAATAAATTTAATAATACAGAAAGTTTCTTTGAGAAGGACGCACCCGTAATATAATAATTTTTTTTTTAATTTTTTACATAATAAGTTTATTTTGGAAAACTTTATTATTCGTGCTTATATTAAACTGAAGCATAAAGGAATAAAAATATATATCGCTAAAGATTCAATAGGTTCAATTTCTCGATAAAGATTCAATAGGTTCAATTTCTATCTGGTTGAGTTCCCTTACCAGCAGGCTTAACAGTGCACCGTTTTTCTCTTCACTACAAACATGCTTTAGTTTCTATTATAAAATTCTAAACGAAATTGAATTCGGCCAACTTGATAAGGTTACTGGGCTTGATTAAGGATTCTTTTTAGTCTAGTTGAAAATTACAAGGTTAAGTTTTTAACATTAACAGCTGCTAAATAAAATCTCCATTCGACTAGCGAAATATTTGAGTTAATACTTTATGTTGGTTTATAAGTTACGTCTTTAGTTTATACATATATGGGTCGATCAGAAGCCAATGCGGTTAAGTCCAAAACACAAAAATTGAGAAAATTAATGTTTTTTGATACATTAGTTTTTAAAATTCTTGGTTTATTAATTTAATTAGAAAAGTGTATAAAGTCTTTTTTCGAGGTGTAAACTCTGCAAAAAAACAAGATATGTACAGGATGTGTAAATAAAAACGTAAGTATTTATTGAAATAATGACAGCATCTTAAAAATTTTAGGACTTATACCTTTTGGCAGCTGAAGAAGATAAGAAATTTATTAAAAAATAATAAAATAACATTTATTGTCATAAGTTTTATGTTTATTCATCATAACAAACATCATCTTCTTCCGAGCAACCCTGAGTTACTATGAATTTCTTGTTTTTCAGTGTTACCAACAAATATCGAAAGAAGAAGAAGAATTTAATTTTTATTTCAAAGTTTATGTAAAAAAATATTGATAAAAGGTGGACTTATTCACAATGGCTTCTGAAATTATTATACAATATATTCAGAAGCTATTGAAAAAAGGGCTGTCTAACCTAGAAAAAAGTAACCAACGAGTAAATCCTTTAATAACTAAGAAGATTATTATTTATTTCATCAAAATTTCCGAAAATCAGAAAATATCAAAAAATGGACTTAACCGCATTGGCTTCTGAGCGACTCATATATACCTGGATTTTTTTTTTTTTTTTTTTTTTTTTTTTTTTTTTTTTTTAATTATTGATTTATGCTTGGTTTTGAATAACCGGACCCAGCAAAATTTTAGGACCAGGTATATATCTAATTATTAGCTTTTATTATGATGTATTCAAACTTCAGATGAAGCTAATTCCAAAACTCTGGGTTTTTCCAAAAGGAAAAATACTGAAGCCGAATAAAACTTCACGAATCAACAAATTATTTGGTTATTTACAGAACTGAATAAAATACAGTATTTTTCATTGTTATGGAATCAATAAATAATTCTATTCTTCACAAGTCGACTCCAGGAGTTAATTTTCTTAGATAAAAATTTTATTCATTACATCGTGCTTCACTTGTAATCTTTCTAATTTTTTTTTCGTTTTGTCAAACTTTATTAACGTCCTTTTTTGATCAACGTATCTACAGCACGTTCTGTAGGGTAGACAATTACGACTCTTCCGTTCTTGTGATATTAAACTATACATTTATTATCTACCCCAATCTTTGCAAATGCTATTTTTTTACCAAAAGTTTAACGCTGCAATAAAATTTTATAGCTTTCTAATTTACCCAATTATAAAAATATAAAACTCTGTATGCTGTATTTACCGGTATATAAGTTAATGCTCTATTTTTTTTTTTTTTCTAACAAGTTTGTAATTTTCGGTATGTCGGGCTTATAAGTTAATTGCTGAAAAAAACCAAACAAGAAAATTTTTACAATGAAAAAACATTAAAAAAAATAATAAAAACTTATTAAGTCTACAAAATTTTCTATAGTTAAAAATATTCCACACTGTTCTACATACATAATATACATTGAACTTTACGTTTGCTTTCAAAAAATGTTATTGCAAAATCTTTAAAAAAGTTTAAAATTTCGAATTCTTTAGATGAGGGTGGAAAAAATTTGGTGTGAAACTCAGCAGTTTAAATTTGAAGCTTTATACTATTTTTTAAAAGTTTTCATAGTTTAATATTTTTTTAAATATCTTAACCTCTCTTATTTTAATTTATCTTTCTATTCATAATTTAAAGTATTGTTTCTAAAAAAAACCTTAATATGTAAAATTAATTGCAACCAGCATTTTAAGAAGAGTTTTTCAAAGGGTCAAATTGATTTTGAGTTATTCATATCTATCTCATTGTGTAAAACGCATCGATATTTCATGATCAACGAAACGAATCCGATACTGATGTATAAGTCGGCCTTCTGATTTACGTCGAATTTTGAAGGTTTGAAAAGCCTTATTTCTTTTATTATTTCTTACTCTTTCCTTTATTGTTGCTCCTTACGCTCCTTACTCTTTCTTTTATTATATTTTATTATTATTTCTTTTATTATAATTTTTATCTGACCTTATTTTTTTATTATTATTATTTCTAGCATACAACTAAGACTTTTCTGCTAAATGATTTTACGTTTCCTATAACGTCAGATATTAGGTTATTCAAGATACTTGGGCAGTGGCACCTTGATCTTTCCTCGACATAAGAAAAAAAATTGTGTCAGAAAATTATTACGGTCAGACAAAAGGCACCCTTAAAGAGGAATACGTTTTCAAGTCTAGCAATAGTGTTCCCACGACTTGGTTTAAATAAATGAGTGATAGTTAAGATTTTTCAAGAGTACTGAAAAATGCTTAAATTTATCTTTCATTTGTGAATTCCAAAACTATTCTTGAGTTATTTTTTGCATCCATATATATTTCCTTTAAATTAAATATTTATTGATTGCTTAAAACATTTGATATATCCACTTTTTTTGCTATCTCTTTGTAAAATTTTCTAGGCCGTGAGAACTCTGTAGCAAGTAAAATAAAATTGTATGCGTTTTTTTTTTCTTTTTAATTTTTTAACTTCCAGTAACTTTAAAATAGAAATATTAATTTCTTTATTTAATTTTCTTTCTTATAATTTTTCTATAAAAAAATTTTTAATTACTAAATATTAGCTTACAGAAAGTTGAATGAGAGATAAATGTGCGAAAGACTTTATTGATTAAAAAAATATTGGGAAAAAATTGCTATTACATTTGACCGTCTGAATAGAGTATACCACAAATAGATTTCTCAATATTAAAAAGTCTTTTTTTTTTCAGTTATATATTTTTTAGATATTTTAACTCTACTCCCGTTTCTACGTAAAATTTATTCGATTAACAATTTATGCTTTTTCAGAAAATAAATTTTATTTTTCGATTTAACCAATTCTTGGCATAACAATGCAGGTACTATTTTTTAAAAAACCTTACAGGAATTTTTTCATAAATTTCCTTTTACAATTAATGGTTTCATGAACTTAGTTCATCTTTAAAACAATTTTTCATATTTATCGAACCATAATTGTAGTGTTGGTGGTTGTAACGCTCGATTCTAAAGTTTTCGGAAAGCGAACCACCGATTTATAATATAATGAAATTTTCCTCTTATCTTAGATTCAAGACATGTATTTGTAAACAATATTGAAATTGTACTAAATCTATGAAGCGAAAGAACTTGATATCAATGCACAATCTCGCATAACAATAAATGTCTTAACACAAGTAGATTCTTTAACCAATATTAAAGGGAAACTAAATATGATAAATTAAATTTAATTATTATCTTTGCAACTTAGCTTAATAAATTGGCTTTGGAATTTATGAGCTAAGAGATACCTTATTTGAAAAATATTTTACTGAATAATTTATAATTCTATATTATTTTCGGCAAAAAGGTGTGCAATCTTAACACGTTGTGTCATGAAATCAAAATTATAAATACATTTTTTAGTTATAAAAGTGTATCAAGATGTAATTATTTAAAAAGTAAGCAATTTTTCAAATAAAATATGTTTAATCATGCATCAATGATATAAAACTATCAATCTGAAAAATGTTCGTTAATTTTATTTTTTGTAATGTATTTATGCTTTTAGAAATAATTACAACTCCATAAACACTATTAATTTTAAAATAGTTCAAATCATAAATTCAATGTTCGTAAAAATACGAAATATTTCTGAAAGATCACCTTAAAGTTGTAATTAGAATGAATTGCTAAGAACAATAAAAACAATAGAATGCATTACGTTCCTCAATAGAATTTTCTTTAGCACTACTATTTAATTCTACGCCTCCCCCCCCCTTTTTTTTATCTAAATGGGGATTTATATTTCCGTTATTAAATTTATTTATTTTCATTTAATAATAACGTTTTGGCTATGTCAGAAAATCGAAAGCTCGACTTTTCCTCAGTTTCAATAGCTTTATGTGTTCTTTTTTAATATTTTAGTAACATAAATATTCTCAAAAACGCTTAAAGATTATAAATTAATTTTGTAAGAAATAACAATATAAACAATTGCAGTAAGATTAATACAACTAATATTTTCATACTTATGGTTATGAACATTTGTTTAAATCATTTTCATAATCAGTGGTGAGCAAGTTTTCTACAACTCCGATTCCACAGACTTGATTATTCTGAATTTTTTAATACAGAAGTTATTGAATAGTTTAAAAAAAGGTATTCTTTCGTTTTTATTTATTTTATTTAGTTTAGTTAATTCAGATTACAAATTCTGCCTACGAGCCACCTTTATTTGATTTTTATATATACTGATTTCAAGAAAAGCTTTTTATTTTCTAAAATTTTTGCATCTAATTTCAATTGATTAAAATATATTTTCTGTAAATTTTATTTCAGTCAGACAATATACAAAAAGTAATTAGTTTTAGCAATAATTATTTTTATTTTGAATTTTTTAAATTACTTAAATTAAAAGAATTTCTTATGAATACTCGTACAAATGCAAACACCTACTTTTTAAGTATAATAGTTGCAAATGTAACATTAGAAGCAGGATTGAACCGTTTGCTTAACATTTGCGTTGTTAGAGATTATTTTTGATGATAGCGAAAATATGAATTTCTAAGTAAAGAAAACATCATTAAATTTTAAAAGAAAAATATACAATAATTTTATATTCGATATATAACTGTCTAGTAATTAACTTTTCGAGTTACTTATGTTTACATCTACATCAAATGCATTTATTCTGAATTAATTATATGCAACTGGGTCGAAATATTCTTTAGACTTATTTAATTTTTAGTGGGATGATAAGTGGTTATAAAAAACGTATAACTGGTTATAAGAAACTAACTAGTTAACTGGTTATAAGAAATAGAAAATTTGTGACAAAATTTGTAAAGAAAAAATAAAGCTTAAATGTAAGCATTAAATTTTATAAGGACTTCTGAAAAGATAAATTTGTGCATAACAACCGTTTTTTTTTTCTTTTTTTTCTTTTAAAGCTAAATCTATGTAAATAATAGGAAATTTCGCCATTTATCATGGACTTTTTAAAAGAATTAATAAATTTATTGTAAGAAATGGTGTGTTTATATACATAATGTCTGGCTATTTCAAAACCAAATCTTAACAACAGACGCTAACACACAAAAAGATTTACCATTACCATCCATAAATCATGTGTCAGTCTGAAAAAAGTCTTACAGCGGATGTTAGCAATAAAGCCCTGGGGAATTTATGGTTGCTGATTGATGATGCATGGATGACTAAACTGTTCAATGTAGATTATTAAAAAAATAAATTTATAATTATATATAACCACAAATGAGATGAATTAAATTAAAATCGCTAAGATGTATAATCAGAGTTTCCTGTCTAAATTACTGATTTAAATAAATTGTAATTGTATTCTATCTAATCACAAAACTACTATTTTCAACTATTCGAATTATTTGAGAATGTAGCTGAATTCTTCATATTGTTTAATAAATATACTTGCTTAGTTCAAGCCTTTCATTATAAACTATTTAAATTAATTACCCCCCCCCCCTCCCTCTCTGTCTTCCCAAATTGAAAATAATATGTCTGAGGGTGGAAAAGAAGCTTTATTTGTCATGCTTCTCGAGCATATTTCATATAAATAATTAAACATTTCTGTAGAAAATCAGCTTCCAGTTGTGGTGCAGCTACATTTTTTCACACCTATGAAATCAAGAACTTGATCCCTTTTTGTATTCTCGGCAATTGCAATCGAAAATCTTCTGTTATAAATAATGTTGCTTACTAATTGAAGGCATCACGTATGATTGTGATTTTTGGAACTTATAATCACACAGTACGGCTAGATTGAAGCAAGAGAGAAAAAAAAGCTTTATTTCAAGACACATAAATATTAAAAGAATTTTTATACATCTAAAAATTGATTTTTACTTACTATAGTGTAGATTTATTAATTTAATATATAAATAGTTTATCCAAAAAATTTTCAATGTTTATTAACATATCATTGTTTTTTATTTAAAGTTTATAACAGCAATGATATATTTCATTAATAAAAATAAGTAGGGCAAGACATTACTCGTGCTAAGATGCAGTTTCTGTGTTTTGAGAGGCACATTTAAGATATTCAATTTAATCCGTGCAGGTGCAAATCATAAATTAATGCACGTTTTAAAAGTAAAAACTTACTCTTTTTTCTTAATAAACATTCATTCAGATTTTTGACTTAATGGTTTGAGTTGAATTACAAAATATTTATAACAGTGTTATTGTTAAAGATGTTAAGCCATATGTACTAAAAAGAATCATTCTTGTATTAATATCTTTGTTTATGAATATATTCCGACGTTTCTTTTTGAATTAAAATTTGTTTGATTTTTCGGAAAGTACAACACAATTTTCTCAGATTTTTTGTCCTCTTTTTGTTTTGGAAAGCTTATTATGTGTAAAATAATTCATTATATTGAATTTTGAAATTGGATATTTTTAAATTACATGCTGCAGTGGATACGCAACTCACACGAATCGTCAGACATAATTCGCATTCGCCCGGAAAAAATATGTTTCATACCTCGACCCTTCGAAACATCAGAAACTATTCAAGCAATTATCATTTTGTTTCCATGAGATTATAAATGATCGAATTA
Organism: Parasteatoda lunata; assembly: GCA_949128135.1. Classification (NCBI taxonomy): domain Eukaryota; kingdom Metazoa; phylum Arthropoda; class Arachnida; order Araneae; family Theridiidae; genus Parasteatoda; species Parasteatoda lunata. The sequence goes on along the minus strand of OX421980.1, from coordinate 8,942,510 downwards.
TCTACAATTTAGGGGAGTATTTTATGTATCTCTAATTTTGAATTTTTTTTAAGCTTCGTACCTTTAGAACCGTCTCATTAAAGTTTATTTTTTCTGAAAAATGTGAAAGAGCTGATTAAAAATTTATAGAAAACCTTAGTCGCTATATTGCCAAGAATTAAATTATTAATATCAATTATCATAAAAGCTCGATGGATATGGAAGGAATATTTTTAATGTGAAAAACAAGTTTTCCTAAATAAAAAAAAATTTAATAATAAATTCGAACTCATTGAACTTCATAGTTTCAAATTTTGAAATATTTTACTCATTGTAAGGTTTCAAAAAATGTAAAATAAAAAAAGTTATGTTAAAAATATGTCAGGGAAGCCTCTGTCAGCCTCTTAAATGCGTATTTAATATCATAATAAACAAATATCTCTCTAAAAGATGGATTTATAAAAAAAATTTCATACAAATAAACTTACCTTATTCTCTCTTTTCTCATTACCTAAAAATGAGAAAAAACTGCTCCTCTCCCTCTCTATTATGAAATAGTGGCTGGCCATAAAGATTTTTTTTAAGGAAAAAAACATTTTAAAATTTTCTTTTAAAAAATTTAAGAGCAGGAAGAATTTAAAAAAGTTACAGATGTGAATGAAATGTTTCTGAAACAGGTCTCTTAAAGAAAACACTTAAATGTCAGTAAATGTTATTCTTTGAAGTTTTTATTTATTGAAATATGTCCAACAAAAGTGGGATACTTATTTATTTTGTTAAATCTTAATGTTACGAGATGTTTCAAAAATGACCTTTGACATTATTGACAAAAAGTTTATTGTTTTTATAGGACAGGGTGTAACGCATTATACTCGTCGCCTCTCACATATGATCTTAGATATATGCGAGGGGTTACTTAGTTACAATAAAGGGCAACATAAAGCTCAATGCGTTTTTTTTTTCTTCTTTTAAATTACGAGGCAATTTTAGAATTGCATCAGATCTGAATAGTATTAAAAACTAATCAATAATTAATTTATCGATTCGGGAATTTCTTCGCAAATGTGAATATTAAAAACCAAAATTCTTCTTTTGAAATTTAATAATAATTTTAATTATATCTTTCAAAGTTAGTTTTGATCTGAAACTCTAAGCTGGAATTCAATTTTTAAATTTTATGACTGAGAAGAGCACATTGTCCTTAATAAATAAGAAATATAAATACTTTTTTGAATTGACCTGATGTATTGGATTAACATGTTTTGGTATTTTTTCAGAAGAGTTTTTTTTTTTTTTCTTTTTTCAATGTCTTAGCAGAAATAAATAAATAAAATAAAATAAAATAAATAAATAATTAAATAGATAAATGAAATCATTTTTTTTTTACTGATTTGATTTGATTTTTAACGACATCTATCTATATTACTAAGTATGACTGTAGCAAAGTGAAATTTTTTTATTGCGTATATAGTCAGAGATTATTTTTATTTTTTTAATTAGACTCCAAACTTATTATTAAAGTACGTGCAATGGAAACTGCATGGACAACTGCTAGCGAACAGTATTTTGCGACTTTTAAGTGTTGTTAATAATGATGAAAGTTGACATTGTAATTTACTCGATAAATCAGTTTTTTTTTTTTTTTTTTTTTTTTTTTTTTTTTTTTTAAATGCAACCATGATGGAATGAATTAGGTTAAAAATAGTATAAATACTAAAAAACAAATATGAGTAAAAGTTCTCTTAGAGCCTTAAAATATAAATTACATTTTACTTTTTTACTAAAGTGCAAGTTCAAATTCAAGAAACAAAGAGACTCTGATGTCAAGGCACTGTAACTAATTTTACAAAGCTGTTTATTTAAGTTTTTAAAACTATATACAAAAACATATAAAATTTACTTCGTATTAACAAAATTATCTGTTGCCCTCTAAGGATAAATTATTTTAAATGTATACTTTGCTTTCGTAGATCCATTTCCCCAATTAATTATTAATGTCAATTTTTCTGTGAAGATTTTCTTTTTATTTATTTTGAATCCACCATTAATTTTCTTTTCTTATTCTTTTATATAATATCTTATTTAGTAAAGCTATAAAAATTGCACTTTTTGATTCTTATAATTATGAAATAAAACTTGTTTCTTGTTCTTTTATCACGTTTGAAATTGTAAACAATTAAAGTAATTTCAATAAAATCTTCACTTGAATTGAAAATGAATAAAATAATAATGTTAAAGTAAATTTGATCGGATTATAATTAAATAAAACTTGTTTTTCTGAATTTTTATCCCTTTTGATACCGCAAACTATTGAAGTAGTTTCATTAAAATCTTTATCCTTATTGAAAATGAATAAAATAATAATGTTGAAGTAATGAAAAACTATATAATATGATAATGAAAAATTTTTTTTCCAACTTTTATCACTTTTGAAATCTAAGTATTAATTGCTTTCCCAGGTCTATCTTTTCAGATCTATCTTAATTTATTATTTGCGTGAAAGTATCGATACTATTGTGAATAATTTCTTCTATATATTTCAAATTCAAAATTATCACTTTTTTCTGATTAAATGTTTAATTTAACGAAAAGCGATTTAATAAAACCTCTTTCATCTGAAAAAGCAAACAAGTGAGGCAATTTTCTTTTTAAATGTAGTATTAAGTGCTTCATTAGACCCACTTCTTCAAATCTATTTCAGCTCATTATTAGCGCAACAATATGGATTTCTTTGGGAAGAATTTCTTATATGTAGTATTTGGAATTCAAAAATTGACATTTTTTTCTTTTTATTACGCATCTGGAATGCTTAATTTAGGGATGAAAGCAATAAGCAATTTTTGTAATGTATTGCATTAAAGATGCCTTGTATAAAATTTCCTTACATCTGAAATTGCGAACTTTTGAGGTAATTTTTGTAATAATATTAAGTAATAAAATTAAAGTTAAAGTAGAACATTTTAAATGTCTCAGCTTTAGAAACGTTTTCCTCAGATTTATCATAACAATATCGATTTCTTTGTAAGGAATTTCTTATATGCATTTTGTATTGAAAAATGCACAGTTCAATTAAATCTTCCCATTAAAAAATGAATAAATTTTTTGAATTAAACTTCAAAAAAAAATTTGTGATGCCTTTGAAGGCCTTTTTAAACTTTCATTCAAGTTTAATCTCATTAAAAAGAGTCAAATAGATTTTCTTTCTTTAAAAAAAAAAAGTATTAATGACTTATGATTGGTAAGTTTTATCTTTCGGAATTAACACCGTTATTCAAGAACTAAGATTTGTACACGTTTTTTAAGAACAAGGATTTGGAACTAGTTACTTGATAACTGGTATATGTTAACGGATAAGTCTCAAGGAGTAGTCGCGGAATTTTGAGCCAATGAGAAGAAAGAGGCGTAAACGTCATGATCAGAGGAAAACTGGTTCCCTCCGCCAGAAACGTTATCTTCCGGGCTCCTCCCACTTTTTCTAGTTATCTTGCCTAGACTAGCCAATCACGAGAAAGTCTACTTCACGGACAAAATCAAGCAGCACCCGGTTAGTGTAGAGCGTTTTCACAGCGGCAGGCGGCCGCAGCAATGCTTCCGCTGCCAAAGATTCGGACACTCTCAGCGAACGTGTACTGATAAACAACGATGCATGAAATGTGCCGAAGGGCACTTCTCATTTCAGTGCACTAAAAGCCGAGACACCCCAGTTACCTGCTGCAACTGTGGAAAGATTCATACTTCAAACTTCTCTGGGTGCGAGGCCCGCCCAAGCAGAAAGCAAGCCCAGACTAAAGCCAAAACACCGGCATCCTCAGCCCATCGCCTTGTGACCCTGATGAAAGAGCTACAAGAACTTATGAAAGACCAGGAAGTGTTGTGCCTCCTACAAACTCTACTAAAAGGGTTCTCCCCTTCCAACTGATGTTTCTATGCCTCCAACCCAAGTCTCACTCCCACAAAGACTGTTACATGAACTTTTAGTTTATTTTTTAGACTAATATAGGACTTTTTAGTATACGTCAACTTAGTTTCGATGAATCAGTAAGTGGCGCTTCGTGCCAATACACTGCGATTACACCTAAATCCAGCATCCAGCATTATCTTCCTTCCTCAGCGACTCTTCGCCAACTTGCCGTGGTTAGGATAATATCCCCCTGAAATGAAAAAAAATTAAACCTACAAAGTCGACATGAGGATTTCTGCTGGGAATGAGGTGAGGTCTTGGTTTTATTAAATTTTATGTTTTAAATAATTATGTAACAATACAATTTTATTTTAAAATTTTCTCTCTAATAAAGATCTTTGTAAATGAATGGCTTCTTGGGAAGTCTCCCCCAACAGATGCTTGCAAAACAATTCCTACCCACTTATGTTTTTATGGTTTCAGTTCATTATTGTTTCACACAATGCATTGTCATTCTTGACCGTAAACTACATTAAATATAAATTTAATGTAAAAGTTTTATTCTCATATTAAGAGTTGTTATTCTTTGATCTTTTATTCAGAAACGACTAGTAAGGTTACAATTTTTCTGATAATGTGTACTTCATATTTATCATATTAATTTTAGTATGCCTTAAGTAATCAGCTATATTATTAGTAATATGTCAAAAGAAAATTGTGAAATTTACATAAAGGAAATAACAAAGTGTAATAATTTAAGTTGTTAAAATTGCATTATTTTCTGTTGTTGAAAACATGAACAGCTGATCCACTGAGTGGATTTACGGCTATTAATGATCAGCGCTAAATCCTTGTAATTTGGAACTATACTCCGAAGACAAAAGAACTCTTGAAGCAAATATTGTGACAAATATTTTCTTCGTGAAGCTGGAAGCAAATTTTGACTCTCTAACCATCAATGGTATTCAAATCCTGTTCACAAAAGTTGGACCCCTGAACCATTCCGATCCTGGATGCTTTATGTATAAAAGTTATAATGACAAGATGATTTCTTTAATAAAAATTATCATTTAATAGTTTTATAGGTGTTATATGCCTTTGGGAGCCGCCCTTCATCGTGCAAGCATACTTTTGCTCTATTATACTGTTTGGAGGAGTACAGTAAACAGGAAATGTACTTGGCCCCAACGGAACGACTACAAGTTTGGCATAAACCTAAGAAAACAAAACTAAGTCCTAAAAAATGTTCAGATTTGTATAAAAAACCTAGAATTACGCATGATTCTGTTGAACCAGTATAGTGTTCTATTTACTGGAAACAGAAACCTGCAATATTTGTCGGTCATGAAAGAATGTCACAATAAAATGAGTATCTTACCATTGCCTGCAATTGTCCTCTCTGAAAGACCAACTTATGATTTTGTTACCCGAAATGTTTCGGAGCTATTGTTCGTAACAAAATTTTTAACTTTTGATTTGGAGGCAGAAACTATTGAGCAAAGCAACTGCTCGAAATGGAAAGTTGAGCGAGCTTGCCGGTTGACTGCTTCCAATTTTCACTGTGTTTGTAGCAGAAGGAGTAACTTTGATGTTTTATCTTCAGAAATATTTGATTCTCACTTTAAGAACCTGAGTTACATTCCTGCAATTAAATATGGAATTGAAAATGAATCAGTGGTTCGTAACTTTGTTAGGACAACTTATAACAAATTTGATGTTAGGAAAACTGGCTTAGTTACAAACACATTTATGCCTTTTTTAGCAGCTTCACCTGATGGTTTGATTCACATTGATGATGATGCACTCCTACCTGAAGTGAAATGCAAAGTGAATGCTGCTAATAAATCTTTAATTGATCTATGTTCTGATGCTAGCTTTTGTCTTTAAAAGGATGGCAATGGTGACATGAGGTTAAAAAAAAACCATTCCTATTATTATCAGATTCAGGGCCAGCTAGAATTAACTAACATAGCTAAGTGTGTGTTTGCTTTGCTTTACATGCAACCTAATCACATTTTTATGCAAACTATTGAGTTTGATGAAGTGTTTTGGTCCTCAATTTTTGATTCTCTTAGGAGTTTTTATTTTAATTTCTATCTGCCTCATATTGTTTTAAATGAAAATAAAATAGCTAGTTTATAATCAATATATTTCCGATTTTCACTTTTAAATTTATACTGCAGCTAATTTGCAATCAAAATATCTTTATTTTATATTTTAGTATTTGTTATCAAAATGTTCCCTATTGCCATCATTTCATTCTTTTTAATTAAACATTTTATTGTGGATAGTAAAATTGTAAATTTGAAATAACTTTCTTACTTTGCATTATCAGGGCTGATTGTGCTCCGGGAAAAATCCGGATTTCCGGAATTTTCGCTAACAGTAATCCGGAGATCGAAGGTCCAGACGTTTCAAAAAATCATTGATCACAGAAGTTTTCGGACATCAAATTTTCAAAGCTGGAACTTAAAAACACATTTCATTTCATTTGTTTGTAAGGGAGAGCCAGAGAGATACTTTATAAGCTTATATTCATGATTAATGTTCATTTTTTATCAGTAAATAGTTGCTATAATCATAAACTCAAGAAAGAAAGACATACTTGTACATTTTAATTACTTCTCCAGGTCATCATAGGTATGTGTAAATGGTATTGGTAGGTGTAAAATTTTAAATTTATTTTAAGTAAACTAAGAAATATTGAGAAGAAGGAAAAAAACCTTGTTTAAATTTTTTTTCAATTTAAACTGCTTTTTTTTTTTTTTTTTTTTTTTTTTTTTTTAAACTCAAGAAATTTTCCGGAATTTTGACTTGGGTTCACAATCACCCCTGCATTATAATAAATTAAAAACAAGGAGTGATCTTTAAAATATAAAGATAAGCAATTTCGTATACTAATTATTTTAAAATAATATCCCAATCAATCCATGTGAACTGTATTGATAATTAAATTTTTTTTAAATATGTGTAAGAGTACTTCGGCATATGTAGTTTTGATCTAACATTTTCATAAATAATTGTCATAATTGACTTGAACTTGCTTTTACATTAATGTTCTTTTTTTGCTCCCCATACAAAATTTAATCAAAGATTCATTTTGCACTATTCTTATTTTTAAAGGCTTAATTAAATGATGTTGGAATTTGATTGTTAAATTTTTTTTTTTTTAACTTTCTTTTTTGAAGGCAGTATAAATGACATATTCTAGCAAATTTTAGGTTTACTTTGTCATTGTTTCAATATCAATACATTGTTTGGATTTTAATAACAAATTAATTTTTAATAACAAATTAATTAAGCAGCAATACTCCCACTCAATATTAAGATGTGGTCATAATGTTTTGGCTCTTGAGTGTATGTATAGAAATCATTGGTTTGTGTAGAGTAAAATAAATTTTTAGTTGTAATATATAGAAAGGATCTAGTTATCGATGTACTTATTTACAGCATTACTCATTACCATAGATCTTACTGTGCTTTTAATTTATCATTTTATGTGAAATAGTTGTTTCTTTTTTACATGTATCTTTTGAAATAAAAGTTTGTATTTATAAACAGAAATCTTTTTTTTTTTTTTCTTTTTAAAATTACAACAGAACAAAGTTTATGTTCATAAATTTAGACTTTTGATAATTTCCAAAAAAAAAAAAAAGTAATTTTGTCACTTATGTTTAATGTATATTAAGCATATTTAATGCTTAGTGAAAAGAAAATTATAACATTATCTGAGAATATAAAATCTAATACATTTTTTATATTAAAAAGTTTGAATAAATTTAAAAAAGAAAAATAACTGAACACCAAATTTTTGTTGAACCAATAAATTTTTATCAACTTGGGGATAGCTCATTTGATATAAAGCAAAATAAAGTAGGAAGATTAAATTTTATTCTAGTACATATTATAAGAGTCTTTCCCTGAGATATATGCTGCTTAAGGTATGACATAATACAATTCAGTGAATTAACCAACAGTGTTACGAACAAATCTCAATTTCTCGTTGTCCATTTATCTCGAAACAACGGTTTCAAATTAGTTTTTTCTTGGAAAACAAAAGCACAGAAATTCATTTAATAAATAAAAAAGAATATTCATAGCAATATTTTTTATGGCTATAAATTTTTTCAGTATATTTATTAAGCACAGAAATTCATTTAATAAATAAAAAAGAATATTCATAGCAATATTTTTTATTGCTATAAATTTTTTCAGTATACTTATTATTTGAAAATGTTATAAAAAATGTATAAAGATGATATCAGGCAACCATTTTCAAGTTTGACAGTTTCAAAATAAAGTTTTAAGACTTTCTATAAATTCAAAATAATTACTTTTGGTCATTCTGATATTTATTACATGGAGCATTAAACATTTAGTAAATTTTATTATAACCACTTAACAAGCAAGACAAAAGATCTTATTGTAACACAATTTAACAAGAGAAATCATATACGTGATTTAAAGAAAAAAAAAATTTAGTTAACTACTCACTTTAGAGAACAAAAACTTGTCAAACATATTCGGGTTGTAAGAATTGCAAGACCAGTTGAAATACTTTCAAATCTAAATGTTCAACTGCTAAGAATGTTTAAATTTCAGAAACATAAACAGGACTCGCAGTTAAACACCCAGTTGAAAACCACTACTATTGTCGATAAGTAACGTAGGATGTGCGATTATTTCCACCATTTGCCTTCGATATAAATTGTGATGTGCCTTCAGATCATCCTTAGGGATGTTTCCCAGACCATCGCCAATTGTGCAGCTATCTAGCATGACATTAATTAATCCAAGGAGGTAACTCACCACATAATCTGACTTTCATACATCTACAAAAATAACAAATTTTTGTAAAAAATATTTAAGCATAAAATTGTATTCATTTCATAAAAGAAACTACATGCAAATGATCCAGGCTAATGCCAGAAAGTGAACTTAGTTCTTTCTGAATATACATCATCTTATAGCATATATTGATGGTCAAAAAAGACTTAAAAACAACCGATATTAATAAGTAAAGATATCTTGTGACTGATCAAGCCAGATGGAGGGAACTTGTTGTACAATTCTATTACACTGACAAAGAAGTGCATTACAAATTTTAAGTGCATTACAAATTAATTATTTTTTTTATTTTATGTATCCTATAGAAAAAAAACCAATAAGAAAAATAAAATGGACTAGTTCGCTTTTCGTATAGTCAGAAAGAACTAAATTTAATTAAACCTAATCAAGTACTGATCAACAGAATTGTAGATAATCCTTAAAAAGGTTTCTTCATCCAGGCAGATGCCAGTAATCTTCCAGCAAATTGTTTTATTTAAAATTATTTTTCATGTTTTGCAGTGTTAAACATTAATAACTATTTTTATAACAAAAATTAAAAATAATTTTTGATTCAAATTGCTGGAAGATTTTAAAAAAAAAAAAAAATCCTAAATCCTCTAGCATAAGCTTTAAATAACCAACATATTTATGCAATAAAAAAAAATACTGTACAAAAAAAATATTCCGTATTTAACATACAATTTGTATATTAAATTCCTATTCCTAAATTCCTTATAACTCCTAATATAGATTCTTTATAAATTCAAATAATAATTCTGGATTAAATATATACATATATAATATTTACACATTCAAAAATTTAAGGAGAAAAAAAAAAAAAAAAAAAAACCTAGCACGAACTTCTAATGCAAAATATCTTTATCAAGAACCACCTACTTAAAGGTGTTTGAGCAAAAACTATATTTAAAAATATTTCATATCAATCTATTTTAAAAAATCTATATATATTTAAAGAAAATTAAATAATATCTAGAGGAAGCAATCATTACCTAAGGGCCATCCTTAGTAAAAAAGGGATATATGCAATGTTTAAAAAATTTTAATTAAAATTACCAAAGATTATGTAATGAAAACTTTAAAAAAATTTATGAAATTGAGGTGAAAGCAATTAAAGGTTTATGAAAATTTTTTAAAAATGCAGCGATAGTGAAACCCTCATTTCAATTATGGAGAGAATTGTAAGGTATATGTCCGTCAAAATACTTAAAAGTTTTAATTCTAGATATGGCCCTTTCAACGTGAACACGTACATGTGACACCTCTTTGTTAAATGCTCTTTCTTCTAGATTAAATTGTATTTTGTTCTTAAGGAACAGAGGGGTAGAAAGCTCACAGCCTATATCTTTCAATTCCTTTTCAATCGTAAATCCTTTATCTGCCAATACCAGGTCATTTTTTTCTAACATTTTTAATAAATTACTCTTCAGAAAGAGGCATTTATGAGATATTGATCCACAATAGAGATCAGAAATGAAATTTATCCCTCCAGATGGTGCGATTCCAATCAGGGCTTTCATTGTATTGTTATAAGTGCTAAAAGTGAGCTGTTGCTCTTTAGGGTTTGCAGGTTTCTTCACAAATATCTCTGTGCAATCTATAATTACGTGGCAATTTGGATATTTGGATTTAAATGACGCAGGAATATATTCAAGTACTTGCTGTCGATCTGGCCAGAGGTCTACTCGGCTGATTTTTAAATATACGATCTCTGTAACTTTGTTGAAAGTCCTTGAAATAGTTGAAGAAGAGACCTGACCTATAACAAGAAAATTCACTATTAAATATCAACTGCATTTCATAAGTCAACAAAATATATTAGGATATAATAAAAGATGCAAAACAATTGTTTGACATGCTTAATCTAAAACATGGCGAACAATATAGGTAACTAAAAAAATTTAACATCACAGTTAATTTTTTATAAGACTAAAATATTAATTCCATAAACTCTTTGTTGCTAGACTTTTATTTTTTTGAATGTGTGCTTAAAATTAATAGTGTCTTTAACAATTTGAAAATAAAATAAATTAATAAATGTATCAAAAATATTAAACAAGCATCAATATGTTTATACAAACAATATATATTATATCACAAAATTGTTTGTATTACGCGTTGAAATATATAAGTACATAAATTTTGTAATATAATTTATGTTATTAGCAGTTATTATAACCAACATCATTTTAGTTATTAAAAAACATAGGAACATTTTATTTTTGTCCTTTACCAAATGTTACCTTAAAAACATATGCAAGAAAATCTAATGTCACACCCGTTCTCAATTTGATCATCAAGACAAAAAATTCTTGCAAAGGCGTGAATTCTTGAAGAGGACTTCTTCGTTCTTTGAAATTTAAGAAGTTAAAAATTTTGAAAAAAGTCTCGCTGTCAAATCCAGTAAAGGTGTTCAGTTCATCATCGGCCATCTCTTTAGGATTGAAATAGGCATTTTGAATTTTTTTTAGCATCTCTAACTCTTTAATTTTGAGATCAAGCTCATCGATGAGAGTACAAAACCCTATATCAGTTTGTGTTGACTTGGACAAGGAAGTTGGCTCTGCTTCTGTGTCCAAATCATCTTGTGTACTAAAACGAAATATATATACATTATAACCAACGTTAATGTTTAGGTGTGTAATGTTTACATATCTATACAGTAGAATCGCAATAATTTGAGTTTTGATTGTTTCAGTTTCCCATAAATTAAAGCTACTGAGAAAAATCAGTTACCTCTCAAATAATTACCTAAACAATTTAAAGTAATTCTGCATCTGATTTTTATTGTTGTTCAACCAGTCATCTTTAATTTATTCACTATAGGTAGGTGTACACTTTTCATGAAACACATTCAGATGAAATTAAAATGCTTTATTTTGAAATTTTAGGGTTTAGATAACTCGACGTTTTGATCGATCGAGGAAATTCGGTCCTATCCACCTTGAATTATCGAGACTCTACTGTAAACATATTTACACATTACTCTTTCCATGTTGTTCGAAAGTGTAAAAACAGCAGCTGTTATATATATTGTAGACTATTAATTAACTGGACAAGTATTTAAGGTTCACAACAATGGAGAGTACATGCACATAAAAGTTTCACTTACCTGCTAACTGATGCACCAAAAGTGTATGATGTCGGCTCTCTAGTTCGCTTATTGGGTTTAAATTTAAAAAGTGACGGCACAGCATCTTTCTTTATCTTCTTTCTTTTAGTTTGAGGAGAGTTCCACAAATATTAATACTCGAAACAATCAGGCGTAAAATGCTCTGAACACAATTTACTATGAACAGTTGGTTCAAAATGTTGTCGTTTCAAAGCAACAAGCCACGCTCGCATTAAAACTTTGTCTTCCAAAGGAAATCTATGGAAAGATATTCCCATTTCAATGCATTCAGCCTTCGCTGAATTGTTGGTACACCCATAAGCACAACAATTATGAGGCATTGTTAAGTATTTAATTAAAAATCGGGAAAAATTATTTTAAGTCCCATTGATTTAACATTACACCGCCATCTTGTTTATACCCAAACAGCTGATTTCAGTGGTGTTCTTCTTCTCGAGTTGAGAGTATCCCATTTAATATTTAAGTTGGCGACACTTTCTAAAATTTTTAAATTTCCCAGAAAACGTCACGTCATTTTGGATTCTTTTACTAGACAGTTTCACTAACAGACAGCACTGAAAAGCATTTCGGGTTTAAGTTTTGAGGGTTAAATTGAATAGTTTTTTGAAGAGCAGCACGTGTTGTTCTTATGCTTCACAAAAATTTAATTAAGTAATTAATGCTTATAAACGTGTTTCAAATACTATTTTATAATGCCAAGAACACTTATTTTTGCTCTGGTTGCAAAACTAGGTACGCATTAGACGCGATTACATTGAAAAATCAAGGAAAGAAAATCTTAACCTTGTTTGATGCACCGAAAGTAGATTTTTGTTTCCTAATGATTTTTTAGCATTTAGAATGTAACAGTAGAATATTACGTCAATGAATTTGAATGCATTTATCAGATTATTAATTTAAAAGCAAAATGTGTTTAAAAACTCGAGTTATTGTTGTTTTTTTTAAGCTAAAATTGTTTAAATTTTAATAAAATTCAGTTTAATGTTAGTCATTTAAGTTGTTTAATAAATATATTCTCGCCTCAATAATTAGCAGCTTTAAATAATAGAGAGAAAAAAAATTAACACCTTCTGTTTACCCTTACGAAAATTTAAGGTTGATTTGAAGTATCGAGGTTGTTTTGAGGTATATTTGAAGTATATTTAAGGTTGCTGAGAAAACAGCAATAAAAATTATACCTCGTAAAGGTTGTAATTAAAGTGTACGAGGTTGTTTTATATACATACACTCCCAGAAAGCATGTAACCTTACGACAACGTTGCGCCTGAATTTTCTTTTCATTGTCACGAAAAGGTTTGCAGTAAAAACCTTTTTTCAATGAAGCAAAAATATTGCAATTTCCAACCTTTTATCCTAAAAGGAAAACTGAACGATTTTTCAAGCTTTTTTCAAAAATATTGTTTCTTAGGTTAAAAAATAAGAAAATGGCAACCCTTATTTTTTCATTTTTGTTTGTTGTCATGATAAGGTCAGAAGAAATATAAAGCCTAAACCTTTTTCCAAGGAAACGAAATAAGGCAAATATTAACCTTTCCAGTGAAAATATTAATAAATAATTAGAAAATATTTTGCAAAAACCCTTATTTAAGGGAAAGCAAATAAACGAGCATAAGACCATGTTTTTGGATTGTTTTCTAAGGTCTGCGAAAGTACATTGCGAAAACCTTGTTTTAAAATTTTCTCGTAGTCACGGTTTAGACTTAAAAAGTTAGGAAGACATTTCCGTTTAATCTGAATATCTTTACCGTCTTCCTGTAATAACGAGAAATACTTCAGCAGTTTTCGAGTTTTGCCTTTTTAAGAAAATGTGGACACAACAAATACAAGTTATCGTTAATTTTTCGAAACTTTTCCTTTGAATAATCTCATTAAAAATGAATAAAAATTTTTAAAAAATTTCAATATTATTCAATTTCAATATCTTCAATATTTTTTTTTTAGAAATTTTAAATTTTTTTTTTTTTTTTCAAATTTGGCTATAGGAGTCCTATGCGTAACGGTTCCTTTAAAATGTATGGCCTTTTCACGTTCATTTTACCTTATTGCAGACCTAATTATGGTATAGCAATAAAATATCCGAACCAAGAGAATTTTATTTAAAATATTCGATAAAAAAAATACAAAATATTCGCCCAACAGTCCCTTGTGAACTAGAGGGTCATCGAGATTAAAACTCCACGTTTTGTGACAAACGGCATGATGGTGACAGTAAAATCAGCATTGCGCACCTTCCGCTTTTATTTCCCTGACAAGCTGGTACCCGCTCTAAAGCTGGGTAGATTCAAAGCTTAGACCCATAGCTTTTTTACCTTCATATCTTTGGAGTGAATTTAAAAACTTTTTGTACACAAAACTCGCTGTACAGTGCGCAAAATAAGAAACAGACCACCCTGAATAAATTTTGCTCTAATGATCGGATCTTCATGTTTTATGACTCAATCTTAATGGTTCGAAGGGATGACCTCAAATATGTCAATTAATTAGTGCAGACGATATTTTAACTTACGAAATCAGACGCAAAAATTTACTTTCTCTGAATAAACATACCTTTTTTCAGACGTATTTAGATTATGAACCCACAAAATATGGGGGGTAGCCGCAATCTGGGGAATATGGTCCACATAGTTTGATCAGGAGAGTGATCCAAAGTTTGGATCCCTTAATTTTACTTTTTTGCGTATTTCGCCATATATCGAGATCTTTTCAAACAAGTTGAAAAATTTTTGAACATAATTTTAAAATTCGTTTATCTAAAGATAATGGCGCGAAAAAAACAATTTTTTTTAGACATTTATTATTTTTTATTATGTTATTAAATTATAGCAGGAAAATTTTTGAATTGTAAGGCATACAACTTTTTATAAAATTTTAATGTATGTAATTTTACATAGCAAAATACAAAATTGAGTTAAATCGGTCGAATTGTTCCTGCGCGTATTTAAAATTCGATTTCTCAGAAACTATTCAACCGATTTTGCTCAAATTTTGTATTTTTGTAAATGTTTAACCATTGTTGATAATTTGCATTAGTTTTTTAGAGTGAAACTTTTTTTTATATACATTTTCAACGAAACACTGTTGAAAATAAAAAATTTGTATTAAAAAAAATGTAAAAGGAATTGATATAAAGAAAAACACGTTTTTATAAAGGGGAGGGAGGCTAGAAGTCTGTTTAATTAAATTTTACTCAAGTCGTTTAAAAAATGTGAAGATATTCTTTTAAATCTCTACTCTTCCTTTTAACGTCTTCTTTCTATTAGCTTACAAATACAAACAAGACGTTAAAAGGAAGAGTGAGATTTAAAAGATTAGATGTATACATCTAAAATACATAAAATTAAAATGGAAAAGCAATAAATAAAATTTGAAAAAAACTAGAAAAACTTCTATTAGCCTTATTGTACTGAAACTTTAAGGCAATGCTTAATGTTCAAACTTCAAAATTCTCATTCGATTAAAAATAATAATAAAAATTAAAGGAAAGAAAAAAAAATAATCTCACTAAATTTAACTTTAAAAAAATTATTGTAAACCAGATTCCCCTCCATCCCATAATACTGTCTTAAAAACTGCTGTTTACATCATGCGCAACATGGCACTAATATTATTGCTTGTGATCATTTGCACTCTTGGAGTTTGCTTGCTCGATTAAAGTTGAAATTGGGGTTTCAGTTTTATTGATATTCTGTTATTTTGTTGCCCATTAAAGATATTTGCTTTTCTTTGCAACAACAAAAAAGTAGGTACACCGTTTGATTGTATTTCATTTTCATTATTAATAGACAGCGGATAATATGCAATTGCATGCGTGCATATGCAATTGCATATTTTAGCACTTTTTGCCATTTGTGCATATAAATGCATAAAAAGGTATATTTGCTCTTATAAATGCATATTTTCAGCATTTTATGGCTTTTCCCTCCTAAAACCATATCACTATTATTTTTATGTTAGCATAAGGAACGCTTTAAATTTTGTTTTGTCGTTCTTTATCACCTGAAAGGGTCAGCTGGATAGATGTTGCTGGGGGTGATTGCAATCACGTGAAAAAGATGTAGAAATGAGGTGTGTGTCGGGAACGGGGGTACAAAGGGCCCACCCTAACAGACATTCGTCATAGAAACCTCAGAAAGGGATGGTCAGATATTCTATAAAGGGATGTCTTTTCCTGGAATAAATAATTGTCAATCTGTGTGGGGAAAATAAGGCTTCTGTGGTAGGTAGAAAATGACCTCCCTTTCCTGTGATTGATTAGTTAAAAGGTGGAGTGAATACATTTTCGGAGAGAGCTGCTATTCTAACATATTTCGATAGTCCATCTTAAAGATAGATAGTTTCGACATCCATCAGTTGAATACGTAGTTAGTGAAGCTTCGAACGTGATTTTTGACTGCTGAATTTTATAATATGCCAAAAATTAAGTCGACTAAATCAAATTTAATGGATTTCGAACTATGGGAAGGACTTAACGACCGATGGGGAAATAGTATTTTGTGTGATTTGTCAAAAACACATTTCCTGTGAAAAAAAGTACCAAATCGAACAACATATAAAACTAATGAATTTAAAAGTGAATGAATGAAAAGTGATTTTAATGAATTTGAGTGAATTTAAAAACTTTTTGTACACAAAACTCGCTGTATAGTGCGCAAAATAAGAAACAGACCACCCTGAATAAATTTTGATTTAATGATCGGATTTTCATGTTTTATGACTCAATTTTAATGGTTCAAAGGGATGACCTCAAATATGCTAATTAATTAATTAGTGGAGACGATATTTTAACTTACGAAATCAGACGCAAAATTTTACTTTCTCTGAATAAACATACATTTTTTCAGACGTATTTAGATTTTGAACCCCCAAAATAAAGGGGGTAGCCTCAATCTGGGGAATATGGTCCACATAGTTTGATCAGGAGAGCGATCCAAAGTTTGGAAACCTTAATTTTAATTTTACTTTTTGCGTATTTCGCCATATATCGAGATCTTTTCAAACAAGTTGAAAACTTTTTGAACATAATTTTAAAATTCCTTTATCTAAAGATAATTGCACGCAAAAAATAATTTTTTGTAGACATTTATTATTTTTTATTATGTTATTAAATAATAGCTGAAAAAGATTTGAATTGTAAGGCATACAACTTTTTATTAAATTTAAATGTATGTAATTTTACATGGCAAAATACAAAATTGAGTTAAATCGGTCGAATTGTTCCTGCGTGTATTTAAAATTCGATTTCTCAGAAACTATTCAACCGCTTTTGCTCAAATTTGGTATTTTGCCATGTAAAATTACCTATTTTAAAAGGTTTTAAAAAATAAAAACCTCACAATTTAAATTTTTCCGACTATTACGTAATAAAATAATAATAAAAATATTTACTAAAATATACTTTTTCCATAACATAATGGATAAACGAATATCATAATTGTGTGCAAATATTTTTCAATTCACTTAAAAAGTTCTTGAAATATGGTGAAATACGCAAAATATAAAATTAACATTATGGGGATCAACCGTTGGACCGCTCTCCTGGCCAAACTATGTAGACCATATATTTCCTTGATTGCGACTACCCTCTAGATTTTGGGGGTCAGAAATCCAAATCTGTTGGGGGGAAAAATTTATTCAGAGAAAGTACGATTTTGTGTCTGATTTCATATCTTAAAATATCGTCTGCACTAAGTAATTAGCATTTTTGAGTTTATTCCCTCGAAATATTTAGATTGAGTCCTAGAACGTGAAGATCTGATCATAAGATCAAAAGTTATTCAGGGTTGTCCGTTTATTTTTTGCAGTGCATTAGTGGATGTATCTGTATGTTTATATATCTTATTTTTTATTCATATAGTGTTTTTATTTTGGGAACTTTATTTACAATTAACCTTGAAATTAAAAAGTTATAAATGCTGAAAATTTTATTTTTGAAGAATAAAATTTATTTATTTATAAAATTATTATCAAGAATTTATTTTTCTTTATCGAAAAAAAAAATAGCTAATAAAATTGTATTAACATTTTTCTGGCGTAATTAATGCTTGTAATCGTTTATGATTACTAGCAATTTATTTTTGTTCAATCATTATTTGGAATGAATAACTATTGTAATCGACACCTAATTCTGGACGGCGACTATACTTCATTCCAGCTTAAATTGGCACTGGAGAAAAGGGTAGGCAGACCGGATTACAGTCGTTGTCATGGAATCTGGGTTGAGGGATGAGGTAGCAAAAAAAGGAGAGAAAGTGGCCAGTATTGGCGCTTAAGAAAGCAAAACGCCGATGTTTTTTTGTTTTTTTTTTTAAACCGAGAATCGTACTAAAATTTTGAACAGAATACAGAAAAGAACACGATTTTTTAGAGCATTTCTAATAGTTATTATTTTAGATACTAGTTGTAAGCTAATTTCTTAAATAGTATTTAAAAAGCAGATTTTCTTATTATGATTTTTTTTAACTAAACTAAACTAATTGTAAACAATAGAAAAAAAAATATATATTTGAAAAGTTGTTTTTTTTTTTTGCTGAAATCTAAGTAAAAAAAGGAAATGCATAGATGCGCATAAATACGTTGTTTTAAATATTTATTTTTATATGCTTACTTTTTCTAGCCTATAGCTTTTGAATTAATTTATCCCACATTGGTGTTTTGTGGGGCAAGAAAAGCATAGGCAGGGGATCATTGATCATGAAAAATATCATCCCAGAAAGCATGTAACCTTACGACAACCTTGTGTTTTAACTTTATTTTCATTGTCACGAAAAGGTTTGCAGTAAAAACCTTTTTTCAATGACGTAAAAATATTGCAATTTCCAACCTTTCCTCCTTACAGGAAAACTAAATGATTTTTAAAGCTTTTTATAAAAATATTGTTATTTAGGTTAAAAAACAAGTAAATGGTAAACCTCATTTTTTGCATTTTTGTTTGTTGTCATGATTAGGTTAGCAGAAATATTAAGCGAAAATCTTTTTCAAAGGAAACGAAATAAAGCAAATATTAACCTTTGCAGCGAAAATATTAATAAATAATAAGAAAATATTTTGTAAATGACCTCATTTAAGAAAAAGCAAATAAACGAGCATTAGACCATGTTTTTTGATTGTTTTCTAAGGTCTGCGAAAGTTCAATACGAGAACTTTCTTTTAAAAGTTTCTCGACACAAATACAAGGTAATAGTTCTTTTTTAGAAACTTTTCATTCGAACAACCTCATTAAAAAATGAATAAAATTTTTAAAAAATTGAATCAGGAGTTTAAAATTGACTCTTTAATATTTTTTAACAAATTTTATTTTTTCTTGAATTTGGCTTTAGGGGTCCTATGGGTTGCGGCTCCTTTAAAATGTGTGACTTTCTCTCGTTCATTTTACCTTATTGCAAACCTAGTTATGGTATAGCAATAAAATATCCGAACGAAGAGAATTTTATTTAAAATATTTATATACAGAAAAAATTCGCCCAACAGTCTATTGTGAGTTAGAGGGTCATCGTTAATAAGACTCCACGATTTATGACTGACGAGGAGAGATGATGAAAATAAAATCAGCATCGTGCACCTACGGCCTTTATTTCCCTGACAAGCTGGTACCCGCTCTAAAGCTGGGTGGATTCCAAACCTAGACCCAGAGTTTTTTTCATCATATCTTTGGAGTGAATTTAAAAACATTTTGTTCACAGAACTCGATGTATAGAGTGCAAAATAAAAGACAGAGCACTCTGAATAAATTTTGATCTAATGATCAGATTTTCAGGTTTTATAACTCAGTCTTGATGGTTCGAAGGGAAGATCTCAAATATGCTAATTAATTTGTGCAGGCGGTAATTTAAGTTACGAAATTAAACACAAAAATGTGTTTTCTCTGAAAAAACATACCTTTTTTCAGACGGATTCAGATTTTGAACCCCCAAAATATAGGGGGTAGCCACAATCTGAAGAATATGGTCCCTATAGTTTGATCATGAGGGCGATTCAAAGTTTGGATGCCTTAATCTTAATTTTATATTTTGCTTATTTTGCCATATATAGAGACCTTTTTAAGCGAGTTAAAAAAAAAATTTGAACATAATTTTAAAATTCGTTTATCCAAAGATAATTGCATGCAGAAAATAAACTTTAGTAGATATTTATTATTTTTTATTACGTTATTAAATAATAGCTAGAAAATTTTTGAATTATAAGGCATACAACGTTTCATACAAATTTTATGTATGTAATTTACATGGCAAAATGCAAAATCGAGCTAAATTTATCGAATTGTTCCTGTGTATATTTAAAATTCGATTTCTCAGAAACTATTCAACCGATTTTGCTCAAATTTTACATTTTGTCATGTGAAATGACATATTTTAAAAGGATGTAAAAACTTTATACCTATCAATTTAAATTTTTTTTCGACTATCACTTAAAATTAAAAATATTTACTAAAATATATTTTTTGTATAATAAAAGAATTTTATAATTGAGTGCAAATATTTTTCAATTCGCTTAAAAAGTTCTTGAGATGTGGTGAAATTCACAAAAAGTAAAAGGGATCTAAGCATTGGTCCGCTCTCCTGCCCAAACAATTGAAACCATATTTCCCAGATTGCGGCTACCCTCCATATTTTAGGGGTCAGAAATCCAAATCTGTTGGAAGAAAAGTATGTTTATCCAGGGAAAGTACGTTTTTGTGTCTGATTTCGTGACTTAAAATATCGTCTCCACTAAGTAATAAGCATATTTGAGGTTGCCCCTTCGAAACATTACGATTGAATCTTAGATCATGAAAATCTGATCATTAGATCAAAAGTTATTCAGCGTGGTCCGTTTATTTATTATTATTATTTTTATTTTTTTTTTGCGTGCTGTATATAATTTCAATAATATTGATTGCAGTTTTTGCGATTACTGTTACACTAATTAAATTGCATTATCATTTTTCTGATGTAATTAATGTAATTTTAACCGTTTACGATTACTATGAATTTATTCTTGTTTAATCATTATTTAGAATGAATAACAATTGTAATCGGCATCTAATTCTAGCAGCGACAGAAACCAGCAGCGACCAAAAATGATGCAAGCGGCCAACAAATCATGGTGTGAGAAATCCCTTTGACGTCGGGTTAACAGTGAGAGAATCGGAAAAATCGGAAGATTGTATTTTAAATCTGCTCTCTTTCTTTTAACGTCTTATTTGAATTACCTAACAAATATATGTCTAAAATACATAAAATCAAAATGGAAAAGCAATAAATAAAATTTTAAACGAAGTTCTTTTAAAAACTAGAAAAACTTTATTAGCCTTATTGTACTGAAACTTTAAGGCAATTCTTAATGTTCAAACTTCAACATTCTCATTCAATTAAAAAATAATAATAAAAATTAAAGAAAATAAAAAATAATAATCTCACTAAATTTAACTTTTGAAAATTATTGTAAACCCCTAATTCTCCTACCTCTCAAAATCTTAAAAACTGCTGCTTACGTCATGCGCAACTGTGCACTAATATTACTGCTACTGATCATTTACACTCTTGGAGTTTACTTGCTTGATTAAAGTTTAAAATTGAAGTTTCATTTATGATATTCTGTTTTGAATGTTCCAAGTTTAAGATCTCCCTTTCGTTGATACAAAAAGTAGGTACACGGTTTAATTGCATTTCATTTGCCTTATTAAGAATTTCAATTACGCATTGTTATTTATTTTTTAATATTATCAATTAATATAAACTTAAGAATTTAAAACTTAAATTTATGCTTGGAACGGCCTTAGCCAAGACATTAAATGGTTATTATGTTCCCTTCTTAATTTCAGTAAGTTTCAAGTAAACACTGAAACTATAATTTAAATTTAATTATCAATACTTTAATTTATTATTGTTATTACTATTTTACCTAATTTTTTATTTATTTATTTATTTTTTTTGGATGTATGAGTTGCCGATAGACTTATCAGGATTTTAAAATAGAAACTGTGTATTACTATAATTTGAATCTGATTTTTGCCGAACGTAGCATTTATAATATTTTCTTAACCCACTTTCGAGTGTATCCATGGATAGAAGATTGTACTTTAAATTTCGGTAACTTTCCGATTAGCTTAAGCACTTTTAATTTCAAGCCAGGATAATATATGTTTTATTCGTTTTCTAATCACCATAAGTAGAATTGATTGCTTATAGGAATAATTGTGATTCTTTTTGAAATTGGAATTCATTTGAGAAATTTGATCTCTATAATTGATCAAAAATCGCCAAATACTGTTTAGTTTCGAATAGAGGCAATGAAAATTTTTGTGACCAGTATTAAGACACCCTGGTTCAGTTTGTTTTAGGCGATAGTTCAGGTTCAACATGGAAGATAACGTGATCGATTGCAGCGGCTCTTGGGTGCTAATTGAGGGATTGCTTCTACTACAAAATTTTCGGTAGTTCAATGTAGTTTATCTATTGATTCGACTTCATATTTATGCGAAACAAAATTACTCGTCTTAAATAACTTTAAATCTAATACGTTTTACGTCTTGTGTCTCAATTTTTGTTGTTGTTCGAATCTTGTACATGCTAATTAATTTATACAAACGATATTTTAAGATACAAAAATAGAAAAAAAAAACAGATTTTTTTTTTTCCCCGATGGATTTGAATTTTTGGAATATGGAAGGTAGTCAATATTTTAAAAGTTTTCCAGCCTGAAAATATTGCCAAAGTTGTTTAGGCAGGAGACCGATAGTATGTTTGGATCTCTTAACAAAGCTTTTTAAGTATTTCGCTATATTTGAAGAACTTTTTTAAGCGAATCATGAAGTTTTTGCACACTATTATAAAA
The DNA here is from genome assembly GCA_949128135.1 of Parasteatoda lunata. Taxonomy (NCBI): domain Eukaryota; kingdom Metazoa; phylum Arthropoda; class Arachnida; order Araneae; family Theridiidae; genus Parasteatoda; species Parasteatoda lunata. The sequence goes on along the minus strand of OX421980.1, from coordinate 8,919,837 downwards.
TTCGTTTATTCAAAGATAATTCTATGCACAAAATTAGTTTAAATAAATATTATTTTTTATTTTAATTTCTAATTGTCGAAAACTCTTTGCATTTCAAAATATAAGAAATTTTTTTAAATAATTTTTAAGCAAGTAATTTTAAAGGCAAAATGAGAAATTTGCTTGAAATCGGACTAATAGTTTCTAGGTAGTCCAATTCTAAGAAAAGTCATTTATGTAAAATTCGATTTCTGAAGAAAACTTCGATTGATTTCATTCAAATTTTAAATTTTTGATTTCTATTAAAAGTTATACAAGGGGAAATTCGCAAAAAGGAATTTTAACATTAAGTGATTCAAACTTTCTACCGCTCTCCTTCATAAACTGTTGATACCATATATAGAAGATGGCAGGTGCCTCTCCTGTTTTAAGGGTCCAGGAACGGAATCCCTCATAAAGTTAGACATTCAAACCAATAAGATCGAGTCGTAGTATGAACATTAAAATCCGATCAACAGATAAAATTTTTTTATGGTTTTCCCTTTTTTGCACCCTGTTTATACACAAGTGCATACATCGTTATTACATAGCGCATGAAAACATGCGTACATATATAGAACATATATATATTGTGTAGATACGCACAAACATACGAACGCACAAATATACCCACATTTACATATATACATTATATATTCATGTAATGTATGTGTGTATCTACATATATGTGAATTAACGTACATAAGATTATGCATACTTATATGTACTACTTAATACGTATGTACGATACGCAAAAAATAAATGGACCATTCTAAATAACTTTTCATCTAATGATCGTATCTTCACATTCAAGGACTCAATCATAATGGTTCGAACCTCACGTGTGCCAACCTTTGTGCCCACGATATTTTAAGTTACGAAATCAGACACTAAAACATACTTTCTCTGAACAAACATACCTTTTTTATGGTGTTTCTTGGGTTTTTGACTCTCAAATTATAGGGGTGGCCGCTATCTGGTATAAAATAGTCCCAATAGTTATAGTCAGAAGAGCGGCTCAAAGTTTGTACCCCTTAATGTTAACATTACTTTTTACGTATGAAACCACATCTTAAGAGCTTCTTAAGTGAATTGAAAATTTTTTTGCACTCAATTAAAAAATTCGTTTGTCCAAAGCTAATTCCATGCAAAATATAAATTTTAGTCAAAATAATTATTTTTTATTATTTTATTCAATGATAGTCTAAAAAAATTTTAAGTTAAACAATTTTAAATGACAAAACGCAAAATTTGAACGAAATCAATCGAATAACTCCTAAAAATGCGACTTTTTCAAAATTCGATTTTTCAGGAACTATTCGATCCATTTTACTCAAATGTTGTATTTTGCCATTTAAAATTTCCTTCTTTAAAATGTTATGAGAAATTGTATACTTTAATATTCAAAAAATTTTCGGCTATAATAAAATAAAATAAAATAAAGTAAATATTTACTAAAAGTTATATTTTGCAAAGAATTATCTTTGGATAAACGAATTTTATATATGTATGAAAAATTATTTTAATTCGTTCAGAAGGTTCTCAAGACATTGTGAAATACGCAAAAATTAAAATTAACATCAAGGAGTCTAAGCTTTGGAATCAGACCACACTATTGGGATGATTTATCTCGGATTGCGAATACCCGTAGGACGGCTCTTTTGACCAAACTATTATTGGGACCATATTTCCCAGATTACGGCTATCCTCTCCATTTTGTGGGTCAGAAACGTGCATCCGTCGAAAAAATGTATGTTTTTCAGAGAAAGTACGTTTTATTTTTGTCTAATTTCATAACTTAAAATATGGTTTGCATTAATTAATTTTGAGATTCTTTGAACCCTTAAGATTGAGTTCTAGAACGTAAATATCCGATCATTAGATCATCTCGCAGTAGAGTGAAGTTAAAGACACGGTTCCCAGTAGAACACCGAAGTTAAGGATCACTGGCTACGGTCAGTGTGTGGATGGGTGATCACTTTGATCAACTTGCAAAGGAATCAAAGGTGTGCGGTATCTATTCTAATTAAACTTTTCAATTATAAGAGCTCGACTTCACGCGCAGGTCGTCAAGCAGGAGATCCATCCCCTCTGCAGAGGATCAAAATTGTGTTAACATGCCTTCAGATCATCCTCAGGAATGATTCCCAACTCTACACCAATAGCGCATTGTTCATCGTTAGTGCATGTCGCACTAACCATTACGACCGATCAACAAAAACAACTGATCATTAGATCAAAAATTTTTCAAATTGGCCTGCTTTTTGTTTTCAAGAAATAATTTATTCATTCTACATCCATATGACATACAATGTACTCACGTGTGCATGTACTATATGCATTTACTATCTAATAACAATGTTATTCATACAACGATATTAAAGTAACCACATATATATAATTATATACTCCGTGTGTATGCATGTATTTTTATTTATAAGTGTGTATGCATGCATTTTTATTTATACGTGTGTATGCACCTATATACATATAATGTACGCATGTATTCCTGTACGTACAATATACTTTGTGTCTATGTACGTAGATACAATTCATGTGTATATGCATAAAATTTCATTCAATATACGCAATTACGCACACAAAAATTTCCTCTTATCTTTCAGAGAAAGAAGCATATCTGACAAGGAAGTAACTTATTTGAATGAAGATTGATTCGCTAATTCCTTCATGTTAAATATGTTGTGTAGTCACTGGTGGTTATTATACCTATAATATCATTTGTTTATGTATTGACGAAATAGTTGATTTAATTATGGTATATCTGTTTTGTATTATTCACTAATGGTTATTATTCAGATAATATTTTTATATATGAACAAAATACCTAATATAATTATGGCATATCTGATTTGTACTAATGCACTTGTCATATACTAATTATGATAATCATAATATTTATTTGTTGTTGTGCATTAAAAAAATATGTTTTGAATTTCTACATTTATTAAACGATTTTTTTAAAAAAAATATTTTGTTATCATTAAATTGCCTACATTTATCAAATCATACATATTAAGTAAGAGATAAATAATCAGTTGCATTTTATTTATTTTGACAACAGAAGATATTTCATGTTAATTTTCTTTGATATATAAAATACTGAACACTTTTGCACTCATCAAAACTTCTCACACCACATAAATTTCTGAATAAGAAAGAAGAAAATACACAGATCCACTTTAAATATTACATATGTTCTATTTATTTTGTGTTTTCATTAATCAAATCGTTGAATAAAAAAAATTCATATTAAACGATATTTTAACAAGTAAATCGCTAAGTTCTTACAGCAAGGTAAGTTAAACTGATAAAAAATGACTATTTTCCCCAAAATAATCAAGCAAAATTGATGGAAAGGAGAATTTTCCTCGGACTGAGAAGCTATAAGAAGTAAAATATTAAACAAATAATAAAACGCGCTGTCATACAATCGTGGGAGAGATGACATCACGTTCAGAATGACGGTTTAGCTGACGTACACTAGCAATAGTATTAAATTGCATTGTCAATGAAAATCTCATGACAAGGTAGATTTTAGCTGAGCATACGAAACGCTGCAAACGAAAACCTTATAATTATGTAGATTTAAGATGATTTTCATCTTAGAACTAGCCTTATTCAAGGTTTTTTTCCGCTTGAAAACCCTAAGACAATCTCGTTTTAAGGTTGTTATGTAGAAGGTTTTTCCCCAAGGTTTTGGAGTGAGTCTTAAAGTAGCTGATCGGGGAAGTTGGGAGGATTTATGTGTTGGATGTTTATTCGTGATTGGACGTGAAATTATTGGTCCTTTTTAATTAGAGTCGCGGTATTTTTTTTCTCATTAGCTGGGTGTATTTAATTACTTTATTGCTTTTATTTTTCTAAGGGGAAGATTTAATATAAAATATGCTATCTTTTATTTTAAATGTAATCTTTTATTTTTTTTATTTAATCTTTTATTTTATTTAATTTTAAAGCACTTCAATCTAATCTTCTCATTTCAAATATTTTCCCCTACAGAATTTTCCCTACACAGGTACCTTTTTTTCCGGTACCTTTTTTTCCGGTACCTTTTTTCCTAGAATCGCCATATCCCACCATCTTAGACTCAACAGGAGCTCATTGACCTGTCCTGGTGGTTATCATGTTATTCATTTAATATTTTAACAGTTGACAGTTCCTTCTGCAAACTTTTTGTAGGATCATCCTGAATTGAATTCAATCCACAATTTCTTATCAGGAGAAATTCTACTTGGGTGGATAGGCACATTTTTTCAAAAGAAAATACATATTTTAAAATATCAGAATCTTCCGTTGCTTTTCAGGATCTTTGCGGGTGAAAGGTGGCTTAAGAGATAAATCCGTTTATTTAAGAATAGTAGAATTAGTCTGGAAATATTTCGTCAGATACTGAAATATCTTAATATTTTCTACATAAGAGAAAGAATTTCTCAGATTTTTTGGCTTTGCATTTCAAAAATAATAATTAAAATATTGACTGGTTTAAAATTGACCTTTCGATGTTAAAAAAAAAAAAAAAAAATTATTCACATTTTGTATCTTTTTTAGAAATTATTTCAATTCCTATACTTCCACTTATATTATGGAATTTGTATTTCAGATAATATTTAAAAATCCCTTTAATTAAACAAAACTAAAAATCTTAAATTTCCGCCATCACATTATTAAAGATCCTATAAAAAGCGAATTATATTTCAAAGCTACACATGGCGCAAAAGACAAAATTTGAATCTTTAAGGAGATTGAATAAAGCAAAAACAATTTTAACTTTTGCCGTAAAAAAATAATAATAAAATCATATGTTGAATTAGCTACACACAAATATGCTCAACTGTCATCAGTTTAATAATATTCACCTGTCTATTTTGGTTTTTTTTTATTCATTCCGAAGGGAAAAAAATGTTCATTAAATATTGTACATATGAGGTTAATATTTAGAAAAATAAATAATCAAATACAATTTTACTATACTGGTTTAATTTTTTTTTTTTTTTTTTTTCATTTATGAAGAGGGTTTGTTGATTTAAATCACGATTTGAATCATGATTTAAATCAACTGATTTTTTATTTATATATATTTTATTTATATATATATTTTATTTATATATATTTTATTTATATATATATTTTATTTATATATATTTTATTTATATATTATTTAATATATTGATTTAAAAAATTAAAAAAACAGTGTTTAAAATTATTGATACTTTTATTATTTCTTTTCTATGTTTTAAAATTCAGTTAATTTTTTGATAAACAATAAAAAGTGCTTTTCCATAATATCAAAAAAAAAAAAAAAAAAAAACAATATTGATGCCAGTTGTTAGCACTATGAATTAAATGTTTAATTTTTGTTTTATCCTGTTATATGCTTAAAAATTAAGGTAATTTTTCTGTGTGTCCAATTTATTGATTTAAAATATAAGCGTTGCAAAAAAAAAAAAAAAAAAAAATCAACATTCTCATTTTGTTGAACAAAAATTTGAACTATTTTAGCACATAAATCTTAATTTTTATCATTTTTAAAGACTTCCTGGTGATTATAAATTTTAATAGGAAATTAAAATTAAATTCAGTAAGAAAGAAATGTGTTTCAATTTAAATATAAAAACTTTATTTCTAAATTTCACGAACAAAGAAATTTCTCAATACACAAGGAAATATGCAAAGATATTTTTTTAGCTCAAAAAAAAAAAAAAATATTTGAAATTTTCACTTTTTCTTAGTGGTTAATTTCTTACAGGAAAAAATCAAATATTAACACTTCTCTGTACTTCAAGCAATAAATCATTCAAATTCTTTCTTTTTTTTCATTAAAGAGAATAAAGTCAATGTTAAGTTATCGCATAAATATGTGTAAAAGAGAATGCAAATTATTTTTGCTGCTATACCCACTAAAATATCTCATTTTTTGTAGAATAAAAATCCTTATAAGAGAAATATACGTAATGTGATTTATAGTTGCAAATTATCAGAGCTCTTAAAGATCCAACAAAAATAGTAAAGTGGTAGCAAACTATTCATCAAAGGAATTTGATGCTTTCCTAACTTCGTAATCACTCGAATATAGAATGAATCAGATTTCTATACATGCAATAGGCTTTTAAATCTTTATGGTGATCAAGAAAAGTTAATGATAATTTTTTAAAAACAGTAAATATATCTTCAATATAAATTTTGCTACCATTTTAAAAATTTTAGCTAACTTTGGACAGCCCTGACCTCTGGGAGTGACGTCCAGATTGACGTTTAAGTTGACGTCACACTAGCAATAGGTGATGAGACTAGACAAGTAACAGCACGCGCTTCTAAACACATAACTTTAATCCTCTTTTTTTACACACACACAGAACAACAAAAATAATGGAAAAAGATTGAACATGAATAATAGCGCCCTCTAGTGATGAGGCAAACTGAATTTAAGGCTGAACATGCCGCCCACCTTGAAATACTATTTCAAAATTCTTAATTGTGATACAAATGCAATAAGACATTAAATGAATTGTTTACATGAATACACATACAGGAAGACACTATTTAGTACAAATTTCTGCTTATTTTGGTAAGAGACACAATTTTGTTACATTTCTTTTAAATATGCTATCTGAGATTCTAACAGTTACAACTCGAACATGGTTATCAATACCGGGGTGTAATTGAACTACTCTGCACATTTTCCACTTAGTAGGTGGCAAATTATCATCTTTTAACAAACACAAATCATTAACTTCGATGTTTTTAGTTGGCAAAAGCCATTTTGGTCGTTGTTGTAGTCTACACAAATATTCTTTGTGCCAACGTTTCCAAAACTGCTGCACCATTTTTTGGATTATCTGCCATCTTGTAAGATAAGAAATGTTAGATTCGGTGTAATTTGGTTCGGGAATGCTTGTTAATGGTCTTCCGATAATAAAATGACCTGGTGTTAAGGCCGATAGATCGTTAGGGTCACAAGATAAGGCAGTTAAAGGTCGAGAATTGAGACAAGCTTCGATCTGGGCTAAGAGAGTCTCAAATTCTTCGTGTGTTAATTTGATATCACCCACAACCCGTTTTAAATGATATTTCGTGGATTTAATGCCCGCTTCCCATAGGCCCCCCATGTGAGGAGCGCCGGGCACGTTTAGATGCCAACGTATACCGATATCAGACAAAAATTTGTCAACATTTTGATTATAATCCTTTGATTTTGCTAGTCTTTCATATTCCATTAGTTTACGTTTAGCTCCAATAAAATTGGACCCGCAGTCACTGTATATGTCGCTACATTTACCCCTACGAGAAATAAATCGCTTTAGAGCTGCAATAAAGGCATCTGCAGAAAGATCAGTGACCAACTCTAAATGGATAGCTCTGGTTGTAAAGCAAATAAAAAGAGCTATATATGCCTTGAATGTTTTAGAGCCTCGTCCTTTAGCTGCTTTAATTTGGAACGGGCCTGCATAATCAACCCCACATCGTAAAAATGTAGGAGCTGGTGAAATTCGACTGGATGGCAAATCACTCATCATTTGGTTAGTGACAGATGCTCTAATTCTACAACATTTAACACATTTTCTAATTAAATGTTTGATAATATCTCTAGCACCCATGATCCAAAAAGTTTCCTGAATAGAGGATTGTACAAGTTGAGCACTAGCATGCAATAAATTTTGATGATAATGTCTAACAATGAGATCAGTCAAGGCATGCCTTTTTGGCAGTAAAATGGGATGTTTTTGGTCGTAACCGATATTTGCATGTCGCAAGCGACCTCCCACCCTGAGAATACCTGAATGATCCAAAAAAGGGTTGAGAGCTAAAATTTTGCTTTTGCAAGATAAGGATTGATTTTTTTGAAGAGCATTGATCTCATTATTAAACTCAACAGATTGAACTAATTTAATCAATACATTCATAGCATTATTAAGTTCATCAGTTTTTACAAAACCAGTTACCTTACTTTGGGAGTTTCTGCAATTGTGAATGAATCTTAAACAATATGCTGTTATACGTTTAAGTGCAGAGAAAAAGGAGAATTTGTTTATCAATTCATTTGTTTCAGATGAATGGCTGATTGTAGCAATTGACTGCACAGTACACACTCTTTCTTCAGGCATAGGCTCACACATTTGAGATATGAGCATATTTGCTTGGAAAGAAATCGGTTGATACAGAAATGTTGGACCACTAAACCACTGAGATGTGAATAATGTTGATGATGACACACCACGGGTTGCAATATCTGCCGGATTTGTATCACCACTAATGTGATGCCACTGATTTGGAGAAGATAAGCTTTGAATTTTTGCTACTCTGTTGGCAACAAAGGTTTTCCATCGGCTGGATGGCGATCCCAACCAAGAAAGAACGATAGTTGAATCTGTGTAGAAGTGAGATTGGGATATTGGAATATTTAGTGCACTGCACGCAAATCTCATCAGCTTTACTAGAAGCAAAGCTCCACATAGTTCTAGTCTTGGAAGAGATTCATTCTTTAGAGGTGCAACTCTTGTTTTGGAGACAACAAGTTGAACACTGATTTGCTCATCATCTAGCACTGAGCGACAGTATATAACAGCCGCGTAAGCCTTTTCTGAAGCGTCGCTGAAGCCAAATAATTGAAATTGCTTATTAGGTGACAAGAGCCTTGGTATTTTGATGTCTTTTACGAGGAACATATCTTCTGCAAGCTTTGTCCACTCTTGTGCGATATTTGGAGAGATCGTATCATCCCACTGCAATTTATGCTTCCACAGTTCTTGCATAATTAACTTGCATTTAATTGTAATTGGTGCCAACCATCCTAGAGGGTCGAATGTTCTGGCAATAGTAGAAAGAAGTATGCGTTTTGTCATGGTACCTTCAAAGGATGTTGGAGTAACTTTGAAAAGGAACACATCGTCTGCTGGGTTCCAAAGAACACCTAAAGTCTTTATGACATTGTCACTGTCTATGTCAAGGGATGTATTTTTCAAGCACAAGTCTGCATCAATTGTCTTCAAAAATTCATTGCTGTTTGATGCCCATTTCCTCAGACTGAATCCTGCGCTTGATAACATTTGCATTAATTGTGTTTGTAATTCATGAGCTTCACTGAGTGTCTCAGCTCCAGACATTAAATCGTCTACATAAAAGTCTTTCATGACTGCATTGGAGGCCAAAGGAAAATTATCTGCTTCTTCCGCTGCTAGTTGTTGAAGACATTTTGTAGCAAGATAAGGAGCAGAAGCTGTGCCATAGGCGATTCTAGTGAGTTGATAATCTTGAATAGGCTCAAAAGGTGAGTTACGCCATACGATTCTTTGAAAGTCAGAGTCCTTCAAAATAACCTGTCTGTACATTTTCTCAATGTCTGCTGTTAGAGCAATTTTATGGGTTCTAAATCTTATGAGCAATGTTGTTAAGTCATCTTGCAACTGCGGTCCTACCATCAATTTGTCATTTAGTGAAACACCAGTTGAAGATCTTGCAGAACCATCGAAAACAACACGGAATTTATCCCCGATTTTGTTTGGAACTGGATGATGAGGGAGATAAAAACTAGTTGTGGCTGGAATGTCAATGTCCGTTTCTGGTATTAATTCCATGTGCTTGAGATCTAAATAATCTTGCATGAATTTATGATACTGCATAGAAAGTGACTGATTTTTGACAAACCTACGTTCAATTTGTTGCAAACGATGAATAGCGAAATTTCGAGATGAACCAAGTTCTTCAGATGATTCACGAAAGGGAAAATTGACAGCAAATCTGCCAGTAGGGTCTCGAGAAAATGTTTCTTTAAAATGATTCTCGCATGCAATTTCTTCCTCTGAATAGGACTTTGCTTCTGAAATTTCTTCTAGCTTCCAGAATTTATCTAGCTGATATTCAGCTTCACTGCAACTAGCATGATTTGTTATGATTGTACGTGTTTTGATTGGTGACTTGCTTTCTGTTCTTCCCAGAATAACCCATCCAAAAATGGATTCTAGAGCAGTTAATGAAAGTTCTGGAATAGTTAAACGTCCGTTGAGTATTATTTCGCCAAAAACTTCTGCACCCAGTAAAATATCTATAGGTCCAGGTTGGAGGCAATTTGCATCTGCTAATTTTAATTGTTTAAAAGAATTCAAAACAGACGCATTGACCTCTGTTTGAGGAAGATCACAAGTTATTTTGGGTATAATTAAAGCTTCTGTCGTGATGTTAGCATTTTTGTAAAATAATGATGTGATGTGCAGTTGAACTGAACCTGTAACCTTACCTACCCTTTGTGAACTTAGTCCATCAACACTGATACTCGCACGATTTCGTTTTAACTTTAATAAATTAACACAACTCTCCTTAATGAATGTGCCTTGACTGGCTGAATCTATAAGGATTCTGCATTTATGTAGTTCGCCATCACCGCCCTGAACATTAACAACTGCGGTGGGTAATAAAACGCATTGTGTGACTGGAATAGTTGTGTTGTTGCTACTAATAGTAGAAATTATTTCGTTTTCCCCCTGTGCTCTTAATTTTGTTTCATTTGAATTTTTAGAACATAATAATGTATTATGCGGCTGAGCGCAATTCTTACAAGTTCCCATACGGCATTTCGAAATTGAATGAGTTTTATTCGATTTGAGACAATTCGCACAAAGCTTATTTTTGTTTACTATATCCCATTTTTCTTTCATCGGAAGTTCAATAAAACTATTGCATCTGAATAATCCGAAATGAGTATCACTTTTGCAAAACAAACACAAATGTGAAACTAATTGAGATGAAAATGATGATTTATTTGTTTTTTGATTTCGATTGGCTCCGCTTTCAAAACTTTTTTCACTTGTTTTTTCTTTTTGGCGTAGAGCCAAAGACGCTAGCCCGTCGGCCTTATTCAAAACAAAAGTTCTGAATTCTGCGAACGAAGGGATATTTTTTGTTTGTTCTAACGTCCAAACGCGAAGTGTTTCTGGATCAAGTTTTCCTTTTAAAAGAAAAATAATGATAGTGTCCCAATGTTCTACGGGCTGTTTAAGGACTTTTAATGTATCAATACATTGTGAAGTAGTATCAATTAATTTTCGTAATCCTGACGCGGATTCATATTTTAAGTTAGGTTGAGAAATTAACCTGTTTAATGCTGCGTTAATGATTTCTGTTTCGTTCTCATAATGTTCTTTAAGTGCGTTCCACGCTCTTTCGTAATTTTCATTAGTAATTTGAATCGATTGTAATAAAGTAGCTGATTCCCCTTTAACAGAGAGTTTAAGGTACTGTAATTTTTGACAATTACTTAAAGAACTGTTATTTCCTACGCTTGCTAAGAATAAATCACGAAATGAAATCCAATCAAGATAATTAGAAGTAAATATTGGTAATTCTACACGGGGAAGTTTTAAACTATTTACATCAGCATTGGATGTATTTTGAGACGCAATATTATTTACATTAACGTGATCTTTATTATGTTTTTTTAATTCATTCTTTAAAGTAATTTTTAAAGTATCTACTTTTGAAAGTAATTCATGCATTTCTTCTTCATATTTATCGAATTCTGTATCAGAACAAGAAAATAGAATTTCATCATTTAAATTATTTACATCAGTGCTTAATGAATCAGTATCGTTTTGATAAACTTCGATATTGGAAACAGAAATCTCCTGACTTTGCAAGCTATTTACTTGAGTAATTAATCTGGTTAGCTTACCTTTAATGATTTTCTTACGTTTTAGAAGGGAATCCATGTTTGACTGTGATCTCCCGCTAAAAGAGGTGTGCTTCTGATTTGAATTGGGTTTTTTGAATGTTATTCCGTTGATTTAGAAGCTTCGTTGGCAGTATCACTGTCATTCATCTTAAAAAATATATGCTGGGGCTAGGACGGACCATTTCGATGATGAGACTAGACAAGTAACAGCACGCGCTTCTAAACACATAACTTTAATCCTCTTTTTTTACACACACACAGAACAACAAAAATAATGGAAAAAGATTGAACATGAATAATAGCGCCCTCTAGTGATGAGGCAAACTGAATTTAAGGCTGAACAATAGGATCAAATTGCATTGGCACAAAAATCACATGAAAAGGTTTATTTTAGCTGGGCATACAAAACGTTGCAAAAAGAAACCATATAATTACCTAAAATTAAGGTAATATTCACCTTAAGATAGGCTTTATTTAAGGATTTTTTTCAAGCTTGAAAACCTTAAGACGACCTCGAATTACTGTTGTTAAGAAAAAGGTTGTTTCCCAAGGTTTTGGATTAGGGTAATGTGCGTAGAATAGAGCAGGTTGTCACAGACCTCGTTTTAAGGTTAGGTGGTTTACACGTAAACCGCATGAAAAACTTTTTAGGTTTACATGAAAAGGTTTTTGTCAAGTGAAAATAAACCTTACTTTGCTATCTGGGACTTCAACTTGTTTTGAGGTTGTTTAAAATTCATTTCAAATCAACCAGCCTGATGAGGTGATTTTCAAAGTTTACCAGGTTGATTTTCTGAAACTAGTAACAAAAGAGGTATTTTTGAGGTATAAAAATTTCTACCTTATTTCCACTAAAGAGAGTGAGGTATATGAAGTCATTTTATTTATACCTAAGCTTATTTTGAGGTTGTTTTAAATCCACTTCAAATCAACCAGACTGATAAGGTGATTTTTAAGGTATACGAGGTTGTTTTTCATACACTTGTAACAAAAGAGGTATTTATGAGTTATAAAATATTTAACCTTATTTCAACTAACGAGAGTGAGGTATTTATTGAGGTGTATGAAGTCATTTTATTTATACCTAAGCTTGTTTTAAGGTTGTTTAAAGTTCACTTCATATTAACTAGCTCACTTCTCAGAGTTCCGTGCGAGTCGGCAAATAGCGTGTGTGTTGACAACCGAAAGTTTGTTCGAAATTCGGTAAGTGTGCTTGACATTTATTAATTTAGTTTTATCACTTTTAATCAAATATGCTTCAATTTTCAAACCTAAATTTTATTATTTTTGTTTTAAAGACGCGTCCTGATCTTAAATAATTTAAGTTGGAGGATATCCTTAGAGGCTATTGTTGTAGGCTCAGCAATAAGAGAGAACAATCGATATATTTCCCGTCGATGTTACGTTACTGGTGAATCGCAACAGCAGGTTACGCACAGTATATTTTATTGCTAGTAATTTATTCAAATATATCTATTCTTTTTATTTTGCTTAAATGTATATGTTTTAACGTAGCAGTATGCAAGCTGATTAATTGAGTAAAATGTTCATAATTTCTCTTATAAATAAATCATTGAAAATTGAAGGATTTTTAAAATAGCAATTTTGCTTTGAAATTCTACTATAGCAGTATGCTGATCGTTTGCTTGAATATTTGTATGTAAAGTTTATATTGCTGTTTATGAGTAAAAATTATGTATAATAACATTGCATTTTAAATCTGATTAACATGCAATTTCTTTTTGTTATATATATATATATATATATATATATATATATATATATATATATATATATATATATACAGGGTGTTTATAAAGTCCCGGACCCATTTTGATGTTTAATAACTCCTAAAATAATAAAGATAGATTAAAATTAATAACATAAATGGTTAGATAGACTCAAAAAGTTTCATGGCCCTTGTCAATGAACTTCCTAGGATGGCGTTTGCAACAGATATGGTAGGAAGGATATAAGATGCTGCTGATTTTCTGAAACGCATAATGTTTTCCGACGAAGCATCCTTTCATGTTTCTGGCATTGTTAATCGCCATAATGTGGTATATGGGGATCTGAAAACCCCCATGAATACCGTGAGGCACAAAGGGATTCCCCAAAGGTTAATGTGTGGTGTGGACTAATGCACGACCGAGTCATTGGGCCTTTCTTTTTTACAGAAAAGACGGTTTCATCAGTTGTATACTTTGACATGTTGGAAAACTTCGTATTCCCACAACTAGAAGAGCTTCAGCCACATGTCCTTTTGTAACAAGATGATGCACCACCTCATTGGGGTATCATCGTTCGTAGTTCTTTGAATGACCCTTTTCTAGGAAGATGGATTGAGCGAGGGGGTCCAATTCCTTGGCCACCCAGATCACCTGATATAACGCCGCTGGACTTTATTCTTTGGGGATTTATAAAGGACAATGTTTATAGGAGGATCGTGTCGAACATTGATGACCTAAAAGCCAGAATTACAACCGCAATAGCCTCTGTGGATGCCGACATGCTTGCCGCTACCTGGCGTGAAATGACTATCGACCTGATATTATCCGTGCGACGAAGGGAGCACACGTGGAAGCTTATTGACAATAAGGGTCATGAAACTTTTTGAGTCTATCTAACCATTTATGTTATTATAATCAATCTTTATTATTTTATGAGTTATTAAACATCAAAATGGGTCCGGGACTTTATAAACACCCTGTATATATATATATATATATATATATATTTACCGAGCTTATCCACAGTTCCCTGATATTGCTGAGATGGCCTAGGCTGTAAATTGCACATGTGCAACAGCGAAGAAGAAGTAACTAGCAAGCTACTGTTCAGTTTTCCCCTAGGAAATAGTTCTGAACTTATACCAAAAAAAAAAAAAGCAATCTCTCCTAATAAACTACAGAATTTATGCTATAGTTGATAACAATCAGTGGCGTACGGAAGGGGGGAGGGGTTAAACACCCCCCTTGAGCTCGGACAAAATGGCAAAAATAAAAATGTTTGTTAAAAATTATGCAGGCTATAATTTTTTAAGACTATATATTTTTATTTGCCTTATACCTACTTTTTTCTTCTCACGGTATTTCTCAGAATACTGAAAAAACATTTACTATAATAGGGTTGTACTTATGAAACCAAATTCACGTGATAGTGTACGGGCGAGCCCCGATCGCTAGTTCCTTTCTGTCCTGCCAGTCGCGATAGTTTTCGAGACTGGCTGACATTCGTGAGGTCTTTACGCTATGATTTTGGAATCCCAGACGTTCTGTCGTCCTTGAGACAATTCGAGAATTTTGGAGATGCGGTGTGTGAAAAATTATATAAAAGGGTGAACGGAGTACAGTGGAGTTAGTTAGTCAGACTAAGAGTTATCTCGGAAGCTTGTCTTTCGGTTTGCTGTTCTTTGAACTTTAGGATGTCAAAACGCAAGAATTTAACAATTTTTAATTATTTTGAAGAAGAAAAATCACGACCTGAAATCAGTGAGGTGACAGCGTCTAGTACCAATGTAAGTTTTCTGTTGAACCGAATGGTACTTCACGATGTGATACTTCCGTTGAAAAAAACGTTTCTAGCATAACAAAATCTGATGAATGTGAAAGTGACCCTCAAAGTGTTACTTCCCACCCATATGACATAGGACTTTTTTCAGAAGATAGTACATGCGAGGAAAAGAAAATTTAAATTTCAGTACAAATGGCTTTATCGCTGGAAATGGCTTGCATATTCAGAGGTGAAGAGGGGTGCTTTTTGCAAATTTTGTGTACTTTTCGCACCAAGTGGTGCCGGTTCTGGCAAGGGTGACGCCAGACTTTGCCCGACGAGGGGTCAAGTCTCCCCCGACAGGGGGGCTCAAACAAATTAATTCAAAATATTTAAATTAAAACGAATTTTATGCTTTACATTTTTTTCTCACATCATTTTTTTCAAGTGTGTTTCTAACTATCTAAAATCATTAATATTGATACCATAATGTGCATATTCATTTCAATGTAAATTTAAATAGCATTTTTTTTTTTCTGTTATCGATGTAATTTGTACTGTATGGTGCAATTTACCACACATTGTAAGTTTAAAAATTACTTCTGTAATAAAGAAAAATAGTTTAAGCGGTCAAAATATTTCTACGCTTCTTACTCTCATAACGCAAAAATTATTCGATAATAAAAATTTGAAATTTCATGCACATTTAACGTAACAAGAAAATGTTATTTTTATATGCATCGATTGGCTTTTGAATCATTTAAATGTTTTGCAAATAAAGTTATAAGTAAATTTTTTACATCCACGTATTCTATCTAAAAATATCATGTCCCGTTTTGAATGAACTTCGAAATAGTTATGCCTATAAAATTATAAAATTCCATTTCTTTTAATTGTTATGGCAAAAAAATGCTATTTTAGTCACGGGACTTGATGTCAATATGCATTGTAAATAAATACAAAGAGACTTTTAAAATTTCTCTTTATGATTCCCTTTTCTTTTCAAAGATGCCTTTGAAGTGAACATCTATGTTCGGCAAAATGCTAATTTCTCCATTTGAGAAAAAGAGTGAGCTCATCGGCTTAAAATATAAAATTTAAACAATAGAGCTAAAATTTGTAATGATTTTTAAATTTACAAATTTTAAACTTGCGTCCGAGAAACGAATATTTACTAACTTACATTATAGAAAAAAAAAAATTGCCACATATGGCTGCTGTTTGTCTGTCTGTGTTTTCGTTTCTCTGCAGAGCTGAAAGCAGACTTTCCCCCAAGATTTATGCTTCTCCCTGCAAAAGCTTTTTACATATTGGCATACGCCTGCAACGAATAACCTTTCACGCAGTTAATTAGTTATTGTTCACCACATTTTAACGTGAAACATTCTTCCCTCTACGATTTAAATTTGCTCTTGCTTTTATAGTTACGAATTTTAATTCACAAAAAATTAAAAGGTTAGGAGACCAAATTTCGAAAAATACGAGTTTTTTTTTTTCATTTCTCAGGATTTATTTGACCGATTTCGCTTACATTTTGTATTTAGACATCTAAAATTGCAGTCTTTCAAATGATGAAAAAATTTTATACCTTACATATCTAAAGTTTTTCGATTTTCATTAAATAAAATAATAACAAATGTTTAATAAAAGTTATATTATGCATAAAATTATCTTTAGAAAAGCGAATTGGAATTGATTGGATTAATTGATATGATTGGAATTGTATGCAAAACTTTTTCAACTCGCTTAAAACAATTGGGACATAGTGAAATACGCAAAAATTGAAGTTTACATTAAAAGGTCCAAACTTTCAAACGCGCTCCTGAAAAACGGTTAAAACAATATTTCCAGATTGAAGCTGCTATATTTTGGGGGTCAGAAATCCGAATCAGTCGAAAAAAGGTATGTTTAACCAGAGAAAGTACGTTTTTCATGTCAATTTCCCATCTTAAAATATCGTTTCCACTAATTAATTAGTATATTTGACGTCACCCTCTCGAACCATCAGCAGGAATGAGTCCTAGAACAAGAAGATCCGAACTTCAGGTAAAAAGTTATTCTATTTTTTTTTTAGCACTGTACATTCATTTGAAGTATATGTCGATATTGCTGATAATAGCGAAATATTTTTTCGTTTTTATATAGAAAGTTAATTTAGCTGCTTTGATAACTTAAAGGATTGGAAGAGAAAAATAAGGTGAAATAATGTTCACTTTCAGATATAAATAAATAAAAACGTCTTCCATTCTGTCCTCTTTTGTTAATTTTAATAATAGAAAAATGCATTTTCCTTTACGAATTTTTGCCGCTATTGAGCTAATATATATATATATATATTAACTCATTATAAACAAAGAATTTTTGTATCTTAAATATTAATGTTTTGTAGGTATCGTAATAGCGATATCGATATCACGCTTTCACTGTACTTTAGTTTGCAAAAATACGAAAGGAAATTTTAGTTTAACGAATAAATATTTGGACCTATGGAAAGTGTATTAAATTATACTAAATTAGTTTTGATATGTATTGCAAAATTAACGAAGAAAAAAAAATTATAATCTTTATTTTTTATTTTAGTGGGAAATTATTTTAAAGCGTTTTTTTAAGTTTTAAAACATATTAAGTTTTGCCATTCCTCCATCTCTCAATTTTGAAGAAAGCGGTGTTTATAATACAAAAAACAAACAAATAACAGGAAGATGAACTTTTCTGACCAAAACAGAGATTACAATTCTAATTTGTATGTCCATTTTGTTAATCCTAATTTTTTTATTATTTTAAAAAAAAATGTCTTTTCATGATTAGAAAAACTATTTATGATGGAATAGCGCGTGCATTTTAACTACAGAATGATTCAGGTCCTTTTTATTGTAGTTCATAAGACAACTTGGTAGTCTATTTTAATATTTTAACTCATATATGAGAATTTATAATTGAGTTTATTAGCATATATAAATATTTGCACTATTTAAGAGAAAATTTTTAAAAAAAAATAGATTGACAAAACAAACTTAGTTTTTCACTACTTCCAAATAATTTAAAAATCACAATCTGTACATTAAACGGTGTGAAATTTAACAAAATACTTTTCTTTATAGAATGCAGAGAATGTCAGTCTCAAAAAGTGTGGTAACGTGAGTATGGTATTTTTGGGAGAATCCTTTTTGGTCCAACGTCACAGGAGTTCCTCGCTCTAAGTTCTCCCCCTTCCCTTTATAATCACAGGTTTGGAGTTGACGCTAATTCATCGCACTTGTCATTATCTTCCTTTCCATAGGGGTTGATAGTCATGATGCGTTTATCTCTGATTGATGCCATTTCGTTAATATTTATTTTTTACAAAATATAATTCCGATACAAGAAGAATAAAATTCAGAGTTTTTAAAGACTGTTTTTTTTTCCGCGAGGTTATTTTTTAAAATTTATTTATTGTAATTCGTTTAAAAATTTATTTATTGTTTTCGTTAATATTTATTATTTACAAAATGTTATGATTTTACAAAACAAGAATAAAATTCAGAATTTTTAAAGACTGCTTTCTTTTCTGATCTATTATTTTTAAAAATTTATTTATTGCAATTCGTTTAAAAATTTATTTAATCTTCTCGTTAATATTTACAAAATGTTATGATTTTATAAAACAAGAAGAATAAAATACAGAGTTTTTAAAGACTTCTTTATTTCCGCGAGGTTATTTTTTAAAATTTATTTATTGTAATTCCTTAAAAATTTGTTTATTGTTTTCGTTAATATTTATTATTTACAAAATGTTATGATTTTACAAAACAAGAATAAAATTCAGAATTTTTAAAGACTGCTTTCTTTTCTGAGAGATTATTTTTAAAAATTTATTTATTGTAATTCGTTTAAAAATTTATTTATTGTTTTCGTTAATATTTATTATTTACAAAATGTTATGATTTTACAAAACAAGAATAAAATTCAAAATTTTTAGACTGCTTTCTTTTCTGAGCAATTATTTTTAAAAATTTATTTATTGCAATTCGTTTAAAAATTTATTTAATCTTCTCGTTAATATTTACAAAATGTTATGATTTTATAAAACAAGAAGAATAAAATACAGAGTTTTTAAAGACTTCTTTATTTCCGCGAGGTTATTTTTTAAAATTTATTTATTGTAATTCGTTAAAAATTTGTTTATTGTTTTCGTTAATATTTATTATTTACAAAATGTTATGATTTTACAAAACAAGAATAAAATTCAGAATTTTTAAAGACTGCTTTCTTTTCTGAGCGATTATTTTTAAAAATTTATTTATTGTAATTCGTTTAAAAATTTATTTATTGTTTTCGTTAATATTTATTATTTACAAAATGTTATGATTTTACAAAACAAGAATAAAATTCAAAATTTTTAGACTGCTTTCTTTTCTGAGCAATTATTTTTAAAAATTTATTTATTGCAATTCGTTTAAGAATTTATTTAATCTTCTCGTTAATATTTACAAAATGTTATGATTTTATAAAACAAGAAGAATAAAATTCAGAGTTTTTAAAGACTTCTTTTTTTCCGCGAGGTTATTTTTTAAAATTTATTTATTGTAATTCGTTTAAAAATTTATTAATTGTTTTCGTTAATATTTATTATTTACAAAATGTTATGATTTTACAAAACAAGAATAAAATTCAGAATTTTTAAAGACTGCTTTCTTTTCTGATCTATTATTTTTAAAAATTTATTTATTGCAATTCGTTTAAAAATTTATTTAATCTTCTCGTTAATATTTTCAAAATGTTATGATTTTATAAAACATGAAGAATAAAATACAGAGTTTTTAAAGACTTCTTTATTTCCGCGAGGTTATTTTTTAAAATTTATTTATTGTAATTCGTTAAAAATTTGTTAATTGTTTTCGTTAATATTTATTATTTACAAAATGTTATGATTTTACAAAACAAGAATAAAATTCAGAATTCTTAAAGACTGCTTTCTTTTCTGAGCGATTATTTTTAAAAATTTATTTATTGTAATTCGTTTAAAAATTTATTTATTGTTTTCGTTAATATTTATTATTTACAAAATGTTATGATTTTACAAAACAAGAATAAAATTCAAAATTTTTATACTGCTTTCTTTTCTGAGCAATTATTTTTAAAAATTTATTTATTGCAATTCGTTTAAAAATTTATTTAATCTTCTCGTTAATATTTACAAAATGTTATGATTTTATAAAACAAGAAGAATAAAATTCAGAGTTTTTAAAGACTTCTTTTTTTCCGCGAGGTTATTTTTTAAAATTTATTTATTGTAATTCATTAATATTTATTATTTACAAAATGTTATGATTTAACAAAACAAGAATAAAATTCAGAATTTTTAAAGACTGCTTTCTTTTCTGAGCGATTATTTTTAAAAATTTATTTATTGTAATTCGTTTAAAAATTTATTTATTGTTTTCGTTAATATTTATTATTTACAAAATGTTATGATTTTACAAAATAAGAATAAAATTCAAAATTTTTAGACTGCTTTCTTTTCTGAGCAATTATTTTTAAAAATTTATTTATTGCAATTCGTTTAAAAATTTATTTAATCTTCTCGTTAATATTTACAAAATGTTATGGAAGCAAATACATCCGACCTACCCTCACTCGGGCATACGGAGAGATGTACCATTTATTAAAACCCAAATAAAAGTTTTACAAGTAACAAAGATGGCAACACAATACAATTATGCTCCGGGAGCACAGCCCAAAACACAAATTCGACTGAACTCCCAAAATTGAGCCACAAAAAATACAGTAATAGGGGATATTGTGTTTAAAACTAAAACACAAAAACAGTTACAGCGAAGAGCGAACAGAAATAATAGTAAGAGATCAAGGTAACCAAGCAGTGTAAAACCATACATACAAATAAAATTTACCATACATACAAAGTTACCATACGTACATACAAAAACCAAAGTCACCATACAAATTTCAGGTGTAAAAGGGGTTAAAGTTAAAAGTAACCTGCCGCTAGGCCGCTGACCAAAAGTTAAAATTTACCAAAACATTAAAAGGGGTGTATAAATATAACAACATATGGTTAAAAGGACTCCAGCAAGCCCAAAAGATTAAAAAAATATATATATATAGATAAATACATAATAAGAAACATATACAAGTACGAAAAGATCAAGGGGCCAGTGGAGTTCTCAGGAATACCCAATGATAGGTGAGAGATGAAAACTAAAAAGGTAATGAAGTTATAAAATGCAAAAGTCAGTGTTAAAAATAAATAGTTGCCAGTCCAGTTTTGTGACCGCTCTGGGAGACACCGATTTACCCGGTGTGAATAGGGTTCATAGAGTCTTCTAAAGTAATAGTGTCTTCAAGAGTCTTTTTAATGATTTCTCTGATGATATTCTTTTGTTGTTTTGTTTTGCACCAATTTTCAATTGGTTCTCTAATGTTTATGTGTTTCCCCCGGAGTGTCGAGTACTTAGGACATTCTGCGATTAAGTGTTCTACTGTTTGTCTTTTCCCGCAGTAGTTGCAGCTCGAAGTTTTTTGAAAAAACTTCGATTGGTGTTCACCGAACACTCCGTGGGCAGTATAAAATTGGTTTACATAGAAGTCACTGTTTAAAATGTTATCATTGACTCTTGGAAAAAATTTTTGAGTTTGCCTCCCATTCGTCGAGCGGTCCCACCTTTCCTGCCATAGTACCCTGCTGACCTGCCTTAATCTATTATTGACCTGTGGTCTTGTGATGGAGTAGTGGAAGTCCACCCCGCTGAGCAAAGTACCCGCTTTAGCTAAGACGTCCGCCTCCTCGTTACCCAACTCCCCCGAGTGGGCTTTGATCCAGTTGATCTGATAATTCCTATTTTGGATAATGTTTTTGATGTTTTCAACGATTGGATCTCTTGGTGTGGGGTTCTCGAGGGATTGCAACGACGATTTGGAGTCTGAAAAAAGTGCCATGTCTTGTATGTTTTCCTTGGCAGCCCAAGAAATGACCAAGTGAATGGCGGTCAGCTCAGCCGGGTAGACACTTGATTCGTCATTTATTCTGACAGACTGTTGATGTATAGTAACGTTATCACGCTTGACCAGGAAGCCACTACCAACTCTAAATTCAAAATTATTGGTTTCGTTATTAAGCACTTTCATTTTGCTCCCGTCCGTGTAAATTTCAATTCCCGTTCCCCTCGGCCGGTTGTATCCCGTATTAACAATTTTAAGTTGGGTAGGGTCAAAGTTATAGTTTGAAGTCGGGATATATTCAGTCAGATCCTTAATCTGGTAGTCATTATCGAAGTTTTCTTGTTTATCTTTATTCCAAATCTGTTTCTTAATGGCGATTGATTGTCTAATAATGAGGTCAATTGGGGTAATGCCCGCCAGGATCTGGAGTGCCTCCGTGCTGGTAGTTGAATAACATTTTGTAATATTCAAAAGAGGGATTCTTTGTATAGATATGAGTTTTTGGTTAATTTTAACAGTATTTGAATACCAGACGGAGGCACCATAAATAATTTTCTTCTCAATAGCTTGTTTGTAGATTTGTTTGAGAATTTCTGGGTTTAAACCCCATGTTGCTCTACTATATTGTTTTAACCTCTCATAAAAGATGTTAATATCATGTTTAATGTTTTCTAGGTGCGGGATCCAGGTCAGCCTGGGGTCCAAGGTGATTCCAAGGTATTTCAAGTTCTTAACATTTTTAATATATGCAGTGTTCGTACCTTCCATCCTAATACACGGGAGCCTACGGACGCATTTTGCGTCTTTGGGGAAGGTAATTGCAAAGGTTTTATCAGGTGCGAAATCTAATTTGTGGCTCCTGGCCCAGTCTGTCAGCATGCCAATAATACCAGACCCCTGTTTATCCAAGCGATAGAGGATTGAATGTTTAATTAAGAGAAAAATATCATCGGCGAAGACCAGCAGTTTACCATTACTAAAATTTATGTTGGTTAAAAGCGAATTAATGAGGATGAGCCATAAGATTGGTCCCAATGACGAGCCCTGGGGAACTCCAACGTTGGTTGATAACATGATAGAACAGTCATTAAAATTGAAACTAACAAATCGATGTTGTAGAAAATCATAGATCATAGCCAACAGTGAATCGTCAATATTAAGGTTGTTTAATTCTTGTTTCAGAATGAACCAATTTGCCGAGTTGAAAGCGTTTTTAATATCCATGGCTATGCCCACAGTGTGACAGCCCTCACGTTTTGATTGAATGACATAGTCCACCACAGTTTTCAGCGCATCGTCGGTTCCCCTGCCTCTCCTGAAGCCATATTGATTATCATGAATAACATTATTATTTTTCAGGTAATAAATCAATCTTTCAGTTAAGAGCTTATCAAGAATTTTGCCCCAGGTAGAGAGCAGGGAAATCGGACGGTAGTGCTGGGGCTGGGTGTGGTCTCTCCCGGGTTTTGGGATAAGACAAATCAATGCGATTTTCCACTTATCCGGGAAAACGCCATAATGCAAACAAGTGTTTAGGACCGCTTTAAACCAGGACTTGTTACAATAGTAAAGATCCCTGAAAACTTCTGAGGGAATCCCATCTGGACCCGGTGCTTTATTTAATTTCATGTTTCTTATCACGTGCTCAATTTCTGCTGTTGTAAAGCATTGCCCAGGGATATTTATAAAATTAGGTCGGATGTCGGGGTCATTCACTCTAGGAAAATGGTGATTTAGAATGTTATTAATAGATTCTCTATAGTTAGTAGTATAGGTTCCATCCTGCTTGATAGTCAGATTATTATTCTGCTTTCTAATGTCCATGCCCCTACTGCATTGATACGGTTTTCTGAACGTGGAGTTATCAGTGAGATTATTCAGGTACTGTTTGATGCCCTCTCTTTTATAGTATCGAATCAGTTTACGGTATTTTTCCAAGTTCAAGTTGTAATCAACCCTACATTTATTTCTTAAAAAGTTGTCGGTTTGGCGCTGAAATTTTCTGCGCAGCGCCCTAACCCTCTTTCTCATGATAGAGAGGGTGGTTGTCCACCAAGGGTTAACTTTCTTCCCATTGTTACACCTCTTTTTAATTTTGTTCTGTCTACAAGCCTCGATAATATCCTCGGTTACCTTATTAATAAAATAGTTTAGGCTCTCCCTATCAGTAATTGAAGTAAGATCATTAGTTTCGGTAACATGGGTCAGATCTATTTTCAAGTTTAACCAGTTCAGTCTATTATAATAGATACGATTGTGCGCAACAGAGTCACTATCAGAAGAGTCAGTTGGATTTACTTTGTATTTGCACGTGATAAGTTCATGGTCCGAGGCTGTAATATGGTCTATTACTTGGTAGTCAGAAAATTTATCGTTGTTTGCGATAGCCAGGTCTATCCAACTTCTACCCTGGGCAGTGAAATAAGTTGGCGGACTATTGGGATCGTTAAGAATAAAAAGGTCAAAATGGTTAACAAAGTTTATAATGGGATCTGAGCGGTGAGTGATGGAACCTCCCCAAATGGGAGATTTGGCGTTAAAATCGCCACAGATGAGAAGATTATAATCAGCATATCGGGCAGCCATGGATTCGAGCTTGCTCAGAAATGGTTCAATGGCGTCACTGGGCGAAATATAAATAGAAATAAAAATGTGTTTTTCAGACTGATAAGTAAAGCCAACGGCCTGCAGACATTGTTCACTAAGTATGATATAGTCGTCAAGGCCGTGGCGGCACATTAAAATAGCTGCTTTTGGCTTAAGACTACTCTTATATATCTTAAAACTACTCGAAAAATCAGTAATAATGCCCTCTTGGTTGTAGTAGGGCTCATTTATGCTAACCAGATCAAAAGTAGAGATTAAAATATCATGATTAAGTTGAATGTTGACAGCCCTTGAGCGATGGAGGTTGAGGTGCCCGTAATTTAGTACTAGTTGTTGTCTATTCTCCATAATTCGTTCTTTTAATTTGAATTGACCTTGCTCGCTCCAACTGCCTACAGGTCTTGTCAAAAGGGCTATGTGCTGTGTCATAGGTTGTTTTATATTTCTTATTAGCCATCACACATAATTTGCAGAATTCTTGTTTGTCACAGTCTTTATCTTCGTGGCCAACTGCCGAACAGACTCTACATACTTTATCTGCAGTGCAGTGCTTTGCGATATGTCCCAGCTCTGCACATTTAAAGCACTGTTTGGTCTTGATGTGCTCCCGGAAATTATATCTCCTCCATCCCACGTTTATTTTGTCAAGATTCATGAATTTTTTGAAGGCGTTTGGTTGTACTTCAATCACCCAATTGTTTCGATCACCACCCGCTCTCAGAGGGAACTTGATCTCAAAGTCTTCTTCGTAAATCAACTGATTCTGATTCACAATGGCATCTCTGATGTTCTCTCTATCTAAACTTCCGTCGATTCCGTATATTATAATTGATGGATTCATCAGTTTTGGTTTTGATAAATTATATTGCTCGGTGAGTTTACTGGATTGAAATTCTTGTTCTAGGATCTGGAGTTCTCTATCGCTACCTGTTTGAATTAATATTCCTCCATCTCTTATCTTTGTCATGCGCTTAATGCCAATCTTGAGTCTGTTAGGATCCAGTGAGCTCATAACATCTTCTTTTATTTGTTCTGGCATCGCCTCTTTCAAGTTTGGTCTGATAATCGTAACATATTCCTTGGATCTTAGTTGTTTTACTGCTTGATGTTCTTGTCTTGGGGTGCTTTTTAGTACTCCAGCATATGTAACATCCGTATTTTCAGTTACCTCTTCAATAGCATGTTCCGTAATGTCTAGCTGTTCTGACGCTTTATCAAGTTGATGTTTCATTATTCCCAAGTTGGCATCTTGTTTGCTTATCAGTATCAGTAATTCACCTATACCTTTTAAAATTTCCGTCCTGTCAGCTATGGTAATTTTGCAGGTACTCTTGTGCAGGATCTGATTAACTCTGGTTTGAATATCCACTGCATCGGTCATGAAATGTACCTCCAATGGGGCTTCCTCAACTCCACCCTCTCGGCTGCCAACAGTATCTCCCTCATCATGTTATGATTTTATAAAACAAGAAGAATAAAATTCAGAGTTTTTAAAGACTTCTTTTTTTCCGCGAGGTTATTTTTTAAAATTTATTTATTGTAATTCGTTTAAAAATTTATTTATTAGTTTCGTTAATATTTATTATTTACAATATGTTATGATTTTACAAAACAAGAATAAAATTCAGAATTTTTAAAGACTGCTTTCTTTTCTGAGCTATTATTTTTAAAAATTTATTTATTGCAATTCGTTTAAAAATTTATTTAATCTTCTCGTTAATATTTACAAAATGTTATGATTTTATAAAACAAGAAGAATAAAATTCAGAGTTTTTAAAGACTTCTTTTTTTCCGCGAGGTTATTTTTAAAAATTTATTTATTGTAATTCGTTTAAAAATTTATTAATTGTTTTCGTTAATATTTATTATTTACAAAATGTTATGATTTAACAAAACAAGAATAAAATTCAGAATTTTTAAAGACTGCTTTCTTTTCTGAGCGATTATTTTTAAAAATTTATTTATTGTAATTCGTTTAAAAATTTATTTATTGTTTTCGTTAATATTTATTATTTACAAAATGTTATGATTTTACAAAACAAGAATAAAATTCAAAATTTTTAGACTGCTTTCTTTTCTGAGCAATTATTTTTAAAAATTTATTTATTGCAATTCGTTTAAAAATTTATTTAATCTTCTCGTTAATATTTACAAAATGTTATGATTTTATAAAACAAGAAGAATAAAATTCAGAGTTTTTAAAGACTTCTTTTTTTCCGCGAGGTTATTTTTTAAAATTTATTTATTGTAAGTCGTTTAAAAATTTATTTATTAGTTTCGTTAATATTTATTATTTACAATATGTTATGATTTTACAAAACAAGAATAAAATTCAGAATTTTTAAAGACTGCTTTCTTTTCTGAGCTATTATTTTTAAAAATTTATTTATTGCAATTCGTTTAAAAATTTATTTAATCTTCTCGTTAATATTTACAAAATGTTATGATTTTATAAAACAAGAAGAATAAAATTCAGAGTTTTTAAAGACTTCTTTTTTTCCGCGAGGTTATTTTTAAAAATTTATTTATTGTAATTCGTTTAAAAATTTATTAATTGTTTTCGTTAATATTTATTATTTACAAAATGTTATGATTTAACAAAACAAGAATAAAATTCAGAATTTTTAAAGACTGCTTTCTTTTCTGAGCTATTATTTTTAAAAATTTATTTATTGCAATTCGTTTAAAAATTTATTTAATCTTCTCGTTAATATTTACAAAATGTTATGATTTTATAAAACAAGAAGAATAAAATTCAGAATTTTTAAAGACTGCTTTCTTTTCTGAGCGATTATTTTTAAAAATTTATTTATTGTAATTCGTTTAAAAATTTATTTATTGTTTTCGTTAATATTTATTATTTACAAAATGTTATGATTTTACAAAACAAGAATAAAATTCAAAATTTTTAGACTGCTTTCTTTTCTGAGCAATTATTTTTAAAAATTTATTTATTGCAATTCGTTTAAAAATTTATTTAATCTTCTCGTTAATATTTACAATATGTTATGATTTTATAAAACAAGAAGAATAAAATTCAGAGTTTTTAAAGACTCCTTTCTTTTCCGCGAGATTAATTTTTAAAATTTTTTTATTGTAATTCGTTTAAAAATTTATTTTTCGTTTTCGTTAATATTTATTACTTACAAAATGTTATGATTTTATAAAACAAGAATAAAATTCAGAATTTTTAAAGACTGCTTTCTTCTCTGAGCGATTATTTTTAAAAATTTCTTTATTGTTATTAAAATATCAGTATTGTAGTTATTTCGTAATATTTTTAATCTCCTTTGCTCACAGAATTTTATGAAACATAAAGTAAATTAAATATGAAATTTCGTAAGAAATTTTTTTAGTGTGTGTTTATTATTAAAATTTATTTATTGATTATTTACAGCAATATTAGTAAATTAGTGTGATTTAATGCAGCCACATGCTAGGTACTAAACAGGACGAGGAACAATATTCTTTTTGTCACTATTTTTTTAATATTAATTTATTAGCAATTTAATTCTAAATAGGTTGTTCCATAATTGCGAGATCAAAAAAAAATTTTTTTTTTTAAAGAATTCTTGACAAGGTAGAAAAATTACACATAGGTAGTCTTAAATAAACATTTTGAAAAAGAAAATTATTAAAGATTGACGCAATCTATTAATTACAGTAAATATAGCATAAAAATATTTAGAGGCAATTCCTTTTTAACACATTTTAAAAGTTTTCGCTTTTCGTTCCATACCATTTTTCACTTGCAATTATAAAATTGTATATTAATTTTTTAATTCTGCTGTGATGAATCATTATAATCTTTTATGAATCTTAATCATCTTCTCAAATATTTATCTTTTGACAAAAATTTTAAAACTAGCGAAGGGTGGTGTTTATGAAAAAAAAATTTTTTTTGAGTGTTTCTAAAATATGGATAGAACAGTTGTGTTCATCAGGGCACTTACATTTCATAACAAATAAAACAGCTATGAAATAAAACTATGGAATTTTAAATATACACTACCATGCAATAATAGATAAGAAACTATCAGTTTTTCACCTTTTTTTTTTTTTGGAATTTCTCACAAAATACCTAGAAGATTATTTGATGAATTTCAAGAGTGTAATAAATGTTAAAAACTTCAGAGGTAAGAGGCCGGCAATAAATTATGAGCGAAAACAAGTATAATAACATCTTTAACATCTTATTTCAGAAAATGTAACAATAAATTTATTAACTCAAAGGACACTTTGTTATTATTTGTAAGAAGTGCATAAAATTTCATAAGCTTAGCTTACATATTATGAAAATATAGACATTTTTTATAGAATAAATAAATAAAAACTTTTATTTGCCATATGATTTTTTCCTAAAACAACAAAAATACTCAATAAAATGAAAGTTTTAGAAGCAATTTTTCATTAACAAGCATGTTAAAATTATACAAAAAAAAAAAAAAAATCCTTTAAAATACGTTTTTAAAGTAGTTCTTTCCCACCTACGCTGAAACAAATATTTTTTCCCAATTTTGCAGTATAATTTTTTGAAGATATTCAAATCGTTTTTTTCCCCCACGAGTTGCTAACTACAATTCCCGACAAAAGTTTGAAAAAAAATACTTAATACGCTCATATCTTGCGTTCTTCTGTTCAATTTTAAAATCATCATCTTGTAATTAATTAAAAATTGCTTCAAACTTTTGTTCAATTTCATTCAATATTTTTAAGCTATAGCAAAAAGCTGCTACAAAATAATCCTCAAATTAGGAAAGTGTATGTTCTACATTTACATAGCTGTAAGAGGACCAATTGCACTCGATCTTGAAATAGTGAAAAATTCTTTTGATTGAGGTATTACCTATGATATGATAAGAAAACTTAAGTTTATATTCAATTCAATGCTACTAACCTCGATTTCTGATAAACAATTCTTCGTGTAGGGGAATTTATTTATTATACTGGATATAACCTATATACTATTCAATAAATATATACTATACACACTAAACAGCCTAGAGGAGAGAAAAAAATGCTAAAATTCGATAAATTTTTATTCTTTGGTACTTTGAAAATTCGATATTTGTCTTAAATTTTATTTATACACTTATACATTTTAATTTAAGAATTAAAAAGCTACTTTTTTTGAATAATTTGAATCCTACTTTTGTTTAATTTTAATTTAAGAATTTATAAAATTAAATTAAATAAATTAAAATATTTCTATCTATAGCAATTTATAATAAAAAATGCTTACAAGAATGTAACGGTAATTTTAAAAAAAGGTTATGATATATTTAACAAAAACAGGAATTAAAACTTTAGTTTTTTGAATGACACTGAATCTAATTTTATCGAAAAATCGTTATTTTATTAACAAAATTAGTTTATCTTACACAACTCAATAAAATATTAGTACAGTAACATATTTGTAAGTTTCTCTAAAGTATTATAATATTAAGTTTTAATAAATTCAGCCGAATAGATTTTTCCTTATTATTTTAAGTCTTACTTTTTTATAATATGATTACAAGAAATCAATTTCAATTTTAGAAGTAAGTGAAAATTCATCAATTTGTTCTAAAATGAATGTTTCAAACAGAACTATTTTATTTCGTCTCAATTTTAGACTGATTCTAGATCTCGGAGTTCTATAGTTATTAAGGTTTATGCCATTAAACTATTTTTAAAAGAAATTAAATAGAGAAGTATAGAAAGACTTGAAAAGAGAGCTCATCTTATAATTGCCATACCATAAACCTTCGACACATATTAATCAGGCCTTGCAATTTTTAATTCGTCACACCTTCAGACTGATTCTAGATCTCGGAGTTCTACAGTTATTAAGGTTTATGCCATTAAACTATTTTTAAAAGAAACTAAATAGAGACGCACAAAATTCTTATGCGGCTTTCACACTTATGCACAAGCGTTAATTTATCAAGGGCTTAATACTAGATTTCAAAATGTATTTTACCAGGTTAATGCACAAAACACATCAAGTGCATTACACCACATATGCGCGTAACGCACCAGGTAAAATACAGGTCTAAGTATGATTTTTTCGGGTATAAAGAAAATTTAAATTGCGGCTTAAATTTAAATTGCTTATGGGGCTTTCATACTTATGCACAAGCGTTAATTTATCAAGGGCTTAATACTAGATTTCAATATGTATTTTATCAGGTCAATGCACAAAACACATCAAGTGCATTACACTGCATATGCGCGTGTAACGTACCAGATAAAATACAGGTCTAAGTATGATTTTCTCGGGTACAAAGAAAATTTAAATACTACAACTTTTAAGAACTCATCTCCCCTTAAACTCTGCTTTCTTTCCCTTATTAACTTTGACATTCGTTCACGTGCAAAATTATTTTGTGATACGAGAGAATATTTGTACGCAAATACGATATTAAAAGCTAAATTAATAAATTTTTGTTCCATTGCAAAATAATAATAATAATTAGTATGTAAGAAAGAAAATAACAGCAACGAAAGAATAAATTTTTTTTTTCCTCTTTTTTTTTTTTTTTAATCAATTGTTTTATAGATCTGTTTATCAAGTAGTTTTGAAAACTGTTTATTAAATTTATTTTTTCTAAACAATTTCAAGTCAGTTTCCAGAATAAAATATTTTTTAAAATTCATTAGGAAAAATACGTATCAAGTACTTTGAACTAATTTACTAATAAATAAGTAATTTAAAAATTATATTTTAAATTTCCGCAAGAAAATAAACAGTCTCCTTTTTTTTTTTTTTTTTAATCTTACTAATAATCCATTCCTCCGGAAAGTAAATTTAAAAAAAAAAAAAAATTTCATATCAGTATTTATTTATTTTTCTTTCAAAAATACACTTGAAAATAATTTAAAAAGAAAATTCATAAATAGTCTTCTTAAGAAAACTTTTTTTTAATGTTCAGTAAGGAAAATATGCACCAAGTACTTTGGACAAATTTACTAATAAATAAGTAATTTAAAAATTATATTTTAAATTTCCGCAAGAAAATAAACAGTCTCCTTTTTTTTTTTTTTTTTTTTTTTAATTTTACTAATAATCCATTCCTCCGGAAAGTAAATTTAAAAAAAATATTTCATGATATCAGTATTTATTTATTTTTCTTTCAAAAATGCACGTGAAAATAATTAACACGTGAAAAGAAAATTCATAAATAGTCTTCTTAAGAAAACTTTTTTTTAATGTTCAGTATGCAAATTTTTTATTTATTTATTTATTTTTTTCATTTATTAATGCAGAAATTTCTCCTCGTTAGATACTTATCCGGAAATGAATTTTTATAATTACCAAATTTATTTCTCAGACGTCTGTCCAATTTTGACGTTACCTAAAAAACGTAACTACATGGTTATCTACTTTCATTTGAAAATATTTACGGGTCGTGAACGAGAAAACTAATTTAAGTCGCATTCATTAAATCGAGAACTAAATCATTAAGCATTACGTTAGTTACCATTGATCGCAAGAAACGTACAGAAACTAGACAGTATAACTTATAAAAATTTATATGAATTTAAAATTTTCTGTGGGTGTGTTTTTCTACTTTCAGTAAATTAGATTCATTCTTATATATATATATATATATATATATATATATATATATATATATATATATATATATATATATATATATATATATATATATATATATATATATATATATATATATATTTAAGCAATTTTTTGGTATTTACTTTAATTTTTCGTTACTATTTTATTTGCAGTTAACGAATGTTTCAGAAGTTCAGATTGATAAAAATTTAATTTTCGCAAATAAATATGTGTGTATATGCTACCACCTCAGAAAAAAAAAAAAAACATTCTTAACTTATTTCACATTTTTCCTATTTCAATTCAATTTTAGTGACTTTTTTGTATTAATACTTTCAGAACACAAAAAAATACTGAATTACTGATATACATTCCTTTAAAACGAAGTCCATAAAAAGTTAATTTCAGTAATAACATGAAAAATACATAGTGCTTCATTTAAAATACTTCTAATATACTAGTATGCAACTTCTTTTGAGAGATGAGAGAATGGGCGAGTTTCTAGACTTCAAGAATTGTAGCAGGATTCGAAGGTACTGAAGTACGCCAATACCAATCTCATTGTGTAACCCCTAAGCTCTCTCCGATTTCTTCCTCCCTCTCTGCGCCTGAACATCATTAATAACAGGTGTGTTCTTAGGGAGGGGACTGTCTTGAGTAGTACAATGAGTTATCTATTGGGCCATATAGGATATCCCTGTATTTTTTAGTAGGACAGTCTTCTTGTCTTCCCCTTTCCCTCAGGGGTGTTGAATAGCTTTCCATATGGACACAAACAAAAGACTTGTCCCTCAGAGTTTTCTGAGAAAAAGTGGACAGGAAGTTGGTGGTAAAGTGCAAGAAAAAAGAACACATTTTCGTCTTTAAGTTTTTAATTCATTCTTGTAACGAAAAATAATTAAATAAAAAGCATGATTTTTTTAAGAATGTAACTATATAAAATTTTTTTCAAGACAGAAGTGTTTTCCAGACGACATTTAAGTTCGTCCGGATAGGGGGGCTGACAATGCCTGACAGGGAAAAATAGCCCCCTCTGACCCCCTACTGGCGCCGCCTTTGTTGGGGTGGGGGTAAAGACCACAGGTGGTATGTTCCATGAAACACCCCCAGAACTGAAAAAATTCTGTGGAATGCCACTGTCACCACATGTTTGATAATTTAAATCACAATCTTTAAGCTTTCAATAAACTGTCGCGAGAGGATGCTCAAGTTCTACATATGCTCCTAATTTAATCTTTCTGTCGCGTACCCACATGAATTAATCTTTTTTAGTCCTATTAATACTGATATGTAGCCTTATTTCTTTCTGAATTTAAAATTCATCTTAAACGATATAAGTTGTAGTTACTATTCATTTTTACACTTTAACATTATATTACTACATTTTTTGCAATTAAAAGCACAAATTTCCTCCCTATTGGAAAATATCATAAGAATATATTTGACCATAGCGCACGCGAATAAATTTTTTGTATTTATACTTTATTGATTTGTGTTTCTAAAATTCACCTTAGCCACCACAAATAGCCATTTATTTTTTAACTTTCCCCACATGTTTAATAATTTAAACAACCTTTCAGTAAAATGTCACGAGATCCAATGTTCAAGAGTATATAAAAATATGTCAATGTAATATGTAAAATATTAGTTCTGATATGAAAAATCATATCAGAACTAATAAAGTTAAGAAAAATTCATTCTTTATGGATATAAGAGAGAAATTATATTTTTGATGACGGGTCCGGTCTCCTAGAATGAAGGCCTCAGCACGACACACCCCTCTCAATCCTTAGTAGTCCAACGCGAATCCTTATTGCGTCTTTTCAGAAAAGCTTCGATCGTATACTTTATATGAGTTTGTTTTTAATTAGAAACTTACCTTTCAAAAAATAAAACTTTTTAAGCACTTTTCTTCTCTACTGAAATTTATCGAACATATACTAATATTCTGAGACAAATTATTTTAATTGTATTATCAATTGAAATAAAGATATTAAAAAAAAGGTTTGCACTCAAATATAACTTTTGTAATTTATGTTAAGGAATGAGAGAATATTATTTGGCAATTTATCTATGTAAGCATTTATTATTAGTCTTTCATTTAAATATATACATAAAACAAGCTATATATAATAAATAATTTTATCATTGAGCAAAATTTTTTATGAAAACAAATTTTCATTTTTAAGACAGCTGATATGAAGTTATATCCTTAACTTTATTGAAATTTGAACACAATTTTAAATTAGTGTAGTATAATAAAATTATTTACAAGTTACTAGCTTTTCACAGCTTTCAAAAATCAAAAACAAGCAATGAAACAAGCAAGAAAACTGTTTATTTCAAATACAAATATAGAAACAATGTAAGATTTCATTTGAAATCTCTTCAGCTTATAAAAAAGATGACCACTTAAACATTAATTTATTAGTCTAGTCATACAAAATATTTTTCAAATAAACTCAAAAAGTATTATAATGCTACTTGTCTGAAAAGTTACAAATAAAAAACAGAAGTTGTATCAAAAATTGATTTCATATTTTAATGTTGAAAAAAAAAAAAAAAAAACAGCTCATTTATTTTAATGTTTGGAGTTTTCTTTTCTTAGTTTCTGGTTCAATTTTAGCTTGAGTTACTTTTAAGTTTAAGCTAGCTTTCTTTTTATTAAGTCGTTCAGTTAAAATTGAATCATTTAACTTTTTACAATAATTGCTTAAAAAGGTGTTAATAGCTCGAGTTACCAAAAATTTAACAATGAAACTGGAATCGTGAGCAGAGCATTGATTGTCATTTAAGAATATTTCCTTTCTTTCCAAAACATTAATAGTAGTTTCAATAGCCAAAACTTTATGATTATGCATTTGTAGAAATGAGCTTTCAAATTCTTCAGAAACTAATTTCTGAACTACCACATATGCGTGCAAGATTATATCAACTATTTCATGCTTAGGGTATACCAAACAACCTCTGTCTAATGTTTGAATGTAAGAGTTCTCAACATCATCTATCACATTAAATTTCTCTTCGATATCTGTTAATGTGATAGATTTCTCACAAGATGAACAATTTTTACGTTTTAAATAACAATAGCAACAAGGAATAGAGGAAGATCTTTAGTTATATTCTCTGGACAACCTTCAAATATGGTAGGAGTGGCATCTTTTTTCAATTTAAATCGACTTAGGGGAATCGTTTTTATTTCACCAGTCTTTGGGTCAGTTTTCACAGTTTCTTTAACTATGACATCCGGCGGAAAATGTTTCTCACACACCTAAAAACAAATATACATTTTAAGTATTTTGTTTTTAACTATTTCTTTAAAAAATATTATACTAAATACTTTATAGTTTTGATGTCATAAACTTTTTTATATATTTGATGTAAAGAAAAAAAAACTTTTAATGTTCTCACATTTAGTTCTCACTCTTAAAATGTTTTCATATTTTTAAACTCAACGAAAAACAATTTCAGAAAAATCAAAATCTTTGTTGAAAGTCATAGTTTACTCAATGAAATATGAAATTCAAATTAAAATTTCAGTTACAATTTCTATTTTTTTCCCCACAAAACCAAGACTACTAATGCACAATACTTAATGAAGTAAGAGATGCAAATTAAAATTTAAGTCAAATGTTTAATTTCAGTTAAAATTTTAAATTATCACTCTAGGAAAAACAATATTAAAATACTTATAGGACTGTTGTAACAGAGGTTTGTGATTTTTTTGAATGATTTAAATTTTCGGTTTCGTATTGTTTGAGTTTTATAGCATTCGTTATGTTTTCACGTTTTATCAAATCCTTTCTCACACAAAAATGTAATTAAAACAAATTTTAAAACCATGAAAAATTTGTACAATCTCATTTAAAATGCGTTCTAAATTTAATATATATTTTTTTCCAAAAAAATTAATATAATTTTATTTAACTACATGAATGATTATTTTAAAAAAGAAATTGTTGATTTAAATCAACGAACCCCGAAATAAACAATAAGTGCAAAAACTTACTCGAGAATTCTTAGTGATGATAAAATCCTTCCGTGAGAGTGCTCGTAGCCAACGTCTTTGTTGAGCTTCATCTTTGGGAAAATTAAATACGGCAACTTTTGGGCCGTTAGCATAACTTCCTTTGCAGTTTACTGCATAGCAATGGTAAGGCATGACACATTAATATATATTGCAAATATGTGATCCAACAGCAGCTATCATAAACTTGTAACTTCGCAAAAGCGAATTAAAAATAACACAACACGTGGAAGGGGAAGAACCGGCGCCAACAAGGGTTTAAGGGAATGACTGTAATGGTCACCGGAATTCCATCTCGCCAAAATCAAAGTTATGAATGACGCCAATGCTGATGGAAGAATGTGGCAGCCATTCAGGTCTACCTCGTTGTTCTACTAAGGGTAACGGATCGGATTTTTCATTTATGTTAACCCGTGCTGAGGCCTTCCTTATTCTAGGAGGTATTGGTCCGGTTCGCCACAAACTTATTCCCCCCAAAATGAACAAAAGGCATTGTAAGGAGTGTTACAAAGGAACACCTGCTACTAAATGATCCTCAAGATGACCCACTTAACATGGCTATAGGGTCATCCTTTTAAAGGGTATGTTCTGAATGCAAAGTCATAAACTTCGTCGGATCTAATATTTTGAAATTAGTTGCATTATTTATATTGTAATTAACTAATTGTAATTATTTAAATTATTTCCGTTGTTTATGACTATGATTTAACTATTACATTCACACCAACAAATTATAGTTAACAAAAAATGATTTATCAATCGAAAACAAATTAAAAAGAAAAAAGTGCATTAACATTTAATTAATTTTGTAATTTTAATCCTTCAATTTCGTAAAGCAAGACATTTTATAGATGCATTTTCATCACAATGACATGAAATGGTTTTTCGCTCCGCAAAAACATATTGAATCAGGAATAATTTGTGATTTACATATTGATTCTGACATAGATTTGAATTTAATCATGAATATAAATTTTCAGTATACAAAAAATTAAAATTAACTTTATGATATTAATTTAATTTTAATGATAAAGCACAAGGTATTAAAAAATTGAAACAAAGGAAGGACGTAAAAGAGAGTGATTTCTCAAATTGAATTTTATTTTAAAATGACTTTGATTTTTAACAAGTCTTCTGATTTTTCTGCTTTATTGCAAGGTGAAAAATTAATTCAACTTTCATGATAAAGGACAAAAAATGAAAAAAATTAAAACAAGTGAAGGAATTAATTTTCATTTTAAAATGACTTAGAATTTTAACAAGTCATCTGATTTCTCTGATTTATTCTAAGATAAAAATTAAGTTTACATAAAAGGAAAAATATATATATTTACACAAATTAAAATATATGTATATATATCTTCCAGCGCGCCATATTTAAATATGTTTCTTATTTAACGAAGTATAATCTAAACACATCGTTAATTCTAAAATTATAACCTAACATTTATTGTATATTAGAGTGTATTGTATATTAGAGTATATTGTATATTATACATGGTTATTATTATTTTTTTTAACTTAACAATGTAATATTATTTTTCGAATTATAGCTATTAGAAACAAAATTGGATAGCTAAATAGCGAAAGAGACTAATAAAAATTTTTAAAAAAATTTTGAAAAACCTAATGATATTGAGAAATTATGTTATATACTTTTAAAATATTTAAAAAATTTCAAGAATAAATTGAATGAAATATATTTAATGATTTTAAATTATTCTAACAAAATATAGAGAAAACAATTTACAAAAATATCATTAGCATAAACAATGTAAAAGTTAAAATCCGATGAAAATGAAGTTTAAAAAAAATATTTACAATTAAACAAGAAATAAATCTGAAAAAATTTGTTGTACTCCTAAAAATTATTA
This sequence comes from Parasteatoda lunata, assembly GCA_949128135.1. Lineage (NCBI taxonomy): Eukaryota > Metazoa > Arthropoda > Arachnida > Araneae > Theridiidae > Parasteatoda > Parasteatoda lunata. The sequence goes on along the minus strand of OX421980.1, from coordinate 8,881,636 downwards.
CAGAGTTTTCCTGAAGACTTATTTTATTAATAAGAATCAAGAGTTACGGGTTACAAAATTAACCACAAAAATGAACAAAAAGTACCATTTAGTTTTAAAATGTTTGAAAAATAACAAAGACTGAGGAATAAAAATTATTATAGAGAAATTTTCAAAAAATATAATTTTCTTCGGATTTTCATTAACTAACAAAAAATCAACATAAACTGCGAAGTTTGAAAATTAAAATGTGAGGAAAATGCATTTCAAATTTACATGACTAAATGTAGAAAGTAATAAAGTCAGACAAAGATAATTACTACACCAGGTATACTGACAAAAAATGCATTAAACTATGTCTGACGTACAAGAAAAGGAATAAATTAAGAGATTACTGAGCAACCTCAGAATCGTCAACCCTGTGTATAACTAAAAATTGCAATGCTAGTAGTATGCTAGTGAAAATTGAGGTACGACTTCACTATCAATAATGGCAATCAAAAAAATCAAAATAAAATATCTGAAGTCTTTTTTAACGGAATTTAGCAATATCTATAATCAAAATTTCTTCATATATTTTTTTTTCTTTTTTAATTTTGATTATATATATATATATATTATATATATTCGCACGTGTCCATCTCACCCTATTGATAAATCTATTATGTAAAAAATTAAAATTTTCAAAATTATAATTAATTTTAGTATGTAAAACCAGAAATATGTGCAAACTAAGAATAAAGAAATTTAATTTTAAGAAATATTCTATTTTGTATATTTTATTAACGTAAAGTTTTGTTGACGAAATTATTCTGTCGACATCGGCGATTGTATACACCTTGGCTATTGCATTGGCCCTTGCTGGACAAAAGCAGTGATGGTTTTTTTTAGAAAATAATAAATAAAGATTTATTTTTCAGTTTTAAATTATAACATTAAAATATTATTTTAAATTATAACATTAATATATATTAATTAATATATATTAATTAATATATAATTATAGCATTTATAGCAATAGGAAAGAAAATTTAATTAATACAAAAAGTAGGTTTTTGTTAGTAAAAGATTATATTATACCTTAATAGCGACGAAAAAAATTAATATAATAAAGAAACAAGGTTCTAAAACTTTATTTCCTTTAAAAGATTTAAAGATAATTAAAAGCTTTAAATAAAATAAAAATCTTGGTAGAACAATATTTAATTATAATGATATAAGCAAAAATTTAGGGAGGATTAATATATCCGATTATGAATGCCACGCTGAGGAGGTTCATCAACATATTATTACTGACAATTTAAATATTATGCAAAACTTAAGAATTTTGTCACTGTTTAGGAGGTCCAGGATAATACCAGCACTATTTAATAACATATTTTATTTAGCAAAACAACATTAACAAAGGTATACTATTAACAAGCAGACAAACATAACATCTTACATCCAGATCTCGTACATAAAAGCCAACTCATATAGAAGCATTTTTGGGAGGTTATCCAATGGATGCGCGCATGCGCTATCATCTAAGTTTCAGTTCGTATTTCTAAAAGTTTCAGTTCGGATTTTAACTTACCACATTTCCTCCCACCTTGAGTAGAATACCTGTAATTATACTCAACAACAAACTTCTGATTTTAGAACACATAAAATGCTCTACACAAATGAAAAAAAAAACATCAATTATCAAAAATCATACAAAATATTTAACATAACCAATACTTAATGAATCATATACTTTACAACATTTTAAGGTACAGTAGATTTAACAATTCTTCCACTGCTACTTATTTTCAATGATTTTCCTTTTACATCAACATATTCATTTTCCAGCTCTAATCTAAACAGTCTTTGAACTGGTCTTAAAATTTCTGAATTTTCTGTCTTTACAAGGGCTACTCTTGTGTGGCCATCTCTGCCAGGAATTACCTTTAATCTCTTAGCTAAATTCCAAAATGTCCGCTTCTTATTAATATCTTCGATTAAAACTATTTCCCCGACTTTTAACGGTTTATCCTTATAATCTCTTAACGATTGTTGGCGTAATTGCCCTAAATATTCAGTCCTGAACCTAGCTCTAAGTAATTCTCTTATTTTTTGGAGATATTTAGCTCGTTTGCTTAAACTTTTCTTATCTACCTGATCAATATCTACTACACCTGAGGAAGGTATCTCGTGCAAGAACATTTCGGGAGTTAATGGTGAAATATCGGACACTTCTTCGGATACGTAAGTGAGGGGTCTTGTGTTTATTATTCTTTCACAATCACAAAGGAGAGTGAGTAACTCCTCATAGTTAAGCGTAGCGCGTCCTAATATTTTACGTAAGATTTGTTTCACCATCTGGATTAAGCGCTCCCACCAACCCCACCAACTTGCCGAAGGAGGATTGAACTTAAAACGTATTTTTTGTTCCGCAACTTTTGAGCTTAATTTATCCCAATCTATTGAACGAAGAGCTTTTTCTGCGCCAACGAAATTTGTTCCATTATATCGGAATATATGATTGAAGGTCTGCCTCGTCGTGCAATAAATCGTCTTAAGGACTGAAAATATGCTTCCGTCGTCAAAAGGGTTACTAATTCTAGGTGTACTGCACGATACACTGCACACGTATAAAGAACTATGTATGCTTTTCTTTTATCTTTAAGGTACAGTGAACCTGCTAGGTCAACCCCTACTATCTCAAATACTGCGGCATCATTTACTCGATCACTAGGTAAAATTCCTGGCATAACTTCACATCTTTTAACCTTAAATCTTTGACATTTCACACAATGCTTAATACAATTACGAATAGTCTTTCGACTTTTTAAAACCCAATATTTTTCTCTTAAGCGAGACATCAATAGAGAAATACCAGCATGTAAATAATCAACATGATAACTTAAAATTAACAATTTTACAACAGGATGATTATTTGGTAAAATAATAGGATGAATGAAATTAGATGTATCATCACGATAATCAAGGTTGGTTTTAGCTCTTATCACACCATTTTGGTCAACAAATGGTCTTAATTGCTTAAGTTTATTATCATTTACAACTTTAAAACCATCCTTTTGAATTAATAACATCAGAGAAATTTCAGCTTTACAAAGTTCATCGACACTTAAAACATTAGAAAATTGTTTATCTTTATGTTTACAGTTATAAAAGAATTTATATATCCATGCTATCATACTCAAAATTTTCTTATATGATGAAAAATATTTACAATACCAATATTGATCACTATCATCCGTATTTAAAGCAATTATTACCGTTTTACGATGCTCTGAATTAACCAATTCTTCATTTGGGTATTCTTCTGATTTAGGCCAATTACTTTCCTTATCATAGAGCCAAATCGGTCCCTCCCACCAACGACGTTGAATTAACTGTTCAGCGGTGCAACCACGTGATGCAAGATCGGCAGGGTTCGAGCTACCTGGCAAGTGGTGCCACATGGTGAGAGAAGTTACCGAGCGAATTTCTTTAACCCGATTATATACAAATAATCTTCAATTTAAATTACGCTTAATCCAACTCAGAGCGGTGGTCGAATCAGTCCAACAATAAATTTGAACTTCACTGAGAACAAGATCTTTAAGTATGGATGACAGCGATCTAGTTCCTATACAACAGGCTAGTAGTTCCAGCCTAGGAATAGTAAGTGGCTTTAAAGGAGCTACTCTGCTTTTAGCATTGACCAAATTAATTTTAACAATATCATTAACAACAATTCTTAAAAATATACAAAATCCGTAAGCTAATTTACTGGCGTCACAAAATAAGTGTAAGCTAAATACAACATTAGATGGTTCAAATTCTAGCCATCTTGGAATCTTAATGTCCTCTAATAAATGTAATTGTGAGAGCCAGAATTTAAATTTCTTTGCCAAATTATCTGGAATTTCATCATTCCAACTTAATTTTAAATTCTAGGTCTCTTGCAAAATAATCTTAGGTAACAACATAACAGGAACTGTATATCCAATAATATCAAATACCCTATGAGCCATTGCTAATACAAATCTTTTCGTAATTAATTGTTCAGAATAATCAACAGGTTCAATTTTACAAGATAGCGTATCACTTTCCGTATTCCAGTTGAGACCAAGCACGTAGGTATAGTTTTTTCATGGGGGGTGTTTTGTGATTGAGGAATTTATTATCTAGATGTAATTTAATTAAACCAGTTAAATACATACAAGTAAACTCTTTTTGGTTTTTATAAAATAATCTAATACAGAAATTTTCACTGTAAGCTTGATTTAAAAGCTAAAAATCACAATCAGTGATCTAAATGAAGATCAAAATAAAGACAAACCATAAACGTCCTTGATCGCTTCCCTTCGATAGGGAGATAAGCGAAATTCAAATAAAAAGAACATTAAAACAAAAAACCCGTTATTGTCAAAAATTCACGTATAAAATATCAATAAAAATTCATCTGTTCACCGCAAAGTATAATGCGTTTAAGCAGCGAAAATAATATATATATATATATATAAAATGAATTCTTTGCGAAGTAGAATACATGGGTAATTTTCAGAAAATACAACACATACGAATTATTTTTTTTTTCTCAATTTTTAACCTTTTGGATTGGAATACTATTTTTTTTTTTTTAAAATACTCGTTTATTAAAGTAACTCCATTTCGTTTTTAGTTAGTCTTTGTGCTATTAATCAGAAGACTTTATTCAACAGCTCAGGTTGAATCATATAGTTTATATTAATTATTTAGAGAACGCAGGAAAATTACAATGTGTAAAATCATTCCAAAAAGCTAATAATAATGGTGTTAAATAAACTTTAAAAAAATTGTCATTTTATTCTATGATATCAGATTTCAATGGCAGTTACATTAAATTGTCGTATTTAATGAAAATTACTCGTAGATGTATAGTACATTCGCAGAAGTCGGTAAATGAATATATCTTCGCACAAATTTTTCTTTTTGTTTATTTCAATAATATCCTGTTAAACTACATTATTAAATAGAAGGTGTAAAACTTTAATAATGTAACAAAAAATTATTAATAAATACAAAAGATATACAGCACAAGAAAAAAAAAAAAAAAATTAGATACAAAGTCTCAAAATATTTCGTAAATAAATAATGTTTCGTAAGGTCGCGGACTATCAAATTTGGATTTTGATAGAGTGGCCGCGGCCATTTCAACGTTTAAAGAATTACTCATCACACTAAATTAAATTTAAATATCTTTTATATTAATTCTACAAATAAACTTTACAAGAAACAAATAATTCTTTTACATTTGTTGACTTTAAAAAAAAAATTTCGTTACTTAATCAGTATAATACATTATGTGTTTAAATGATTTATACGCCGGGGGCTTCTATTTAACGAACTTCCATTTTGCGAATTTCTCTATTTTGCGAATTTTATCGAGGAACCAAGAGCATTTTGGAAATTTCTTCGTAAAATAACTTCCAAATAGTGAAGTAAATTTTCTATTTAACATTTAACGAACTTTTCTTTGAGATCCAATTTCCCTATTTTCTGAAATATTTCAAACTTGTTAACGCATTTTATGGGGGAAATGAACTTGAATTATTTTGCGGAGATGCTGCTTTATGTAATGATATACTGCTTTCTCTAAAAGTTATTTTAGAGAAAGCAGTAAAATCCCTTTCGCTTTTTGTTTGCATTTCAAACGAAAAACTCAGACAAAATTAACGGCATGTGGTAATGCATGTTTAAAACTACTTTTATAATAAATGCAGCTATAATATATAAATTTGGCTCCCTTTTTTTAGTTGAAAATGTGTGTTGCATGACAGTGTAACACTGGATAATGTTTTGCTCTATTCTTGCTTTCCATGCTGATTTCTTTTGCGGTTAAGATTTATACAACAAATAGTAGATACTAGTTTACAAGATAAGCCGATCGGCCTGTGTAGGGGTCAGGGAACTGCTCTTGCATCAGAAAGGTTCTGGGTTCGAATCCCGTGCAAGGCATGGGTGTTTTTTCCTTCTCTGTCCTTACTGTGGGAGCAACGTTGGCCCATCTGATATGGTGCCCCTGAAAGAGTGGCCAACAAATGTACTTTTGATGCCTGTATGACGTAAGTCATTCTCCAAGAGGGCATTGGAAAAAAAAAGTTTACAAGATTAAGATGCATCAATTGCTATTTTAATTTTGCCTAGTGTTTATGAATTAAAAGCCTGTTTTGTGTTATTTAAGTATTTTAAAATGTGATTTTCCATTAAACGAATTTTCCTTATAACGAACTTATTATCGGGATTTAGAGACTTCGTTAAATAGAGGTCCGACTGGTATATAATATATATATATATATATATATATATATATATATATATATATATATATATATATATATATATATATATATATATATATATATATATATATATATATATATATATATATATATATATATATATATATATTTCATTATAAGCTTCACCATATAATGGAATATAATTAATATTCTTACCATTCCGATCTTAAATGTTTGTATCATGTACGACAGTAATGACTTAATGATATTTTTTAAAGCAATTTCTACTTAAATTTTATTTTTAAACATAAATAGATATTACTCCTTACATTTTTAATAATCTTAAAACATTTTGCTAAACAAAGATTGTTTTTCATTAGTTTGTGTTGACGATAAATCATAATTAAGGCGTTGGATACTTCAAGTCAAAGTATATAAAATATCTTCAAACTCTTGGAATAAAAGTATTATTTGTAAGGTAGTTTACTCTTTTATTTAACTTGATTTCTTTTTTTATTCAGTGTCAGACTTAGTTTAGTGCAGCGTAATTATTGTTAATTTTATTTGCTTACACTGTTTACACAAGATTATGATTTAACAAATAAATATTTTGAGATCATTTATGAAAAATTGAATGCAGTTGCAATGATAAATTTTTCATATCTGTTTCGTGATTCGTTTTTAAGTGATCTGAAATTTTAATAAAATTTCCCTAAGTTAAACATAAAATTATTCATTTAAAATTAAAGAAAACCAGCATTCATTATAAAGAATTACTAAGCAATAACGTACTCATGAAATATACACACGCACATATATATATATATATATATATATATATATATAATGATTTTTTTCAATACAGATTAGAAACTGTTCGATACTATTGCGATATTTTGTAATTTAAACTGATATTATTTAATAAGTGGATGTAAAGGTTTCCTGTAATCTGTTGCGTTAGGATAAAATATTCATTATTTACTAAATTTCAGTTGGCGTATATTTTTTTTAAAGATTTCTTCACAAAGTCTATTCTAATAGCTAAAGAAAACTCTCGACTCTGCTTTAAATATATATGAAATTAAGTAGAAAAAAAAAAAAAAAAAAAAAAAAACTGTTTGAGCTGATTTAAATCATTCTTAGAAAGTACTGAATTGTTTTTTTAATTAACAATTTCATTAAATTTTATGATAATTTGAAGGTTTGTTGATATTTGTTTTAATTTTATAAAACTGTATCGTCTACATCTTTTGATTATGCAATGAAGTATTATCGTTAAAAATTTGTCAATATCATAAGTAACTTCCATTGCAATAAGATCCCAAGAAAGGAAAGTTAGTGAGAGAAAGTTCTTTTTAATTTTCTGAAAAAAAGTTGAACTTTAAGTTACACTTACTTATACTAAGATAGTTAGAATGATTATTTACTCTCAGCTATTCATTTAGGAAACTTTTGTGAATTATTATAAAATTAAATGTAATATAGATATTTCAATTCTCACTAAATTAAAATGAACTTGTTTCAATTTTCAGTTTAAAATTTCAAAAATTTTTAAAGTCCGATTTCATAATCATAAAATAAGAACAAAAATTGGGAATTAAAAATAAAATTATGCATGAATAATCAAATTTGCTAAATAAATCTATTTGTTGTACAGTTTAAATGTTACATATATGTGGAAATATAAAAGCATTATAAATGTTACATATATGCGGAAAGATTGATTTAATACAAATATTTGCTTACCTCCAATATTTTTTATTCAAGTTCTTTTTATAGCCAATAAAAGATCAAATTTTATTTACAGGAACAGAATTACACAATACAAATTAAAAATTAACGAACGAAATTAACAAATAAAAATTAATCAGAAAAAAATATAAAAAGAAATTTTAAATAAAATGCTACATTAAACAAAAGGAAAAATAAAAAACTAAGCGCTTTTAGGATGAATGTCTAAGACAAAGTTCCCAGACAGAATGAGGGAAAAAATTGTCAAGGAAGTTTTATGTCCTGAAAAGGTTAACATATATATGCAGTCCTAGAAATCCAAGAGAGTTCTTTGTTTGAGGCATGCATTTTATGACCATAAATAGGATCTCTGTATAGCCAATATTTTAAAAAGTAGATGAGATAAGATAGAACCCATTGGAAGAAATGAAGAACATTTCCCCTAAAAGTAATATGAGCTGGGCTGACTACTTTTCTAAGGGGAGAAGCTTTGTGGGTGGTAAATCAATGAGGAGAGGGATGCTATGGAATTTAATCACTAAAGAGGAGCGTTTATTACTCTCTTGATGAATGGGTAGCAAAGAGGAAGCAGTGATTATTTTATTTTTGTTACAGACTAATAAAGGCCTCAAAATAAAATGTCATGGGAATTCTCCATTTTTTTCAGTAAATAAAGTATTTAAAAATTTTCTAAAATTAGGGGAAAATTATCTACAGTATTAAAAAAAAAAGAAAAATTGCTTTGTAAAAAGAAAAATTGCTTGTTTGAGCAACCTGAACACCCCCCTTACCTACGTCCCTGGTTGAGACCTAACACGGACTCATTTTTTTTATCAGAATTACTTATCAAATCAGATGCATTGGTCTGCCAATCTCGTAAATTAAAAAGACCCTGTGTCATTATCGTTTGCGATTCCTAAATAAAATTTCAAGTTTCGGTTTCTGAACTTAAGCTAGTCACACAATTATCAACGTAAAAAGAATTCTTAAGAATTTCAGCAGTACGACTTAAATGATCTGAAACTCTATTTAAATGATATCGTAAGGTAAAGGCTAAACAAAAGGGTGAAGTGGTTAAGCCAAATACTAGTCTTTTGTGTCTATACTCTATCAACTTATCCGAATTGTTTTTGTCATACCAAAAAAACCTTAAAAAATCGGTGTCTTTCGGGCGAATAGATATCATGCAAAAGGCTTTCTCAATATCCGAAGTCACCCCGATTTTATTCTTACGAAATTTATTGAGAATCGAGGGAATTATTTCGATTAAATTTGGTCCCGTGGACAAACAATCATTTAATGAAGGTTTACCTGAAATTCGAGCACTTGCATTAAATGCAGGTCTTATTTTAGTACTTGAATTTTCTTTGACCACTGGCCTATGAGGCAACAAATGAACATTTTCCAATTTATTATCCGTCACTATTTCAATAATTCCCAGAGATAACCAATTTTCAAAAACCTCACAATAAGCATTAAAATTTCCTGAGTCCATTAATTTCTTTTTGGAATTTTTCGCATTCTTAAGCGCAATATTTTTATTACTGGTTAAAAGCGAACTATCCGTAATCCAAGGTAACGCGATTTCATATCTTCCCATAGAATTGACTTTAATTGTCTCCTCAAAATGTTTAAGAGTTTCATTTTCTAATTCGAATTTATTCTGACTCATCGTAGGATCGGAGATACCCAATAAATCAAAGCGTCATAAATCTGCGATTTCTCTTTCATTGATAAGGAGAGAAGAAATAAAGAGAGAAGCTTCATTCGTAATTGTAGGCGTATCGCATAAATAACTGCCTAATAAGCAATTTCCGAGCTTCGTTTCTATACACAACAGGCCTGAACTTAAATTTATTATTTTTCCTGTCAGTATTTTACTCGCTATATCTGCTCCGATTAATAATTTTATTTCTTTCTCAACAGGGCATTTTTTCCGTTCTAAATCACTTAAGCGAATATTCAAATTATTTAACTCTCTAATCCATGGCCCATATGGAATTTGTTTGTTAATTTGACTTAACACTTGAAATTTATATTTACATTTATGATCAACACTACTTAATTCTATACAATACACATTATGAATACTTTCTGAAGTTTCGATATCACTAAACAATGATTGTTTTAGCTTAACTTCACTTATCGGTTTTAAGTCCATATAAGTAGCAACATCGTTACATAAATAACTACGATATGAACCTTGGTCTACAATTGCTCTTATTAACTTATAATTCTTACCATTATATATTTTTACGACCAAAGTTTGGAGTAATACATCAGAGAGTTGTAGTTGATTACTTAAGGTATTTGTTTTATTTTCGTGGTTTTCTTCCGGCGAAACATGTTCTACCTTATGATTTGGATTATCTGGGAATAATATTTCAAAATGCCTATTTTTACAAATATAACATTTAACATGTTTCGACCTACAATTGCTAGCTCTATGTCCTTTTTTTAAACAAACAAAACAAGCATTAGTTTTTTTAATTATATCTTTCTTATTTTCTAAAGACATAGAAGCTATTTCTTTGCAACTCTCTGGTGCATGCGACTTATCACAAAAAATACATATATAATAGTCTACTCTTTTAGACTTAGTATTTTCAGTGTTCTTAAATTTACTATTTGCAGTAAATAATTCATGCGAAGTAGGAACTGAATACTTATTTTTATACTTATCAAAATCATTTCTCTTTGGCACATATTTATCAGATGAAAATTCTTTTGCCAGTTTAAGAGGACGCAATACCTACCCTCTCAATGCCAGCAGCTAATGCTTTTTCTATGGGAGCTTCATTTAGTAATAACTTTTTTGCATTTTGATATTTTTAAAAAATTCTTTCAGCATTTGAAACTTCATAGTTTACTCTAAGTTTCTGTGAAATCACTTTTTGTTTTACTATAAAATTTAAATTATTAATGTAGTTGAAACATCGGTTATAGAGTTATCTTCTAGAAATCCGTTTTTTATCAAGATTCATTCAGTAAATCTTTATTTTTGAGTTCACATCCACGAACTATACATTTCAAGCTTCGAAAAGAAATAATTCGCAATTATTTTCTTCAATTATGAAATGTGTTATTATGAAAGAAAGATGAAAAAATTCTTAAAAATTTTGCGAAAAGAGCCTAAACCACGCCTCCCATCTGTCCTCTCTTCATTTACCAATACGAGTATAAGTTCTAGAAGGGGGGGATCTTTTGGGGGGTTAGGAGAAAAGCCTCTTTACTTTCTTTGAATAGTTGAGGGGTAAGATAGCCTTGGGGTCTTCTATTGTGGTTGAAAATAGTTTTTATTTCATTCACTTTCTTCAAAATGATTTAGGATGGAAGACTTTCTTTCGAATTTTCAATGTTTTTTATTATTATTTTTTCTTCTTAATTTTGGCAATAACAACTTATCAAAACATTTTAGGATAAATATATTTAATTAGTTGATAATATTAATAAAAAATTTCATATATATATATATATATATATATATATATATATATATATATATATCAATTAAGCAACTACAAAAAATTTTGTAATTACCCCCATAGACAGAGCTAACAATATTTATGCAATCTTCTGTAAAAAATTCTTTGTAGAACTTTTAAATACGGACTTAAAAAATAGCAAAAATTTTAAACTTCGTAATTTAAATAATAGTATTGTCATTAAAATTTTTTTAGCTTTATATAAGAGGTTAAAATATTATTAACAATATTATTAAAGATGGTTTTTCTTGGATTATCACTAATAATTCACCGATTTTAGAATTTATTAAACATAATAAAATTAATTCTATTGCCACTTATGATTTCCAAGATCTTGTCAATAGCATTCCCCTTTCTAAACTAAAAGATGTCCTTATGAATTATTACTGTGATTTGAAAAAATCTTTAATTGCGATTTTGATTATGGGGAATATCCAATAAACTTTTGTTTTTTTAATAATTATCTTTAAAATGGAAAATATTTTTTTTTTTTCTAATTGATGGAATACCGGAAGGATCTAATTTTTCATCTCTCTTAGCTAATTTATTTTTGCACTAAAAAAAAATTTTACTCTTAATATTAAATTTGTTTTTAGATTTATTGATGATTTAATTATCTTCAATTTTCATGAATATACTTTTTTATTAAATAATATTTACCCCTAGGAATTAACCTCGCTTTGTAATCATGATGACAATTTAAATTTTTTTGGATTTGGGTATTATAAAAGAAGAAAATATCTGCTTTGTTGGTCTATTCGATAAAAGAAATTATTTTTATTTTAAGGCAAATAAACTAATTACTTGGAATTCTAATGTTCCTAAAAACATCTATTTAAATACCATTTTTAATCAAATGTATAGAATTAAAAGATTACGTAGTAATTTTTAGTTATCCAAGAAACAAATAGACAAAATTTGATAAAAAAAACAATGGTTACCCAAATAAAGTAATTAAATTCTATATGAAATCGTTAAGTTAATTGTATGTAAATAAATTTTTTTAAAAACTTCTTCGTTAATTTATACAATTTTTACCGTGTGCAAATCCACTTCGGGCAAATCTTTGGCTGAAATTATGTGCATAACAGGCAATTCATATTTCCTTCTCTCTCTTTTCTGTTTTATTTCGTTTTTTCTTAAATAAAAGTTAATTTTCTAAAATTATTAATTGGCAACTTCTTTAAATTATCCAGTATAACCTTCCACACATCCATTTTCAGGCCCATCCTCGGTGACTAACAAATCAAACGCACTTCAGTAAGAACGCACTATGAAACAAAAATCCTCTATTTACGCTTTTACCTGAATTTGCGCTTCTGTTTTCATATTTTATAATCTGGTAATCATGTTGCGAAAATATTTTAAATCATTCTTGAAAAATTTCCCATTCATGGAAGTTCATTTAAATTCGCAGCTCGCTTTATAGATTTCGTTTTCTGTTTTGTTCTGTTTAGCATTACATTTTATCGTCTGCTTTTGCGTGATACTTTTACCTAATGTGTTGTATTCTTTTTGTTTCAAAAAACTTTTCGAGTGCTCTTCACACAATATACTGTATTAATATATTTTGCTTTACCATATTGATTCAATATTAGAAAGCATTCCTTTTTACGGATATAATGGTGTGAGCAGATGAAAAAATTATATCTTTTATTTTCCGGATTTTTATTATTATTTTATATTTTATTTTTCATTTTGACTGTCTAAATAAATTTGAATTTTCATGTTGTACTTCCACATTACATTTACAGTGTCAACCGATATGTGATTTATATTTTAATTTCTTCACTAGCAAATGCTAACTATTTCTATGCATCATATAATGTTGCTCAGATTTTTATATTCATATAAAAAATTGCTAGTTTTTATTAAGGATATTATATTTTCCCATTTCATAACTGTTCAATAATAATGCATTTTTCTGAAAATACGTTTCATTTTCTTTACAGTGCTAACAGAGTTAAATGAACATATTTTATTTTAGTATTTGCAAATCTAATTTTTATTACTGTGCAGCGTCATGTATTTCTTGAAAAGGAAAATTTTTTTCACTGTATAATTTGTTTTAATTATTCACGTTTTATTTTCCCATTTTCAAATCTCTGCCACTATTTAGCATTATGTGTTTATTCGAAAAGATACTTTTTGACTGTGTCAATAAATTTTTTTATCCTTGTAGTACTTCCACATTTGCAAATTCTAATTATTTTTTAGTATTATGGTGTTTTAAAGAAATGTTGCTTTCACAGTGTCTACTGATTTATAGTTCATATGTTAACTGTATATTTGCCAGTTTTTCTTATTTTTTACCATCATATGTATTTTCCAAAAAACGTTATTTTAGTAGAAGCAATAATAGGTTATATTATTTTTATAGTTGCAACTTTTCGCAGCTGTTATGCTTTATGTTTAATTGTAAAAAATGTTTTATTCACGGTGCGACCGGACGAAGTCTGAATCAGACTTACCCTTTTTTTCAAACTGATTTTTCTGTCGTTCGTAAACTATTAATAAATTCGGAGGTATTGCTGATTCAACTAACGGATATAGAAAATCTGAATACTTATCTTGTGTAAGTCCAAGGACTTGTAGGGCTCTCAATTTTCCTTGTAGTTCATCGTATAGGACAGATAAGTCAGTTTTTGTTTTATCGGCAGTAACCAACTTCAATAAGTCTTTGATATAAATCTGGATCAATACACTTTCGTTGCCAAACCTCTCTTTTAAATATTCCACGGCTTGTTTATAACGTTCGGCTGTAAGGGGGAACGTTTCTAATATTCTTCTCGGTTTTGAAGACGGCGTAGTGGCTTGCAGTAAATAGGAGAACTTGTCTTTATCATCCATTCTCTCGTCTATGTGAATTTTTTCAAACTGATTCCAGAAAGACTGCCAATTCCTTGGATCACCATCGAACTTAATTAATTCCAATTCGGGTAACTTATAACTGCTCGTAGTGGCACTCCCTTCGGAAACGTTATCAACGGCATTATTTACTATTTTGTTCTTGGCCGCTAATACCTTATTTGTTTTAACTTTTAGAGCTGAAAACTTATTGTAATAATTCTCAGAAGATTCAAATTCCGTAGTATAATCCTCTGGGTTGCATTTCAGACTCTGCATTAGTTTCAAATGTTCGTCTTGTGATTGTCGTAATAGATGATTTTTCTCCTTAATTCGTTCCAAATAAATTTCTATTTCTAAAAAATCTGGATCTGTGTCTGCTTTGAGAGTTTCCAACTTATTTGCAGTTCTCGTAAAAGATGTTCGAAAAGCTGTACGTGCCTGTTTAGAAGCCTCCATCTTAGCTTAACTTAATGCGTAGTTGTTTTGCTGGCGTCGTACGTAGAGTGCTTTCGTTTTACATTAATTCGTAATGTATCATCGCGGCAAGGGATGCCATTTTGTCACTGTTTAGGAGGTCCAGGATAATACCAGCACTATTTAATAACATATTTTATTTAGCAAAACAACATCAACAAAGGTATACTATTAACAAGCAGACAAACATAACATCTTACATCCAGATCTCGTACATAAAAGCCAACTCATATAGAAGTATTTTTGGGAGGTTATCCAATGGATGCGCGCATGCGCTATCATCTAAGTTTCAGTTCGTATTTCTAAAAGTTTCAGTTCGGATTTTAACTTACCACAAATTTAATGATAAATTCATATTCACCGAGTATTAATCTTAATCTTATTTTTGCATTTTTATGAAAAAAAATTATACTCTTAATATTAAATTTGTTTTTAGATTTATTGATGATTTAATTATCTTTAATTTCCAAAATTATACAATTTTATCAAATAATATTTGCCTCGAGGAATTCTTCTTGCTTCGTATTCATGATGATAATATTAATTTAAATATTTTGGATTTGGGTACAATAAAAGAAGAAAATATTTGCTCTGTTGCTTTATAAGGTAAAAGAAATTGTTTTAATTTTAATATAAATAAACTAATTACTTGGAATTCTAATGTTTCTAGGAACATCTATTTAAATACCACTTTTAATGAAATGAATAGAATTAAAAGAATTTGTAGTAGTATTTATTTATGCAAAAAAGAAATAGATAAACTGTTTCAAAATTTGATAAAAAAAAAAAAGACAATGGATACCCAACTAAAGTAACTAAATTCTATATAAAATTATTGAGTAAATTGTATATTACAGTAAATAAATTTACTAAAAATTTCTTTGTTAATTAATATATTTTTTACCAAGTGCAAATCCATTCCGGGCAAATCCGTGGTTAATTAAAAGTGCAAAACACGTAATTCATGTTTCCTTCTCTTTTCTATTTAATTTTTTTTTTTTTTTAATAACTGCACTCTTATTTTTTCCAATTAAGTGGGTACTTTATAAATATCACACTAGTGCTACATAATGGGCTACTGGCAACGAGCCGGGAATCATCCCTGAAGATGATCCGAAGATATACCATAGCAATTTTGATTCTCTGCAGAGGGGATGGCTCCTTGGCTCGATAGCTCGACAACCTGAGGGCGAAGTCGAGCACTTTACGGTAAAACAGCTTAACAAGGACCGATACAGCACATCCTCAAGCCTTTCGCAGGCTGATGTGCAGGCAAAGTGGTCAACACTTTCCAAAGTCTCCCCTGAACGATGTAATTGAAACTTTTTAACTACTTATGAGACCCGGATAAAATTGCTTTCTTCATCAACTGTCCAAATTTAAGGACGATAGCTCAAACGATTCTGGAGTTTTAACGAAGACCATCACACAGAAACTCTTCATTTTAATTAAATTTTCTTTTAAAATTTTTGAAAATATATTTAATTTTTATCTTTAAAGTGAAAGCTTAATTTTCTGCTTTTCAGCAAGAAAAATTTGCAATGAATAAAATGTTTCGCGGGGCATGACATATACTGTGCAACTATTGAAAGCCCGAGCATTAATTTTTCATTTTTTAAAACCTTCCTGTAAAGAGATAAGGCTTTCGATTTAAATAAATGAATATATAAATGTATTTTTTATAATTATTAATACATTTAGTTAACATTTATTAACAGATTTCCCTAACATTTACTTCTTTAAGACGAGATTACGAAATTATTCGTATAAGAGTTATGCTACAGTTAAATTTCCACGCATAGCCATGATTGAAAAATAATAAAAAATCAAATATAATCCAACTATTCACAAAATATATTTTTAATAAAACAGTAGTATAATTGTAAATTAACGAATAAATAAATAAAGATGTTAGAGATAAAAAATAAGTTTAAATGACACGACATCAAAATAATGAAAACTTTTGACATTCAAAAAATTGAAAATTTTCCTAAAAATTTTTTACAAAATTTTGATAAAAAATCACTATAATTAATAAAAATTTACATTGTACGTAAATTAAACTAAATAACTACAATTAGGAGAACTTAACATTAACATCATTAAGTTACAATCGAAATAATGAAAAAACTGGTATAAGTTGAGTATCATAATTAAGAAAAATTAAAATGCGCATAAATGTAAACCAACGAAAAATTGAAACCAACATTAAAACCTTTGAGAACTTATATTTAAGAATCATTACGCAATGTTTATAAGAAATTATTAATAATTAATAACTGAACATTAATAACATAACATAAATTTAATTAAATAACTGCAAACTAAAATTATTAACTAACATTAAGTTATAATTCATGGAAATGTATGATTTTTAAAACACCATTTATATTAAGTGATTAATATGGAATTATTTTATTTCATTTTTGATAAATTGTCTGAAATTAAATCCTTTATTTCTATAAAATTAAATCCATATTTCTATAAAAATATAAAGGATTATTAAATTATCGTATGCACAAGAGCCAATAAATATCAATTTTCTCATTATTTTGTAAAAAATTTAATATCGAACATAATATTTTTTGAAAGAAGACATTTTAAACAATCTAATTCCCCTAACAAAATACTTTTTCAGAAAAAAAGATTACAAATAATGTAATTTTTTTAAGTTTTATGTATAAATTTTCAGCAATTCGATATTTTTCTTGAAAATTTTTAGTTCTTTAAAACATCTCATAAAATAATCTAATTTTTAGGGACGCTCTTTTAAATAGAACTAATAAACTAGAGATGGCGCCACTAGAACTAACCAACGTACGTAATAATTTACTTTTTTTTAGTCCCAGATTCATAACAAAAAGCAAACACAGTTAGTAAGTACCTGTATAGGGAAGAAAGTAGTTGCGTGCATATCACGAAAATTTCATCTATATTTATTTTAATGTAATATAAATATGGCTACTGAAATCTGATCAATTGGTAAGTTAAGAATATCTTAGCTGTATATTTTATTAAGATTGATTGCTCAAACTCAGAGTAGTCTTGAAAGTTATAACTGTAATTAAATAAAAGTAATAAAGGAAAAATCTAACAAGTTGGTTTTTAATTCTTTTCTCAATAAACTAAGTGTCCGTTGCCAATGTTATAAATACGTAATATATGCTTACTTTTCTATCAAAACCAATTTATTATGACTAAGGGAAATTATAAGACCTATCGTTGTGGTGCAACAGATAAATCTATGTCGAATCTTATTGAAACTTGCCAATGCAATAACTTGCATTCTCTCTTTGTGGATAGACTGACCTGTTGATTATTTTTTCGTACTATCTTATAATTGTGTCAGATTTAGGGAAGGAGCTTGATATTAAGGATGTAATTGTATATTATAAAAGAGCTTTTTTTTTTCCTATTGAAATCATTATTGCACTTACCATCTAACATATACTTAGCTCTTTATCTGGATATATTTGTATGTAAATAAGTGATCATCTTACGTAACTTTTTTGTTTCAATTATTACGCATATATTCATAGATTTTTTTAAACGTGTATTGATTTCTTTAAAGTTCCTGCAGTATTTTTTGAACAATTTATATGGATTATATGGCAGATATGTATTACTTTAGAAGGATTTTAAAAAAATCCTGTATGTAACAATGTTATATAATAAAGGTCAATAGTGTCATCTTTTATTTACTTAAGTGCATCTAACTATTGAACAAATAACCTAGTCTTGCAGCAATATTGTTTTAAACGAATTAAACTAAATTTACTAATAAATTTTCTGCAAAATTTAATGCAAATTAGATGAGTTTTCAAAACACTGTTTTACTAGTATAAGCAACTAAATTTTCCGGGTTGTCTCTTATTAAACCTGGGTTGTGTCTGCGTTGCCCGAGTGGAATCGCAGCTCCCACACTGTATGAACTGAGACCTTATGTCACGCATTAAATTTAGAAAGAAACTTTCATGGCTTTTTATCGCTGTTATGATTATACTTGAACCTTTGTTTATAGCTTTCCATAACTGTTAACATTTAAAGGCAAACTGAAAAAAAACATATTATATATATTTTCAACTTTATGTACGTATATGATTACAATTTGAATTTTAATCTGAAACTTGAACATCATATATACATAACACCAATAGTTAGTATTGAAATTTCATAAAATTGTGTTCAATGGCGTAAATAAAAACCCTGCAACTGATGCGTTGCGGGGGTGCGCACAATCTATGAATACACTACGATAGGGGTGCACAATTTGCGGCCCTATTCATGTGCGGCCAGCGGCAGCACCTGAATATAATTAAAAAAATAATAATAATAAAATTTTTTTTAGAAAAAAAAATATTGTAAATTTTTAATTGCGCATTTTTTAAACGAGCCAAATCTAAATCAATATAGTTTTTCGATGGGATTTTTTTTTGTTTTTTTTTGTTTTTTTTTGTTTGGTTATCACAACGAATTTCCTAAGCTTTAAAAATCCCAATATTTTTATTTCCTCAAAACTATGATACGTGAATTTCGAATTTTAGTAATCATTTTTAAAGCTCTTTATTTGTGTCTAAGTAATAATAATTAATAACAGTTAATAGTTAGTCTAAGTGACTTTTCGGGCGTGTTCTAAGAGGTTATCGAATTTCCACTTGTTTTTTTAAATTCTGATCTTTTTAATACATACCTTATAACCGCTCGCGAGATAGATAATAGATATTTATTATAGATAGATAATAGATAGATGATAGATACTATTTCTGTATCGTATATCTAAGTTTAACTCACAACTAAGTTTTGACTAATACTCGTTTTTCTAAGTACCGTATCGTTTCTCTAAGTATTTTTTTTTTTTTTTTTTCGTTCTTTCAGCACTTATTGCTACGTGTTTCTATAAGATTTTGTAAATCTCAATATTTTTTATTTTAATACGTCACTCGAATCGCGTATTTAAATGTGCCCTTTTATTTATGACGCAATAAGTAAAGGGCACATAAATCTAAGAGGCATCGCAAATATAAAAGTTTTTTTTATTTTTAATGGTTTTTTTCAACAGTTACTGCTACGCTTTTCCACAGAATTTCGAAAATCTTAATATTTTTAATCTGGTACTAAAACGACTTGCGATTTTCGAATCAGGCATTTTAATCCTCACCTTTGACGCGTTTCATTTGTGGCGATTTCACCATTTCCACATTTTTTTAAAAATCTCAATATTTAATGCTTTATTATTATAACACGCAAATTTCGAACTAATATCTCGAACGCGAATTCGAGTTTCTTAAGCTGTTTACTGTTTTTAAAGTTTGTTTCTAATTTTTTGTAGCTTAAGAAAGAGCTTAAAAAACAGTTTTAAGATTTAGCATTCATAAAATCTCGTATAATTCACTAAATATATAAATGTCATGAAGCTAAAAATATACTGAACTGAATCCCAACTAAATGTTGATACAATATAAAATACCCCATACAATTTCTTTAATTGAAATATAATTTGTATTTATGTTGCTCTGTACGATATTTATTTTTTACTTTAAGAATATTAAGGGTAATTTGTTTTAACTTTAACCTTAATAAACTTTTGTATTACGTAATATGATGAAAAAACCATCACTTTTCCTCCTTTATATTTTTTTCCACAAATCTGTTTTTTGAGGAAATATTTTATTTTTGAAAAGTATCAGTTTTAAATAACATTTGAAAGAATTCAATTTTATGCAAGTATATTACTAAGTTGTCTGATGAAAAGAAAGAAAGAAAGAATTGAGATAATAAAATTTTTTTAATTACTTAAAAGAATTTTATTTAATATAAATATTTTACTAAGTAGACGGATAAAAAGAATTGCGTCTAATATTTATGTTAAAATTATTATAATTGGCGTCAACATGTATGCTGCCCTTTATTCAAGAAAGGGTTGTGCAGCCATACTGTATGAATTAAAATAAAAATATATATTTTTAAATTCCAAATAAGCCTTAATTAAATATTATTGTTATAAAGGGAATAAATTTCTTCTATTATTTCATATCAATGTAGTAAATGATTAAATACATATTCTAATTTAGTACTTTTCCGCCCTTCCATCGCAATTATAAATTAAAATAATTTAAATTAAAATATATATATTATAATGTATAAATTAAAGTATATAAATTAAAAGTATATAAATTAAAGTATATAAATTAAAATATATAAATTAAAGTATATAAATTAAAATATATAAATTAAAATATATAAATTAAAATATATAAATTAAAATAAAATGACTGATTATATATACTCGAATGTATCTTCAGAGGGTTTTTGTTTCATATTAAAATTTCAAAAATTTCTGTCTAGGAAAAGGCGCATTTATAAATTTTGCAGGGGGGCGCATCTAAGTCTATGTACGCCACGAGTTTGTCATGAATAAAGTCTTCTTTTTTTCTCATAAAATGAATGAATTTTAGTTACTAAATACTAGAGTTGGGAAAAACGAATCGTAAAAGTGTTTCAAATCGATAGAGTCAGTTCACTCTATCAGTAATTCGAATCACTTATTGATTCGTATCGGTAAATAATTCGCTGAATCACTTATTATTTTAAATTACTAGTTGATTCGAATCAGTGAGTGGTTTGATAATGAAATTGATAAAAATAAGATAAAAAAGATTTATCTATTATAAAAATGACTTCTAAATATTTTTGTTTTTTACAATTTTTTCGGCAGTACAACACTACCCTTCATGATGGAAGAGACACTTTCAGTTTTGTTTTTTTTAATTTCTCAGAAAATACTTAAAGTAGTATAATAATAAAGTATAGTTGATGCAATTTTTCATACTTAGCAATAACATTTAAAGCTTTCAGAGGTTTGGAAGACCTATAATAAATTACGAAATAAAACAAATATTTTTGAACACTCTATGCCAGAAAATCAATAAAAAAACTTGTATCAATTATTTCTTTTAACTGCATAAAGTTTCGTAAGCCTAGAGTAAATATTTATGGAAATATGGACATTTTTATAAAAAAGCAATTTTTTCGCCTTACGTTTTTTTTTTTTTTTTTTTTTTTTGCTATAACTTCATAAATATTCAATGGAATTAAGCAAAAGTTTTGGAGAAATTGAAGATTAATTACATATTTTTTTATTTAAAATGTAAAATAAAAAATCGTTAAAAACTTCGCAAGATATGAGTATTTAAGTTAGTTCTTACTGCGCATGCGCAGAAAATATTATAAAAGACTCATTTTTTTTGGCAACTAATGATGAAAGTTTTATTTGAATATCTTAAATATTTAAAAAGTTTCAAGCAATTTTCTAAGTAGTTTTTGTACTTTTTAAAAGAACGTTCAAAACCATCCACAAATTTCATCTTGTACTATTAAACAAGATTTATTAAAAATGAATTCGGTATTGCGGGATACAGTTTTTGATACGGACTTCCATACTTTTTTCGATCTGATTAGATGTATGTGTTTCTTTAATGCATAAATATTTTGAAATTGTTAAAATATTAGAAATTACAAATGTTTCTAAGACGAATGTTAAAAAGTGCTCTTATCATAGTTTAAAAATTTAAAATATGTAATCATAGCAGCTTAAAATACACCAATAGTTAGTATTGAAATTTCATAAAATTGTGTTCAATGGCGTAAATAAAAACCCTGCAACTGATGCGTTGCGGGGGTGCGCACAATCTATGAATACACTACGATAGGGGTGCACAATTTGCGGCCCTATTCATGTGCGGCCAGCGGCAGCACCTGAATATAATTAAAAAAATAATAATAATAAAATTTTTTTTAGAAAAAAAAATATTGTAAATTTTTAATTGCGCATTTTTTAAACGAGCCAAATCTAAATCAATATAGTTTTTCGATGGGATTTTTTTTTGTTTTTTTTTGTTTTTTTTTGTTTGGTTATCACAACGAATTTCCTAAGCTTTAAAAATCCCAATATTTTTATTTCCTCAAAACTATGATACGTGAATTTCGAATTTTAGTAATCATTTTTAAAGCTCTTTATTTGTGTCTAAGTAATAATAATTAATAACAGTTAATAGTTAGTCTAAGTGACTTTTCGGGCGTGTTCTAAGAGGTTATCGAATTTCCACTTGTTTTTTTAAATTCTGATCTTTTTAATACATACCTTATAACCGCTCGCGAGATAGATAATAGATATTTATTATAGATAGATAATAGATAGATGATAGATACTATTTCTGTATCGTATATCTAAGTTTAACTCACAACTAAGTTTTGACTAATACTCGTTTTTCTAAGTACCGTATCGTTTCTCTAAGTATTTTTTTTTTTTTTTTTTCGTTCTTTCAGCACTTATTGCTACGTGTTTCTATAAGATTTTGTAAATCTCAATATTTTTTATTTTAATACGTCACTCGAATCGCGTATTTAAATGTGCCCTTTTATTTATGACGCAATAAGTAAAGGGCACATAAATCTAAGAGGCATCGCAAATATAAAAGTTTTTTTTATTTTTAATGGTTTTTTTCAACAGTTACTGCTACGCTTTTCCACAGAATTTCGAAAATCTTAATATTTTTAATCTGGTACTAAAACGACTTGCGATTTTCGAATCAGGCATTTTAATCCTCACCTTTGACGCGTTTCATTTGTGGCGATTTCACCATTTCCACATTTTTTTAAAAATCTCAATATTTAATGCTTTATTATTATAACACGCAAATTTCGAACTAATATCTCGAACGCGAATTCGAGTTTCTTAAGCTGTTTACTGTTTTTAAAGTTTGTTTCTAATTTTTTGTAGCTTAAGAAAGAGCTTAAAAAACAGTTTTAAGATTTAGCATTCATAAAATCTCGTATAATTCACTAAATATATAAATGTCATGAAGCTAAAAATATACTGAACTGAATCCCAACTAAATGTTGATACAATATAAAATACCCCATACAATTTCTTTAATTGAAATATAATTTGTATTTATGTTGCTCTGTACGATATTTATTTTTTACTTTAAGAATATTAAGGGTAATTTGTTTTAACTTTAACCTTAATAAACTTTTGTATTACGTAATATGATGAAAAAACCATCACTTTTCCTCCTTTATATTTTTTTCCACAAATCTGTTTTTTGAGGAAATATTTTATTTTTGAAAAGTATCAGTTTTAAATAACATTTGAAAGAATTCAATTTTATGCAAGTATATTACTAAGTTGTCTGATGAAAAGAAAGAAAGAAAGAATTGAGATAATAAAATTTTTTTAATTACTTAAAAGAATTTTATTTAATATAAATATTTTACTAAGTAGACGGATAAAAAGAATTGCGTCTAATATTTATGTTAAAATTATTATAATTGGCGTCAACATGTATGCTGCCCTTTATTCAAGAAAGGGTTGTGCAGCCATACTGTATGAATTAAAATAAAAATATATATTTTTAAATTCCAAATAAGCCTTAATTAAATATTATTGTTATAAAGGGAATAAATTTCTTCTATTATTTCATATCAATGTAGTAAATGATTAAATACATATTCTAATTTAGTACTTTTCCGCCCTTCCATCGCAATTATAAATTAAAATAATTTAAATTAAAATATATATATTATAATGTATAAATTAAAGTATATAAATTAAAAGTATATAAATTAAAGTATATAAATTAAAATATATAAATTAAAGTATATAAATTAAAATATATAAATTAAAATATATAAATTAAAATATATAAATTAAAATAAAATGACTGATTATATATACTCGAATGTATCTTCAGAGGGTTTTTGTTTCATATTAAAATTTCAAAAATTTCTGTCTAGGAAAAGGCGCATTTATAAATTTTGCAGGGGGGCGCATCTAAGTCTATGTACGCCACGAGTTTGTCATGAATAAAGTCTTCTTTTTTTCTCATAAAATGAATGAATTTTAGTTACTAAATACTAGAGTTGGGAAAAACGAATCGTAAAAGTGTTTCAAATCGATAGAGTCAGTTCACTCTATCAGTAATTCGAATCACTTATTGATTCGTATCGGTAAATAATTCGCTGAATCACTTATTATTTTAAATTACTAGTTGATTCGAATCAGTGAGTGGTTTGATAATGAAATTGATAAAAATAAGATAAAAAAGATTTATCTATTATAAAAATGACTTCTAAATATTTTTGTTTTTTACAATTTTTTCGGCAGTACAACACTACCCTTCATGATGGAAGAGACACTTTCAGTTTTGTTTTTTTTAATTTCTCAGAAAATACTTAAAGTAGTATAATAATAAAGTATAGTTGATGCAATTTTTCATACTTAGCAATAACATTTAAAGCTTTCAGAGGTTTGGAAGACCTATAATAAATTACGAAATAAAACAAATATTTTTGAACACTCTATGCCAGAAAATCAATAAAAAAACTTGTATCAATTATTTCTTTTAACTGCATAAAGTTTCGTAAGCCTAGAGTAAATATTTATGGAAATATGGACATTTTTATAAAAAAGCAATTTTTTCGCCTTACGTTTTTTTTTTTTTTTTTTTTTTTTGCTATAACTTCATAAATATTCAATGGAATTAAGCAAAAGTTTTGGAGAAATTGAAGATTAATTACATATTTTTTTATTTAAAATGTAAAATAAAAAATCGTTAAAAACTTCGCAAGATATGAGTATTTAAGTTAGTTCTTACTGCGCATGCGCAGAAAATATTATAAAAGACTCATTTTTTTTGGCAACTAATGATGAAAGTTTTATTTGAATATCTTAAATATTTAAAAAGTTTCAAGCAATTTTCTAAGTAGTTTTTGTACTTTTTAAAAGAACGTTCAAAACCATCCACAAATTTCATCTTGTACTATTAAACAAGATTTATTAAAAATGAATTCGGTATTGCGGGATACAGTTTTTGATACGGACTTCCATACTTTTTTCGATCTGATTAGATGTATGTGTTTCTTTAATGCATAAATATTTTGAAATTGTTAAAATATTAGAAATTACAAATGTTTCTAAGACGAATGTTAAAAAGTGCTCTTATCATAGTTTAAAAATTTAAAATATGTAATCATAGCAGCTTAAAACGTTTAATAGAAAATTAAAAAAAAGAAAACTCATTATTGTATCCAAAATTGTTTAAAATAATTAATAATTCTCATATAATATGTTCTACATTCGTATGAATTTTTGCTTTAACTTTTAAGAAAACAAAAATTATTTTTTACGTAACATCCCTGATTTAGAAAAAGCACATTTTTGTTGAAAAAAAGTGCGTAATCTTGGAGTTGAAATAATTAAAAAATTACATCTCGCTATAAACTTGACAACCTTATAATAATTAAAATTTTCTGTTAGATTTCTTATGCAGATACTGAATTTGTACACATAAACTAACAGGTGTAGCACGTTTTGTTCATATTTTGCTTAAAAGTTGAAATAAATGTTTTTCAGCTGCATATAAGTCAAATATATTTGAATCTATATATATTAACCTAATATAATTTTCTGGAAAATGAAGTTTGAATTTTCAAGCAATTAGTTGAAAAACGGAAATTGCATAGTAAAAAATGATAGTCAGATATTGACTTGGTGCATTTTTTTATATTATTATTTACCCGAGTGGCATAGAATATAACTGTATTCTAATTTATCTCCTTATCTTTCTAAATGGAATTATGACATTACTTCATTTTTTGAAATAATTGTTTCAAGCCTGATTTTCTTTTATTTTAGAACATTTTCAAAATGAGTTTGACAGTGATGAATTTCAATCGGATTCGAGAGTTAGTATCGAATTTAGGATGTATGAACGAAGACAATACATACATTTTAAGTCTAGATTGTTTGAGTAAGTACTTTTTTATCAATAAATTCTTGGTTTC
This sequence comes from Parasteatoda lunata, assembly GCA_949128135.1. Taxonomy (NCBI): domain Eukaryota; kingdom Metazoa; phylum Arthropoda; class Arachnida; order Araneae; family Theridiidae; genus Parasteatoda; species Parasteatoda lunata. The sequence goes on along the minus strand of OX421980.1, from coordinate 8,855,019 downwards.
TTTCTTGTTTTTAAGAAGAATAAAACTGGTTTAATTTGAATGTTTAGTTAAGCTCCAGTTCCTAAAATAAATATTATTTAATGTAAAAAAATATATATGTATTTCGAAAGTTAAATTGATAATTTTTCGAAGTTTGCTAATACCCAGTCTAACGAGATAAAACAGGATTTAAATGATTATTATAAAATGTTATTAATTTATTTATTATTTTTTAACCGAATTATTTTATATAGAACTTTCTATTTTGAGAAAGAGTTTCAGTTTCAAGTTACAGAAGTAGTTTTAATTTTTAGTAAATTAAATTATTTGAACAGAGAATAGAAACTTCTCTCAGGCTTTTTGATCTATAGGAAACTTTTGATCAGGCCTTTTGTATTATTGGAAATTATCAGACGACGAACAAATAAGAAAAAAGACTATTTTAAACCTGTTTTTCGGGATATCCCCCTCCAAATCAAATACATTTTTAGGCTCCATTGTCTTCGAGGGTCTATTGTACGTTATGCATAAAGAAATAAATATCATTCATACATAAACTAAATTTATTAACTAAAAACAAGAACACAACCATCTGATCTGACGGCCGAGAATGAAAAACTAAATTACAACTACAGTTGTCAACCGAACGTTGCCAACGGTGTTAAATAAACTAAAAGCTTTAAATAAAGTTAGGTGAGGCTAGATCTATAGCTCACCATAGTACTCCCCCTCCAGTGAGGTCCACGTCCCGCAGTGGACTGATCGTTAAGACACGGTTCCCAGCAGATCACCGAAGTCAAGCATCACTGGCTGCGGTCAGTGTGCGGGTGGGTGACCACTTGGATCAGTCTGCGTAGGGACCGAGGGTGTGCGGTATTGGTCCTCGTTAAACTGTTCTACCGTAAAGTGCTCGACTTCGCGTGCAGGTCGTTGGGCTACCGAAGCAGGGGTGCCATCCCCTCTGCAGAGGATCAAAATTGTGATGGCATGTCTTCGGATCATCCTCAGGGATGTTTCCCAGACCGTCGCCAATAGCCCATTGTGCAGCTCTAGTGCGACGTAAATTAACTACACACACACACACACACACACACCCAGTGAGGTCCACGAACGTTACCAAAAATAAACTGCGCAAATGTCTATTGCGGGTAACGAACAGGTACTTGAACTTTTCTTCCTCTCATTGTAGTTTTAGTTAAAGATCGTTAGTTTTAGTTAAAAACCGAGGAGAGTTTTCAAATTTAACCTTATGCTGTTTCGGTTTGGAAGGTGTAAGATTCGTTGATTGTTGTGAAGATTCAATACTGTTCTTTAGAATGGATTTATATGGAGGATTTGTGGGGAGATTTTCAACTCTTGGACATTGGACAACATTGGACGTATTGTCTGTAAAGCATGGTTTAAATCTGTCCATGGTTACTGTTGATTCTTTATTTCCAATTTTTAAGGTGAACACTTTGTCGTTGCGTTTCACAACTTTATGTGGGCCGTGATACGGAGGTTCGAGGCTTCGGCGGCCACTGTCAATTCTCACAAACACATGTGTGCACGTTTTCAAGTCTTGATGCACAAAAATATTGTGCTGTCCGTGCCGTGGTACTTTAGTAGGAAGCAACGTAGACATGAACTCACGAAGTCTTTGTAGAAAAACCGGGACATTGCGGGATTCTTTGCCAGTACTGGAAGGTCGGAAAAACTCTCCAGGCAATCGAAGGGTTGTGCCATAGAGCATCTCTGCACTTGAAAAGGTGAGGTCTTCTTTAATACCAGTTCTCATTCTTAAAAGAATTAGTGGGAGGACTTCGACCCATTTTTCTGTGGCATAGGCTCTAATGGACGATTTTAAGTGTCGGTGAAAGCGTTCGACCATTGAATTAGCTTGTGGGTGGTAAGCTGTTGTTCGAGTTCTGTGTATACCCAGCATTCTGGATAATTGTGAAAAAAGTTCACTTTCAAACTGTGCTCCTCTATCAGTAGTTACAGTTTCTGGAACTCCAAAGCGAGCTATCCAGGTATTCAGTAGGGCAGCGGCAACAGTTTCAGCAGTGGTGTCAACAATTGGCGTTGCTTCAGGCCAACGCGTGAAGCGATCAATTGTTGTGAGACAAAATCTGAAACCTTTTGATGTAGGAAGTGGTCCGACGATGTCGATATGTATATGCGCGAACCTATCAGAAGTCAGAGGATAATCTCTTAAAGGTGATTTCGTATGCCTTTGAATTTTAGCTCTCTGACACGGGACACAAGCTCGACACTACAGGGTACAATCTTTATTCAAGGAAGGCCAAATGAACCTTTGTTTAATGAGACGAATTGTTGCGCGTATACCGGGATGTGACAGGTTATGAAATTTGGAAAAAATTATTTGTCGTTAAGATTGATGAATAAATGTACGTGCAACATTAGAAGAAGTATCACAACAAAGTATTATACCGTCAGGAGGAAATACAATATTTTTGAAAACTAAACTAGAATTAGCTGACGACTTTAAAGTGCTAAGTTCAGGATCGGATTTTTGTGCTGCTGCAAGCTCAGCGTAGTCCATTGGACCAGTGAGTGCTATTTCCTCAATGCGGGAAAGTGCATCAGCAACAACATTTTCTTTTCCCGGCACGTGACGAATCGACGTTGTAAACTAACTTATATACTGTAAATGCCGGTTTTTACGAGGTGAAGAGTCATCCGATTTTTGCTGGAATGCGAAAGCCAACGGTTTATGATCCGTTATCACATGGAACTCTCTTCCCTCTAACATGTGAGCGAAGTACCGTATGGAAGAGTAGTTCTCTATCATACGTACTGTATTTTCTTTCCGTGAGCGTGAGTTTGCGAGAAAAGAATGCTTTAGAGGTTCGAGTGTGGAGTTTTTTAGCTGTTGAAGGACTGCGCCTATACCGATGTCGGACGCATCTCTATGCAAAAATAATTTTGCGGCGGGTGTGGGGTGTGCAAGTGTTGCTGCATTAGAAATTGCTTGTTTGCAAGTTTTGAAAGCGCTCACAGCTTCGGTGGTCCAATTAATGGGTGTAGGGTCTTTCTTTTTATTTGTGAGTAAGGAACTAAGAAGAGATTGTTTTTCGGAGGCGTGATCTATAAATCTATGGTAAAAATTGAACATTGCTAAAAATCTACGTAATTCCGATACAGTTTTAGGTTGGGGAAAATCGGTAATTGCGGACACTTTACTAGGTGAAGGGGCAATTCCATCGGGAGACACTTCAAAACCTAAAAATGTTAACTTTGATTTTCCAAACACACATTTTTCGGTATTCAAAACAATTCCGTTTTCATCAAAACGTTTTAAAACTATATTTAAGTGAGTTAAGTGTTCTTTTAAAGTTTGGGAAGCAATTAAAACGTCATCAAGGTATACGAAACAAAATTCTAATCCCCTTAAAATGACATGCATGAAGCGTTGGAAAGTTTGTCCTGCATTGCAGAGCCCAAACATCATTTTAGTGAATTCGAATAAGCCAAAAGGGGTTATAACAGTTGTTTTTTGACTGTCTGCTTCCGCGATAAGGATCTGATGATACGCTCGAACAAAATCTAATTTTGAATAAATTTTTGAGTCATTTAGGGTATAAGCGAAATCATGAATGTGTGGGAGAGGGTATCTGTCTGGTATTGTAATAGAATTTAACCGTCTGTAATCTCCGCACATTCTCCAAGTGCCGTTTGACTTCGGCACCATATGAATAGGACTTGCCCATGGGCTACTTGAAGGTCTGCATAAGCCGGTTTTTAACATATAATCAAATTCTTTTTTAGCGGCTGCAAATTTATCCGGTGGCAAACGTCTAGCTTTTGCAAACACCGGAGGACCTGTAGTTTGAATATGATGCTGAACATCATGTGTTGGAAGTTAAGTTATTTGTACATATGCGAGGGTACTGCAATAATAATTTTCGATAAACAGCATCTTCTGCAATAGTTGTTAAACTCAAAGAGAAAGTAGGAAATGTTTTCCCTTTAATACCAGCGTAAGTTAAGGAATCAATTAATTTTTTATTTTTTAAATCAACCAGCAATTTAAAATGGGTAAGAAAATCCGCTCCTAAAATTGGTTGAGTAACGTCAGCGACAAGAAATTTCCATTGAAATCGCCTGGAAATTCCGAAATCTAAAGTACATGTTGTCTGACCGTAAACTGCAATTTTTGAACCGTTAGCAGCATAAATATCAAAAGATTTATTAGAAATCAAATTTTTCTGCAGATGTGTTTTTGGAATAACTGAAACAGAAGCCCCGGTGTCTATAAGAAACTGGCGGTTGGTGGTCCTGTCGTATACAAATAGGCGACTTTGACTAGGACCTATATCTGCCGTCGCATGAACAGAGGGTCCAATTAGTTTTCCGAATTTTGAGCGTAATTGCAAGGAATGCATTTGTTAGCTTTAGTACCAAATTTATAGTGATACCAGCATAGAGGTCTCGCCACAGTGCGCTGCGTCGACCTTGAACGAGAACCTTGTCTACGAGTGCTAAATTTATCTTTATTCCGATATTGTTGTCTAGACAAACGTGTAACGGTCTCCGAAAGTTTACGAATTTCATCCTCCAATTTTTGAAAACGCGAATTGTCATCTGTCAATTTTATAGAATTTACTGTCAATGAATTTTGGGTTACCTCAAAAATTTTATCGGCTTTTTCGGCTAGGAGAGATAAATTTTTCTCACCTTTTTCCGTGTAAACTGAAAGAATTTGTTGCACGGACACTGGTAAACGTTGAAGAAAAAGTGAACGTAAAATTTCTGAGCTTATAGAATTACCAGCGAGATCTTGCATGGAGCGTAATAAATGCGAAGGTCGTTTATCTCCCAATTAAAAGTCTTTAAGAAGCATTTTCAAACGAGCAGTTTCGGAATCTGCATAGTTTGCAATTATTCTATTTTTAATTGTTTCATATTTATTATCAGCAGGTGGCTACCGAATAATATCCGAAATTAAGGTTGGAACGTCTCCATCTAGAGCAGACACAACGCAGTGATATTTTGTGTCGTCGGCGTTTATCCCAGATACGACAAACTGGGATTCCAATTGAATAAACCACACTTCTGGATTAGCGCGCCAAAACGGAGGTGCCTTAAAAGCGACGCGGGCAACATCTGCCACGCTTTCAGAAGCAGGAATTTAGTCTGGCATTTTGTCTATATGACCGAGTCAGAGAGCAAAAAGTAAAAGGCATGCAGAATAAATCACAAATTAAAATTCTTAAACGAAGTATATCAAACATAAGTCAATAAATGCATTTTGAGAAAGAATGCAAAATACAGTTGAAGAATACTTCATTTTAAGTTAGAATTATTGTAAGTGATAAAATTGAAACTAATTAATTGTATTTCTTATACTCTAATTCATTGCTTTTTACACATTGTAATTGAAATTTATAGTAAATTAAGATTAAGGTAACAAAGTTTACGAAATTGAAAAGTATTTATTAAATGTCAAATATAATGACAGAATATTTTAAAAAGTTCAATTAACTTTACAGAAATATAAAATAATTTACATTATTTTAAGCATTTATAAATCTAAATTTCATCTAATATTTGAAATAAATGACCACATTTATGTCTTAGAATAAGCTCACCAAACGCCAGTTGACACCACCATGAAAGAAACACATTTGTTGACATTTGCAGACTGTACGTGTTCTATGTCCAAACGGGTCACCACTTATAGGACCCCATGTCTTCGAGGGTCTATTGTACGTTATGCATAAAGAAATAAATATCATTCATACATAAACTAAATTTATTAACTAAAAACAAGAACACAACCATCTGATCTGACGGCCGAGAATGAAAAACTAAATTACAACTACAGTTGTCAACCGAACGTTGCCAACGGTGTTAAATAAACTAAAAGCTTTAAATAAAGTTAGGTGAGGCTAGATCTATAGCTCACCATAAATTATTTCCATATGAGAAACCATTTAAAAGGTTTATTTGTAATAATTTTTTCTTTTCTTTTTGAACGTATTGTAAAAACTCAACAAACTTTAGAAACTCCTCAAAAAAGGTTTTTAAAAATATATTCTCTAAAGAAAAAGAAAAAATCCTCCCCAACAATTTTCTAATTGTAAAACTTCAAAATAATAAATACAAGATATTGAAAAGTTTCTCCTAATCATATTATACAATTTAAAACTTACAAAAAGTGTTCCGAATAATATTTATTGGTCCTTCCTCACCTTAATCGCCCTCCCTGTAGGCACTTTTTTTTTATTTTTTATATTAGACCCTACGTCAAAAATCGTTGAGACGTCCTGTGCTGACTACATTACCACAATCATTACGATGGTTGTGAAGCCTCAATAACTTTCTTCCTACAACAAGCTGTTGTCAGAATGCTTTCTTTACGTCAGAAACCATGAATTAAGTACCCCACTTAAAATAGCTGTTGTCTCGAAAAATTGAAAACTTGTAGCTAAATTGCGAAAAATATATTTAAAAAACAAATAACGGGTAAAGGAAATAAATGAAAGGGTTAAATATTTTAGAATATTTTTTAAAACTAAAGTAGAAGCTAAAAATGGTGCATAGTTTACTCTAGATTTTAATAGAAGTGACATTTTTATTATTTTTTTTAAATGGCAATTTTCCAGCGTTTTGTAAATTATTTATATTTCGGTTGGTTAAATGATCTTTCTGCTGTTTTATTAGTAATAAAACATATTTCGATATTTTAGTATCACCTTCCTGAGCAGTGATTCGGATAGCCTTTTTGTGTTTTTCTTTGCATAAATATTCATTTGCGGTTTTTATGGTGTGTATTTTTTTCCGTTTCATTTTAGACTAGGATTCTAAAAATATACACGAGGGTGGTCATAACGCTCATACATTAAATTAAATCATATTCCTTTCATCTTTGCTTCGTCAATGAAAAACACGCGATGCATTCTAAGAAATTGTGTTTTATTAAAAATTTCTAAGACCCTTCACATACTTGTCGACTTTATTTTTCGTGTGAATGTGAAATTTTCTTAGCCATGGATTCAATTTTGTCTAACTTTCCTCTTTTATGCTTTTTTCCCCCTGAATTCCATTTTGTTTAAAACGGAATTATTTAGATAAATCGAACTGAATGAAATCAATAAAGAACTATTTTTAGAAAAAATAATAATAAACAGTTGGAGTCTTTATAGTGTTGTCATTTTCAGTGTTTTCCCCTTTTGTACTTTTTGAAGCTTTTCCATAGAAATTCACGTGTTTTCAAAATAAAAATCTTTGAAGCATGTATTTTAAAATTTCATTTCATTTCTTTTTGAGAAAAAGCATTGAAGATCTAAAGGAATGACAAATAATATTTTCCAACGATTCCAAGATAATATTTTTTTAATTATTATTATTTGTACGCATATAGGTAATTCTTCTGATAAGGCGAAAACGTGAAGTACATATTATTTTGAATTATTAGTAAAAGTTAAATATATGATGATATAATTTATATTATTGAAAGCAAGGTAAAAAATTTAACTCTTAAATGCATAGCAATGCATCGTACGTTTAAAATTTAGTTTTGCGTCAATTTGCCGCGTACTATTTGTCGTGAGACAATTCGTAGGAAGCACAATTCACCGCAACAACTATTAATCATGAGCTCAACTTATCTCAAAGTCAATTAATTCATCGAGGACAAAATTCGTCACGGTGACTATTCATCGCGGCGACAATTCGTTGCAGGCATAATTCGTCATGCTCACATTTTAGTTTCGTGAAGAATTTGTTGGAGTCTCAACTCGTCTCAGCGATGATTTGTCGTGAGCGAGCCGTGATGATTCAGGGGATAGAGCGTTTACCTTCCAATCAGGTGAACCGGGTTCGAATCTCAGCGATGGCTGATCGATACGAATTCCGCATCCGGCTTGCAGCAGTGATGACGTAAAATATCATCAGTGGCAGACGGATCATGGGTTAAAGCCCCTTGCCGACAGGCTAACCGTGAGAGGTTTTCGTGGTTTTCCTCTCTGTGTAGCGCAATAGCGTGTTAGTTCCATCAAAAAGTCCTCCACGAATTCAATTTTTTCCCCCAGTCCTTGATTCAGGAGTTTCCTTGTCTTCTGGACTGGTTTCATAATTACAAGGCTACGGAGTTGAACATTAGTAGTCGTAAACCCAAAAATTGGGTCGACTGTTCAACGACGATTGTAAAATAAAATGAAATTTGTCACAATTTCTTGCGGTTACGATGAAATACCAACTATTTAAGAAAGCAAAACTCTTTCATTCTTCTATCTAAATATTTAATTTGAGGCCGTTAAAATATTATGAAAGCATCCACTGGGGTTTGTTACTTAACTTGCACGGGAGCGAAGAGCAACACATTTAAATGCCCTAATTTTTAAACTTTTTTAAAATGCTATATGAAAATATTTATTTGAAAGGTTTTGTATTTGTAATAAAAGTTACATTTGGGAAATTAAAAAGTTTGAAAAAAAAAATTCGATTATTAGATTATTACTGTAAAATCAAAAAGCAAGGAGAGTTATGTTTGCATGGGAAGGGGTTTGTAACTTTTCTGAGAAAGGGATTTAAAATTGCGAAAACATAATAATTTAATGTACCCTTCTTAAATTTTGCTTTAGTTTAAAGTTAAACCGTTTCCAGTTTTAGATATTTTTGCTTAAATTGTTAACATACCACATATTAAAATTTCTCATTTCATCCGAAAATCGGTGAAAATTATAACAATTCTTCACTTTATTATTTTTTATGAGACGTTGTGACTGCTAGGTTTAGGTAAACGTTGTGTGAAATTTTGAATCTAAACAACAAATTTTTTTTTTAAAACTTAGCAAGTTATTAGTATTTAAAACAGTAGTTTTAAACATCGCATTTACAGAAATAGTAACTTTTACCCAACAAATTATGAAAATGCCCAATTTGAATGTGGTAAAAATTTCAAACGTTATTGGCTAGTGATGCAGTATTTTTCTGGGAATTTTTAAAAAGTATTTAAAAAAGGCTTCTTTTAATGTAAAAATAGCTATGTAAAAATTTATTTTCCTTGCAAATAAAAACTGTTTCAATTATTATTAAATTGTAAATACTTATTAAATTATAAATGCTTATTAAATTATACATAAGTATTAAAAATTAGTTTTACACAAATAAATTTTGTTTTAATTTTGCACTAATATTTTTTGATTCGTTAAAATAATTCTAAAGATACAGTGATAAAATTAACAGAAAGAGATTCGAGTGCATTCCTAATTCAGCTATTTGGACCAAATTTTCCAGATTGTGGCTACCCCTTATAATTAGAGTAAAAAAAATTTCGTAAGAAACACATGTGTTACTCTAAAAGGTCAAAATAGATCTCTTCTGTCATATTGCTATTCCATGACTTTGGTCACCTTAGTGTATTTTACGTGACAAATATGTTATAACAGATACAAACATTCTACCTAGCCGAGGTAAATTCTAATTTTTTAAAAAAAGGAAATGCAGAAAATTATTATGCTGGGCCATAAGGACTTGCCACAATAACTATTTGCATTAAAAAAAAAAAAAATCGAAAATAAGGATATTTTAGTGTCTTTATTCAAATGTAAATAATATTTAATATTATTAAAAAATAATATTTAATAATTAATTGTTATTTTTAACTATTTATTTTATAATAAACAAAAAATATTCGAATTTTTAGGTATAAAATTTTTTACATCATTAAGTATGTTATTCAATAATATGTTTATACAGAAAAAGTACGTTTTCAATTCAAAACTCAAAATGTCGTCTATGCTAATGAATAAGCATATTTAAGATTAGGCTCTATCGAACCATTAAGATTTTAACTCTGTATTTGGAAATCTCATTATTAGATCAAAAATTATTCAGGATGTTTTTTATTTGTTTTGTAATCATTAAAAGATTACTTTAACAGAGAAAATAAGTGAAATTTTGCACACTCAAAATAAGCTGTTAGCCAAAATGTTTATGATATAATAAATTGAAAGCTCTTAAAATTTATTATTGGATGACTTAGATTGTTTTTTAAAAACGAAAAATCTTTACAACGAAAATAAATTGAATAACAACAAAGGATACACATATTTTGAATAATAGTCTATATTCCATAGTTTTTTTGTAATTTTTAAATTAAGTTAGATCTCCTATAAGACTATCAACCCTCCCACAAAAAAGAGCTTTTGATCTGGTCCATTTCGGTTTTTCAACTAATCTTTTTGTGTTATTCCTTTATCTAAATCTTCTTCCTAAACAGTCTATAGGTAACGCCTGCTGTCACTGAATAATGGAAATAAATAGTAGCAACAATCATATATAAATGTATTTTTTAATGTCTTTTTAATATTTTTCTCTATTTTATTTCGAAAGAACAATGTTAATTTGGGTGTTTTTGACTGACTTATAAACAGCCTTTTTAAACTTTGCTACAATGTAACGGCAAGAAAAAATATTTATTTATAAGATAACATTACATTCTAATATAATATTCTGCTCTCCAGTTTTTGTTTTTAGTTGAATGTTGTGAAAATAGCAATAAAAAATGCTAAAAATTCTAAAAATCATAAAAAATCACACTTTAGTTGATCGTTGTTCTGTAGCTTAAAAGCTACTACATAGCTGGACAATTATTAAGGACGGATGATAATAGCAACGATAGCAGCCACAAAATTGAAGGTTGGAAAATGTGAACTTGCGTATGCAAATTTTGGGCTGTCAAACTGGTTTGTCTTAGTCACATGACAATGCTGATGAGTGAGAGACATAAAGGATTTGACGCGTTTTGAGCTTTGTTTTTCAAAATCAAAGTTTAGCGAAAAGCAATCAATTAACGAACTTGCAATTTTCGATATGCCTTCCCAACGTCATTTAGATGATTTTATACATAGTTGTACTATCCGAGAAATTGAAGAAGTTTGAGAAATAACAAATGTTGCTAAAGACTCGACGTCAGCTACAGTATTGTTTCAAGGCTATCTATAGAAATAATTTCAAACAATTGAAATGTTGGAGCAGAGGTCACGGGGAAGTCGTGTTACATGTTCGATTAATGTGGAAGACTGGTACACAGTGCTATCGATAAAAAGGAACCGGCGCAGTATATCCAGTCAAGTAGCAAATCAGTTTCATGCTACTACTATCAAGCGAATCTCCCGAAAAGCTGTAGCCAGGCCCTTACAAGTGGGAGGACTACTCCCCCGACATTCTATTGCGTGCATACCATTGTCTAGGCGTCACCGTAGCGCCCGTTTGGAATGATGTTTTCAGGATCGCAGTTGGATTAAAGAGGACTGGACTTGCTTACTATTCTAAGAGGAGAATGGTCTCTGATTGTTGACTCCATATGATCTGGCATGAGATTGGGACAGCTTATAGTTGAGCAAACATACAGGAAAGGGACCGATATACTATCTGTTGTATCATAGTATGGGCTGGCATTATGATTAATAACCGTACTTCCCACTGGGATTACTGCAGGCCAACGCTACATTGATGATACAACTGGGATATTCTGTTGCTACGTATTCCCTTGTTCTGTGGCACTGTCTGTGATAACTTTGTTTTTATGGACAACAATGAAACATGTCATCCAACAGTTGCTGTTGAGGAGTGTGTACAGAGCGAGAATATTCAACACTTTGTATGTCTAACACGTTTTCCAAGTCTGAATCCCATTGAAAATATGTGGGATGCTTTGGGGTCGAGAATGCCCTGCAATAAACAAGAACATCCTCATCTGTGCACTGACAGAGGAATAAGACAAATTGCCCCGACAGCTGCTGAATACTGTTGTGGAAAGCATGCCACGACTTCTGGCAACTTGCATCGCCCTCCATGATGGCCTCACCCATATTGACATCTACACCAGGTTGCCTTTTAATGGTATTCAGCACAAAACGACTATCTTGTTCCTTGAACACATTTCAAGCCATCTGGGTTTCAGAGCACAATAAATTATCTTTTTTTAATATCCTAACATTCTGGTATTCTTTTATTTAACTCAGCATTTAATTACATCTGATCTTCTCATATGGAGTCAATTAATTGATATCATCTAATCATATGGAGTCAATTAATTGATCTTCTGTCTCATGTGTTAATATTTTAATGCGCTATGCAGCCATTTGTGGTCCGTTTTTAGCAATTGTCCAGCAGAGCAGTGTTATTTATTGACCGTATGCGAGGTAGAAATATTTGAACCTAAATTTCTATCAAGAAGAGCCATAAGAACTCTTGTTTTTGTGTACATGTTCAAAATGAAGTAATCTTTTATGTATTTCAAAACTTTAAGTAATGTGTAAAAACTTCGTCGTTTAAGAGATTAAAATAAGAATATTACTGATTTATAATATTATAAAAAATAATTAGAACAGTTTGTGTCCTTCCGCCACAGGAAGATTTAACAATAATATGCATTGAAAATTTTGAAATTAATTACTAAATTCTATATAACTTAACAAAATTCTGTCAAACTTCTATCCCCTAAACGATACCAAGTTTTGTCGCAATTTTTGAAATAAATATCTATTACACATACTTCATTTTAACAATCCAAAAACAATAATTTAATTTTAATTTTTTTTTTTTTTTTTTATTTTTTTTTTAGAAATGCTTGAAAAATTAGAAGATGAACTAAAGAATGAAGATGTTGTTAACAGAAACGTACGCATTAGTTTGCACATATGCGGGACTGTAAAAGAAGTAAGTTGGATTTATATGTGATTTTTGAAAAGGTTATTAGGATAAGTCAGAGACTCACGGACCCAAATCTACAGCTTTTTTTTAAAAAAAAAAAATTATTTTTTGAGTTGTTTGTTTCAAATACCAGTTTAAGTTGGCATTTTTAAGCAGAATAATAATAATAAAAAAAAAAAAAAAATCTAAAGGTTGCCAAAGCTATCGCAAGATGGAGGCCTGTCATTTCCCAACAACTCTTTCTTACAAATCCCCTATTTTGAGTTCTAGGATACCTTTAAGACTTAGTCTATTGTGATCTTCTGTCTCATGTGTGATAGCATAACGATACTACGTGAGTTACTTTTGACGATTAGACAGAAAGCTAGGGTGGACATCAAATTGAGCAGATTTGTTACGAGGAAATCTTTCAAATTTGTATATTACTGATTATTATTAGTGTGTAATAAAAAAATAATATAAGTTATTAAATAACAATTTTTGGAATTTTAATTTTTTTAGTTTCTATTTATTTATTTTTTTAATGCTAAATAAAATTCTTACCATTTAAATATGGCAATAACAAATTTTCACGAAATTCTGATGTAGTTTTTGATAGACTCGTCAATTATGCTTTAAAAACTATATTGCTTTAAAAGTTTATTTTTTAGCAGGAGAAATTTGGATCGATTAACGAATCCTTCGCTAATTATTTTTCGTGTTATTATTTTATCAGATTATTATTTCATCGTGTTATATTTCACTAATACTTAAAAACAAGACCCTATCTTCACAAAATAATAAGCAGATTTTTTCTTATTTCGCAAAAACAGGACCCATTTTTTCCAAATTTACAGAATAATGAAATTTTTTACTATTTCTCAGAAGTCTAATGCTCAAAATTATATGTAGATTTTTTTACGATATCACAAAAACAAAAAGTCTGAGATATTTTCTGAATTAAGTTGAGGATATAAACGTACGTTCGTATTTTTTTGACACAACTAAAATGTTAATGTAATTTCAGCTTGCATCTTTAATATTACACTTTCACATAATCTTTATCATTGAGTTATTAATTAATTTTAAATTGTCATTTCGTCAGCGCTTAATTTAATAGAAGGTAATCTTTTTACATCGGCCTTATGTTTGTTGTTTGAAACTCAGCTTTCATTTATTTATTTCCTCTCTTTTGACTTAAATTGCTTTTGTACGGTATGGTCGCAACAAAGTAATGACGTCCTCAGTAACAACTAATTTGTGAGCATTTTTAAGCGATAATTCTTGGTGATCGAATGTTGGTAGAACAACGAGATCATTAACCCGAAAATGGGTCCCCCATTTTTGGCCGAAACCATTTCAATAGATATTTTTTTATGAACACTGTGATGTATATTTTTCACTAATTTTATTTTTTAGCTATTTTTAAGGATTCTGAATACATCTGTAAAATATTAGTTATTCAATTGGAGTTTCTGTTTAAGTCCTACTCTAGTTTTCTTACTTGACGTAGTTATTGACAAATTCGACTTTTTGAAGATGTATAAATATTCCCCTTGAGAGTGTTTTTATTTTGGATTTAAGTTCGGTAAATAAAATAAAACAAATATCATAAAAAAACTAGTGTTCAACTAAATGATTTTTTCATTGATTTAACTAAACGTGTGTACTCACACCATTTAATTTCTTAAATAAAGTATCATTTTTATGCTTGAAACTTTTCTTGTGTCTTAATGAATGTAATTTAAATATATTTCAATGAAAATAATGCTGCATTTTATACAATTTCTATGATTAGCTGAAAATGGGTTAAAAATATTTTATTCACATTAATTCGATTTTAATCCATAAACATTTTATTCATCCTATTTTTTTCACTCCATTTCTCTTACTTTATTTTTTTTCTTTATATTTTATTCTCATATTCGATCGTTTTTTTATTTTTTATTTATTTATTTTTTTTAACGTTTAAATACGATATACTGCTCACTGACTCTGTGGATTGCGAAGTTTTGATAAGAGTTAATCATTGTATTAGGATATATATTTTTCGCATATCGTATCCAACTAATCATAAGGTATAAATGATTTTGCAGAATTTTTCAATCATTAATTTTAAGAATTTTTTTCCTCTTAAAAACAGAAGTTTCGGAAATTCTTATTTTATTCAAAACTAATCAAATTCTGATGTGTTATTATTATTTTTTTTTTTTTCCTTAGGATCTGATTCCAATCTTGACTCATGGAAGGGACTTCAAAATTTTAGCCGCGGCAACACGGTGAGTTTTTTGTTTTAAAAATGTTTAAATAATTTCCGATGTTTTCGAACTTTCTTAATTACAAAAGCTGTAACAAGTGGAAGTCAATTGGAATAAAATAATTTTAAATTTTTTATTTAAATTGACTTTTTGTTAAATAGAAAGTTTCATATAGATATTGACACTTTTAGAACTCATAAGTGTTTCACTGTCGTATGTACACAATGCGCCAAAAAAAAAAAAAAAAAAAAAAAAAAAAAAAAAAAAAAAAGACCACTCTCAATAACTTTTGATCTAATGATCGGATCTTCACGTTTTAGAACTCAATCATAATGGTTCGAACCTCAAATAGGCTAATTAAGTAGTGCTGACGTTATTTTAAATTACGAAATCATGACAAAAAACGTACTTTCTCTAAATAAACACACCTTTTTTTTTCAACGGGTTCGGATTTCTGACCCCTAAGGCATAGGGGGTCGCAGCAATCTGGGAAATATGGATTCTATAGTTAGGTCAGGAGAGCGATTCGAAATTTTCTTACTTAGCAATGAGGTTGAAAATTTTCAGTGACTTTAGGGACCTACAATAAATTACGAAAGAAAACAAGTGTTTTCGAACACCCTATGCTAGAAAATTAAGCAATAAACTTGAAACTCATATCAATTACTTTGGTTGTCATTGTCAATAACTACATAAAATTTCGTAAACTTAGCTTAAATATTTATGGAGATATGGACAATTTTATATAAGACTTAATTTTTTTTGTCTTACGTTTTTTTGCTGTAACTTTAAAAATATTTAAATTAAATTTATAATAATTAAAATTGTATTCGATGTATATACTTATTCGATATATATACTTATTCGAAGTCAAACGAAATTTTTTGAGAAATTTAAAATTAAATTACAAAATTATCCTTTTAAAATGTGATTTTTTTTTTTTAACTGCTCAAGATATAAGTATTTAAAGTTGTTCTTTTATACTGCGCTGAAAAAATTAGAAAAAAAAAAATCATAATTTTATAGTGAATCGTATTCAGCAACTAACGAAAAAAGTTTGATTTTAAAAATTAAAAAAGTTTCAAGCAATTTTCTAAGTAGTTTTTGTACTTTTCAAAAAGAAAGCTCAAAATGATAAAGGATTTAATTTTGTATTATGAAACTAGATTTATTAAAAATGAAACCGGCAATAACGTACGAAAGTGGATTTGCATAAAATCCGTCTCAATATTTATGCTAATCCAGCGTTCACGCGTCATCTGTATTAAAGTGCGATATGTGAAATAGTCAAGTCGTTAGTTCTGTTTCAAGTAGTGACAATATGTCACAGCGACGGGAACTTAAGTGATTTTGAAAGGGGTCATATTAGTGGCAAATCTAGTTGCGAAATAGCGACTGATTTATCTTATCCACGGGCAGCTATTGGTAAAATCGTGAAAAGTGGAAAACTACAGGGATACGAACTGCACACGTTGACTGTCGCTTAATGAATTGGGCCGGCATGTTCTGAAGCAGGAAATTCGTAAGAAACGCATGAAACCACTCCATATTATCAACAGTAAGTTTCAGCAGGCAACAAGCGTTACTGCATGTGTACCTCAATACCTTGCGGAAAGAACTGCACGTTCTCAATAACAGTGGAAGCGTTGCCGCACACAAACCCAATATTACTTTGTCCAACAAAGCCGCCAGACAACATCGCCACTGGACTTTAAATCACTGGAAAATATTTTTATGGCGCGATGAGTCTCGCTACACACTTTTTCACACTTTTTCAGTTGGATGGACGAGTTTGGATATTCCAGGTGAACGTCTTTTATCTGAGTGTATATTATAATTCCTACTGTCAAGTTCGGTGGTGGTGTACTTGTTTGGGGATGTTGTTTCTGGTAAGATAAACCCCAAAGCCTAATGAGACATTCTGGCAGTCAGGTTCTACCTACGCTCTGGCAATTTTAATTAAATGACGATAGTTACTCCCAGCACGACACCGCTCCGTGTCATGTCACAGCCTCTATTAAGGAATGGTATCATCATATGGACGTAAAATGTCTTTCCTGGCCTGCTCAAAGTCCGGACCTAAACTCTATAGAATATTTGTGGAACGTATTAGAGCGACGTTTACGGGCCAAAGAACCACGTCCAAAATTTACAGCAGAGCTGGTTACTAAAGAAGTAGCGTCGGAGGGGGGGGGGGGCACGTGACACCTCAATTTTTTTTCCTTACTTAGTTTGGATTAATCAGTGATAAAAAGTCACTTTTAAAATGAGAAAGAGATGTTAAATTATTGACTTAATAATCGTCTGCTTCAAGAAGCTTTTTGGTTATTTTTTTTTCATGTACTATCTCGTGGGTGCTGGTAAAAGCAGGTGAAGTGAATATCGGTCTATTTTTTAAAAAGGGTAAAAGTTATCGTTGATTACTTTTGCAATGCACCCATTAAGACTTCGGTAATGCACCCATTAAGACTTCGGTAATGCACCCATTAAGACTTCGGTAATGCACCCATTAAGACTTCAGTAATGCACCCATTAAGACTTCAGTAATGCACCCATTAAGACTTCAGTAATGCACCCATTAAGACTTCAGTAATGCACCCATTAAGACTTCAGTAATGCACCCATTTTTTGGAATGAACTCTTCCATAAGTTTGGTTTTTCAAAACAAGATCGTTTGTTTCATTTAAAATTTGAATTTTAACACTCGTAAAAAATATAAGGTCCCGTTAAAAATTTGCTCTTTTTTTCATTTTTTAAAAAAAATTGCATTTCTCTTTAGGTAAGTGAAATATTTATATTTTAAGATTACAGAAATTTTTTATATTTAAATTGTATTAACTACATAAATCTCTAGTAATAAAACATAATTTTATCCTACAAATTTATCGTTACTTTTTTTAACTAGTCATTTTTTACCAATATAATTACTAATTTTATCTGGATAAAATATTATTTAATAAATGTTTTGAATTCAGAAGTTGAATCAAAACAAAGCAGGGCATAAATAATAATAATAATAATTGCAGAAGGAATAACCTTGCCGATGTTAGGGAAAAAATGAAATCCTTCCATTTCAATATAATAGATAGTCGTCTTAAAAAATTATTTGTATTAAACTCTTTAGTTAAAAAAGTTAAAGCTCTTAGGAGAAAAACTGATTACCATAGAAAGGGAGAAGGTATAATAACCTTTAAATGCTCATAATCCAATCTAAACTGTCATTAATCTAGCTAAATGTTTGAATTAAAATGAAGAATGGAGTGAAAAATATATTCCTCGTAATTACAATTTCGACCTTTTCTTCAGTGGTTTATTCGACCTTCCCCCCCCCCCCTCTTAAAGTTTATATTTATTAATGTAGTGCTCACCTTAAATATGAAAGCGCAAAATTAAAATTATGTTTGGGAGGCTCGAAAATTGAATTGTATTTTTTACCCTTATATACCAAAGCCTCCTAGATGGGGTGAATTATAGCCTCCTAGATGGGGTGAATTATAGCCTCCTAGCCCGGCCAAACATTCAGCGATATCGTAAAATACTGATCCCCTCAAATTTTGATGAAATCCTTGGCGAATCAAGGGCACCGAAGGAAAATAAAATAGATTATATTTCATAATATTATTGAGTTTAATTTTTTGAATTAGAATTTATTAAACAAAGTCTTAAAATTTTTTGTTTCTCTAGTAATGCTTATTTTTAATTTAAAAAAAGTTTCTAGTTACATGATTGAAACGCACACATTTAGTGCCTTGTGTTTCCGTATTTGACAATTTTTTGAATAATTTGATTCTTATACACATTAATACCAGTTGTCATAATTGCCTTGAGTAAATATTGTCTTCTTTTCTATATTTATTTCTAAATAAATACTTTCGTTTTAAGATGCCTTTCTTCTTGATTTAGAATATTTTATATTTGAATTGACATAAGGTCATTTACTTTAATTCATTCTTCACTCTCACCAATTTTCATAACATTCTTGAAAATGTTATAAAAATTGCTCTCTTGGAAAATTAAGCTTTCTTATATCTTTTGTTATCCTTAAAAAATTATAATATAATCTTCATTTCGAAACTATAAAAGTCCATAATTTCCATATAATATGAGACAACTGCGTTTCAAATCTATTTTTCGCTTCAGATCATGTTTTAGCTAGAGTTTTATTTCACTTACTTTCTATTTTTAATGCAACGAAATGTGACATCGTCTTAAAAAGGGTTCAATTATTTTTTCACAAAAATATATTCTTTTCTATTTCAATGAAGCAATTATGTGTTTTTGCTAGGATATTAAAAGTTTGCGAAATACTCTCTGGGTGGTAAATTTAGTAAATGCGAAAATACAATTTTATTCAATTTGGTTTCAGTGTAAAATAACACATATTGACTACAGTTTCATTTAAGTTATAAGACATTTTTAGTATTTTTTTTTTCTTTTTTCTAACGAACTTTGCAGTAAGAAATAGTTTTGTTCACAATAAATATAAATTTAGATTTTCATTTGATTTTGTAATTCTGTTATTTCGTTATTTCTTTCGAGTGAGTATTATAAATGTAATAATATAATGGCTATATTACCTTCATTAAATAAATTAGAATGTGATGAATATTTGCTTAGTTATATTTTCAGTTAACTAAGATTAAGAAAAAAAATTTCGGAATAAAACTTTAATCATGTTACTTTGAATCGCTATAGGTTTCGTGTACTTGTTCTTTGTTGAGGCCACTGTATGTAACTGATCTGAGATTTTGGTCGTTTTTTTAATTTATTTTTTTAGCCTTTTGTACTTCTCAGATATGTCTGACAGACAAGGTCTCAACTTTATCCAACAACGCCATTTAACAAAAGAGAAAACACATATTTTAACAATTTTAAATAATAGTTGAAAGAGGTGTTAATAACTTTCCTAAACTAAATCATCTACCAGTTATAAACCATAGTTAAATGGTTGGATCAAAATTTAAATCTTTTCTAATTTATTTTTTCAAAACTTTGGTGTTGATAAACAAATCGCTTAGTACACTGTCTTTCTTATGTCTCTAAATTATATAGTGACTGTCTACATATACTAGAGTTATGGAATTTCTGATAAATAGCAGCGGCAATTCAGATAAATGTACGCTAAATATTTCATTAAGTTGGGTAGAAGTTCCTACGAATATGATAAACACTGCTTTGATGCATTCATTTGTGAAGGCTTAATCCATTCTTTTTTATTTTTATATATTTTTTAGCCTTTACTTATTCTCAAATGTTCATTGTATGCTCTCAAATATATTTTTTATAATCATCATATAATATATAACAAATATATTTTGGGATCTTATATATATTTTTTAAAACCTTTTGACATAATTCAATTTGTTATTAACCTTTTTAAATGTTACCGTTTCTATTGTTAAAAGCAATTTTTTTTTAAATTCACTGTTTAAATTTTACTGTTCCTTTAGTTTTTTTAAAAATTGTATTTGTATATTTATTTTTAATTTTATAACCGTTGTTAAACAGCCGACTAAATTTTTTGGGTTTACGACTACTAATGTTCAACTCCGTAGCCTTGTATTTTGAACCCAATCCAGAAGACAAGGGAACTCCTGTATCAAGTAAGGGAGAAATTTACCATCGTGGAGGACTTTTTTTGGTGGAATTAACCCACATTTGCGTTGCATGAAGAGGAAGACCACGAAAATCTCCCATGGTTAGCGTGACGACAACTACACTCTAACCCATGATCCAACTACCACTAAGGATATTTTACGCCAGCACTGTGGTCGGTGCAAGCCGGATGCGGAATTCCTATCGAGCAACCATCCCTGGAATTCGAACTCTGTTCATCTGATTGGAAGGCGAACGTTCTATCCCCTGAGCCACCGCAGTTCTCCTTTGGCTGTTAACTTTTTTTTATTTCTCTGTTTAAATTTTAACTTTTTGCTTGTCTTTATTTTGACTCGCTGTTTAATTTTTATCGCCAAACCTTTATATTAACTTTTTTTTTCTTTAAAAAAAAAAAAAAAAAAAAAAAAAAAAAAAAAAAACATAAATAAATCACTGTTAAAATTTTTACTCTTTATTTCCCTTTAGCTTTTTTTTTTTAATGCACTATTTCACTTTTCCAATTCTAGTCAAGAATCAGTTATTCACGACAAAATTAGCAAGTAAAAATATGTTTATTAATAGTTTTTTTTTTTTTTTTCCTTTTTTTTGCATTTATACTTTTTTAAATAAGCATAGGAAATTTGTTATTATGTAGAACAGCGTTTTCCAAACTGGGAGGCGCGGACTAGTCTAAAGGGAGCCGCGAAAATTAGTCACAGTGAACAATTTTCCAAATTACTGCTAAAGTTTTCTATGTAAAAAATGAGAGAATAAATGAAAAAATACCATCGTGCTTTATCGCGCATAGTTCAACTAAACATTTCGTAACTTAGTATCCATATACCCAGATGTCCTTGACCCCAGCAAATCTTTTGAACCAAGGCCGTCGTTAATTTGGCGACACTAGCGCCACTCGACCGACACAGCTTAACAAAAGCCTGATGCTCGCGCACTAGCACTAACGCCACTGGATGCCACACATCCAGAAAAAAATCGACGCACGTTTAGCTCACCAATTTGTTTCGTGTCACAGCTAATATTTAATTGGTTCAGCAGTGTTAGGTTGTGTTGCTATTGCTATTGACGTGATTGCCCACTGATCATAATAGTAAGTAATTTAATAGTTTTATTTTTTTAGAATAATTTAATATTATTCCTAATATTTCCAGACAAATGGATAAGTTTTTGATAGGATATAAGCGAAAATCTACTAATAATGAAAATTTTGATGTTGGCACAAGTAGTGGGAATACAAGCCACAAGGAACAGGAAGGAAGAACTCCCAAGACAAGGAAATACGACTTATCCTATTTATCGTTCGGATTTACTAATATTATTAACGATATTGTGGAAAAACCAATGTGTTTGTTGTGTTCAAAAGTTTTGGCTGCTGATAGTATGAGACCCGGCAAATTGAAACGACACCTTGAAACTATTAATTCTGAATACGTTGGTAAGCCCCAAGAATTTTTTCAAAGAAAATTGGATGAGTTATCAAAAAACAAGCAAAGTTTCAGAAAAAAATTTCATATTCCATCAAATGCATTACTAGCATCATACCTAGTGTCGTACAGAATCGCGCAATGTAAAAAACCCCACATAATAG
Organism: Parasteatoda lunata; assembly: GCA_949128135.1. Lineage (NCBI taxonomy): Eukaryota > Metazoa > Arthropoda > Arachnida > Araneae > Theridiidae > Parasteatoda > Parasteatoda lunata. Next base: position 8,832,933 of record OX421980.1, on the reverse strand, counting down.
CAGAAACCTTAGTTTTGCCAGCAGCTATTGATATGGTCAAAACAATGTTTGGCCAATCTTATGCGAATCAGCTGCGACAAAAACCACTTCCTGATAATACAATTGGCAGAAGAATTGATGATATAATTGAAGATCTTTGTGACCAATTAGTTTCTCGAATGCGTACTTCAAAATTCGCCATACAAGTAGATGAAGCTACTGATGTAGTTAAAGACGCACATTTAATTGCATATGTTCGATATGTTGACGATACTTATATAATTGAAGATATCTTATTTTGCAAACCAATTCCTGACAGAGCCACATCCAATGAAATTTTCAAAATAATAGACAGATTTTTTAATGAGAACAACATAATGTGGAATAATTGCATTGGGCTCTGTACAGACGGTGCACAATCAATGGTGGGACACAAAACTGGTCTTCAAACACTAGTTAAAATGAAAACACCTGAGGTTCTCTGGACACACTGCATGCTCCACAGAGCAGCTCTCGAATCAAAAACTAAAAGCGAGGAACTTATCAATGTTTTTGCAAAAGTAACCAAAGTTATAAATTACATAAAAAAACAGTCCATTAAAAGCAAGGTTGTTCGCAAAACTGTGTGAAGATATGCGAGCTAATTACACGTCACTTCTGTACTATTGTGAAGTGCGCTGGCTATCGCGTGCAAAAGTGATTCAAAGGGTACTTGAACTCAAAGAAGAAATTGCTATGTTTTTCGAGGAAAATCATAATGAAGACGGCAATATGTTTAGGGATGATAATTTTATTGTTAAACTTACATATTTGGTTGACATTTTTGAAAAATTAAGTGCTCTTAATAAATCAATGCAAGGACCGCTAATGCATTTGCTTATACAAAAAGACAAAGTGAAAGCATTTATTAAAAAAGTGGAGCTATGGAAATCAAATTTGCAAAAAAATAAGATTGACATGTTTCCACGTTTAAATTTATGCGCCCGAGATAACATAGAAGCAAACAAAAAACTCTTTGTGGAACATTTGAATGGATTGTTGCTTCAATTTTCGAATTATTTTGGTGATCTTGATTTTACAAAGTTTTCGTGGATACAGAATCCATTTATCGACGAAGAAGATGATGAATGTGGATTGACAAGTATTGAAAAAGAAAAATTGATTGAATTATCTTGTGATACTACATTAAAACATAAATTTCAGACTGTATCTCTGGTTCAATTCTGGTTGAATCTTCATACAGAATATAACACTTTGTCAAACAAAGCTTTGAAAGTACTGCTGCCGTTCGCAACATCATATTTATGCGAAACAGGATTTTCTGCCTTGGCTGCAATGAAATCCAAATTTCGAGCTCGTTTAGTTGTAAAAAAAGAGCTACGAGTAGCTATATCGTCACAAACACCAAGATTTGATAAACTTTGTGCTAATAGATAAGCACATCCATCTCATTAAAAACAATAACAAAACCTCGTTTTCCATTAGTTTGTATGAATAAATTTTATAAGAGTAAAAATGTTTGTGTTTCTATATTATGAAATCTTCAAGGGGGGGCGCCAAATGATTAAATATTTTTAAGGGGGGCGTAGTAACATCAAGTTTGGAAACCACTGACGTAGAATGCTTACTTCTACTGCATTGTTTTAGGTATTGAAAGACCTAGATTTCGGATGGTGACGTTTTTCTGTTATTATTTTTATTTCCATGAAGTAACAATGCTTTAAACATATTATTCAGTTAAATGACCTCGTCAACAGTAGTATCATGAATCTTATTTTTATACATAACTCATGTGCAAATGTTAATGCAAAAATTGTACTCCGTATCTTTTCATAAAACAGGCAGTATGACGTTTGTTTGAACATATTTACAGGTGGGGGGGGGAACTTACTAGAATATCTCAGATTTCATTTAATATTGTTTTCTAAAAAACTCAAAATATTTGTTCTAAAAATATTTGATTAAAGCTGGGAAAAGCCTTTTGCGGAACTTATTTTTTCTTGTTTGTTTACTTTCGTTGGTAATATATTAAAATTGCGTAATGTTTGTTCCGCTATATTTTTGCAGTTTTCCGTCACTAAACATCTATGTTGATTCAGAAAATAAATTAATATACGGCGCCATCATACGGTCTTTATTAGGCCAATATTCAATTTAAGATGTCTGCGAATGCAAAAGTTAGCTGTTATAAAACTTGGGTTAAAAGTTACACTTAATGCTTACACCTATAAAAGTTATGGAAAATATCTATGTTAAAGAAAAAACAAACATGCTGAGAGATACCCTGCAACATGGAGTAACACCTGCTCAATATTTAGCATATATTAGTTGGTGATAAATCTACGTAAACTGCTAAAAAAATACATTAGTAAAAATGAAACTGTTCTTTTTCAATTCAGGAAGTTAAAATATTAAATGAGAATAAAAACCTGACATGTCATGATATTTATTTTTCAGATTTATGTGATTAGAATAGTTTAAAAAAACATCTACATTGTTTCCTTCATTAGACGTTTATGAAAATGGATTAACAAAAATAATCCTAAAATTTATTTCAAAAATTCAAAGTTTTTTTAAAAAAGTTTTTTCGAGTGAAAAATTAACTAGGTTAAAAAAAAAGTGCATGAAATATAAACATATATTTAGCTTATTAAAAAATTTTTAAAAATTCTACTAAATCAAGTTACAATATTCTCGGCCTAAAACCAACACGCTTGATATTTAAGTAAATAACGACGGACCACCAGCTGCACTTTTTGTTTTTTATTGATAACAATAATATTATGTATGAAAATAACAACAGCTGGAGATATTGTGGATTTCGAAAGGGTTAAAGTAGTTAGTTATCCACATCCAAAGTTTTTCTAGTCTCACCGGAGAATAATAATTTTCCCTCCTTTCTTCGTTACGCTAGAGAATGGCGCGCATGCGCCAACACACCGCCCAGCCTTGCACTGTTCACATGCAAGAACTTGACTTTATTTTTTTTTCCAGTTATACATTTAACATATAATTTTGCAAAAACTTTAACATTGTTGAGTATTATAACTTTAACATAACTAATAGTCAATTAGAATCTTTGAGATAAGTTTCAAATTTTTTACATTAAATTCTAATAAAAATAAAAGTGTTACATAAAATTACATACAAATATTCAGATGAAAATACAACTGTTTTCTATTTTCTATCGGCAGTACACTCAATCTGGAAACAGACGTTTTATATACTCCCTAACAAGTTTTTACTTCAACTACCCTTATTTGATTATCTTGCCCAGGATACAGTTTTACTCCCCGACCCAGGACCCATTTGCATGGGAGAAGGTTTTCTTCTTTCATCAAAACCATATCCCCTATTTTTAAATTTTTCTGATTTTTTACCCATTTTTTTCTTTGCTGTGAGCTGTTCAGGTAAGAAAAGCTCCATTGTTTCCAGATTGTTTGTACTGACTTGGTAATTCTCTGCCAAGAGTTTAAACGACTTGACTCGATATCAGTTAGGGATGGTTCAACTATGACCGTTATCGGCCTCCCTATTAAGAAATGTGCCGGTGTTAGCACTTCTAATTCTTCAATTTCAGAACTAAGAGGAATAAGAGGTCGAGAGTTCAATATTGCCTCTATTTGAGTTACGAGTGTTAAAAATTCTTCGTAATTAAATGTAGAGTTACCTGCTACACGCTTAAAATGAAATTTAAATGAATTAATGTTTGCTCCCCAATTTGGGCTCCTGGGGGGAATAAAGCTCCATTCAATTTTTTCTTCGCCAAAAAATACAAATAATGATTTCTTTCGATCCCTTACCATTTTAAACAAACAATTAAGTTCTTTATTAGCCCCTACCATGTTAGTTCCGTTGTCTGAAAAGATTTTACGACATTTACCCATTCGGGCAATGAATCGTTTAAGCGTCGCTATGAGAGCTTGTGAAGTCAAGTCACTGATTGGCTCAAGGTGTATAGCCTTTGTTACTAAACAGATGAATATACAAACGTAGATTTTATTTTCAGGACCTTTCCTGTGATAGTTATTTTTTATAAAGAATGGTCCACATAAATCTATTCCAGTAGAACTGAAAACTTTATCAGGTGTTATTCTTTCTTTTGGCAAATTACCCATTTTTTTATTATACTCTTTAGGATTTGCTTTAAAGCAAACTACGCAACTGTGCACGATTTTTTTGCACAAATTCCTACCATGAATGGGCCAATATTTTTGTCTAACCTGAAAAAGTAGATGTTGCGCACCAACATGAAGATACTTAACATGATAGTATTTAACGATTATTTCAGTAAATTTACATTTAGAAGGCAGTAAAATGGGATGTTTACTCGAGTACGATAATTGAGAATTTTCTAGTCTGCCACCCACTCTCAATTACCCTTCATCATCTAGAATAGGTGATAGATTAAAGATCTTACTTTTATTGGAGACGCTACCTCCCGACTTTAGAGCAGCTAATTCTCTTGGAAACTCTTGCTCCTGCAAGCAGCGAATTAGATAGTTTTCTGCTTTAGATAATTCATCCAATTTTAGAGGACCAAGAATCCTTTTCTCTGAATTTCTCAAGTTATGAATGTACTTGAAAAGATAATTACAAATTCGAACTATAGTTAAAAATCTATTGCTACGATTAATCAGATTATCAAAAAAAGTTTTGTCATGTTTTAAAGTCAAAACTATAGTTTCTACTGAGTTTTTGGATTTTTGTTCAGGTAAATATTTTTCTTCATTTGGTACTGGACAGTCAAATTCACTCACAAGTTCATTGGACAACAAAAATGAAGGACCATGCCACCACTTTTTGCTGTGTAGAAGCGACTCTGCACTGAGGCCTCTTGTCAACAAGTATGCGGGATTTTCCTTTCCGGCGCAGTGAAACCAAGTATTCGGATCAGTCAGTTTAGTGATTTCTCGAACACGATTAGCGACAAATTGTTTCCATTTTTTCTGAGATCCTCTAATCCAAATCAAAACTACTTCTGAATCGGTCCAATAGAACACTGTGCACTGTCTTTTCTGATTGATGATTTTTAGCACTTTGGAACCCAGACGTGCAGCCACTAAGGCTCCTAGAAGCTCAAGTCGAGGCAACGTAACTCCTTTTAGTGGTGCACTCTGCTTTTCGAAGTAACGAAATTTACATACACTTTGTCTCGTATTTTAAGTTTCACATAAATGGTAGCTCCGTATGCAAGTTTCGAGGAATCGGAGAAAACATGCATTTCTACGATGTCACTAGTTTCTTTACTGTTAGAATCTAGCACAAGTCTTGGAGTTCTAAGTTCTCCCAAGAGCGGTAACTCTTTACACCAATTTTTCCAACTTTCCATAATGCTGGGAGGGAGATTCTCATCCCACGAAACTTTCTTTGCCCAAAGTTTTTGAATGAGGCATTTCATCCGTTCTGGATAACAATTTCGATTTACCGATAAGAGAACAGCTTCTCTTTGCACTAAAAATGTAATGAATTGTTCGTATGACGGAACTTCTTTTGTTTTTTGTATTAATTCGAAATTCTTTCGAGTTTCTTTATCTAATTTTTTAAGCATTATGTTTTGAAGAAAAATGTCAAATAAATCTTTTCGTTCATATTTTAACACTTTTAAAGCTCGTAAATTCTTTTGAATGCAATTAATCATTGCACGAATTTCTGTAGCATTTTCACGTTCTATATTTTTAAAATTTAGGATGGAATTTACGTGCACATCAACGATTATCGATTTTATTATCGTAACGTGAATCGAGTGCTTCATGTAATGAAGAAAATGTGTCAAATGTGGAAGCAAATTCTTTTACTTCATTTGAGAGACATGAGTTTAAATGATAAAGTTTTTGCGACTGAGTGAGTTGATTATTAGAGGTGATTAAGTCATCAAACTGGTTTTTAAAAGTACTATAGTGTTCATATCTTCCCGAGAATGTTGGAAGTATAATAGGTGGAATTTTTGCGTTAGTTATATTTTCAGTTTGATTAATTTGTTTAACATAGTTTACAGTTGATACAGTTTCTTTTTTAGAATCAATTAAAAGTTTGAGGCTTACCTCCAAATCTTCTAGACGAGATTCACATTGTTCTATTTCTTTTTCGAATTCTTCCAATTCTTGATCAGTGATTTTTTTCAAGACCGAAGGAATGCACTTTTCAGGAATGCATCTAGCTTAGTTTGTAATTGTTCGACTTTTTTCAATTTCACTTCAAGTATGGTAGTATTAGGAATATCTTCAGATATACTATCGACAAAGGTTTGTATTCAAGTAATATTTCCTTTCAAGGAAATTTTTGCTTTAGTTAGTTTCGCTATTGTATCCATAGTTGTATTTTGATTCGAGCGCTCCGTGTGCTCGTCGTGCCAGACAATGTCTGCCTAAAACCAACACGCTTGATATTTTAGTAAATAACGGACCACCAGCTGCACTTTTTGTTTTTTATTGATAACAATAATATTATGTATAAAAATAACAACAGCTGGAGTTATTGTGGATTTCGAAAGCGTTAAAGTAGTTAGTTATCCACATCCTAAGTTTTTCGAGTCTCACAGGAGAATAATAATTTTCCCTCCTTTCTTCGTTACGCTTGGCGCGCATGCGCCAACAAATATAATGAAGTTAAAACAACATTTCCATAAAAATGAAGGACTCATGGAAGGTGTCTTCTAGACCACATACTCCTGGGGATAACAAAAGTTTTAGGGAAAAAGTTGGGTAGCCTTCGTTTCCCCGCACAGAAAACAATAATAGTTTTAAAGTATGAAAAAAAAAATAAAAAATGTAATCAGTGGAGAAAACCATTTTGAGATTATTTTTAAAAAAAGTACAACTCAAAATTATTTTGAGTTTGGTGATTAAAGTTTTCTTTATAATAATGATAAATATTTGTAAAGGCTTATAAACTTAGTTTTAAAAAAGCACACATTATTGATTTATCTGATCGAAACATTCATTTAAACAAGAAATGAAATGTAACAATCAAACAGTGTTAATGAAATCCATAATTTGCCTATATAAGTTGTCTAAGTATAACCAAATGATGGTAATAATTAAACAACGCGAGTTGAGCATATTTTTGATTAATTCATTCTTGCAGTTGCACACCAATGATGCTATTGACGTAGTACTACTTATTATATTGTCTAAAGATGTACCTGGTCCAAACATTTTGCCACCCGGTACCCGATGAAAATGAATATTCAGCCCGGCCGGTTCCGGGTAACCGACAAAAAGCTTATTTGTAATCCAGCCGGTCCCGGCTGCACGGTAAAAAAACTTGGATTAATTACCCAGCTGGTTATTTAAATATTTATACAAAACAATATCAAAATCGTATCATTTTTTATTGATTTTTATAGTACTAATAAAATGTATTGCTTATAAAAATAAAAACGCATGCTTTTATTTTTAACTAACTGTTAAAAAAGAGTTTCTAAAAGAAATTTAGGGTAACTGTGGGAATGTAAAATGATTAACTTAAAACTTTGCTAATAACCGGAGGCTTCTGCTAATAGTAGACAAAATAATCTGGTTTTTTTTTTAACTAAACTTATTTAAATTTTCAATAGCATTCATTAATGTTGCTTCTGTTAAACGTAGGATATTCCAAAAATATTTTAATAAAATGACGGTATATTGAATGAAAAATATTTTTGACTAAAAGGTTTTAATTATTTAATAACTATAAAGTGGAAATCAACCTTAATACAAACTTTTCGATACTCGATGAGGTCTTATTGAACGGAAGATTCATATAGCGGTTTTGCAGTTCTCCACATACGGATTTTTACTCCTTGTAATTTTGAACACCTAAAAGATAACAAGCAAGGGCTAAATTTATTGAGAAACACGCTTTCTAGTAAAAATTTAGTTTAAAATTACCGATGGACTATTTTATTTCTATATGCTTTTCAATATTAAACATAAATTAACTTATACAGAAAATGTAATGAAATGTTTCATAGTAATTTTTGTTGCATTAAAATAAAAAGGCTATAAAAAATGCTACCTTCAAAGATTTATTTATCAAATTTTATTAAAATAATTTTGTCGGTTTTAACATGTTCTTTTTATATACTAACAAATTCATCTTAAATCATGTTTAAATTATAGCCTTAAAATAATTAATGTGTTATTTATAAACAAAAATGTTCATATTCTGTTTGCTAGTATGACTATTATTCTTCGATAAACCCTACAAACCCAAATGCTAAAAACATTCATTTGCTGAAAACAAATTTAGTATGAGAATAATACACCGCATTTTTTTACGGTTATTTTTTCTATTGTGATTTTGTTATATTTAAAAATTATCTAATCTTGTATTTATTTAACTATCATTTTAGTTTAGTGTATTCAGCATTAGATTAGCTTCTCTTTAGCATTTCTCTATTCCGATGGTTTTTATTTTACTTAAGTTTTCTTTCATTTAAATTTGGTAGGTAGGTACTTTATTTACGTTGCACTAGAGCTGCACAAAGGGTTATTGGCGACGGTCTGGGAAACATCCCTGAGACTGATCCGAAATTTTGATCCTCTGCAGGGAGGATGGCTACCCTGCTTTGGTCGCTGGACGACCTGCGGGCGAAGTCGAGCACTTAACGGTAGAATAGTTTGAGGACCGAAACCGCGCACCCTCGGTCCCTACGCAGGCAAATCAAAGTGGTCACCCACTCTCTTGCTGACCGCAGCTAAAGATACTTCACTTCGGTGTTCTACTGGGAATGGTGTCTTTACGAGAATTTAAATTTGCATCATAAGTAATCATCAGTTATTTCAACTTGATTAAGAAGTAACGAAATACTTGAATTTCCTAAACTACATCAATGAATAATTTTAAGGTTACTATTATTATGAATATGGTTATATCAAACATAAGTGAGTGTTAGCCGGCACTAGATATCCAATTAAAAATTTTATGTCCATGTAATAACTGCGTAGTGAAAATGTGACCGGGTAAAAGCTGGATACCTGGTGAATTTCTACAATTGTTATTCAGTTACTAAAAAATTATCAAAAACCTATTAAAATTTGTAAAAAATAAAAACATAAATAGTTTATTGTTGTGTGTTTTATAGTATGTGTTAAGCTGGATTTAAATACACAAATTCACTTCTTCAACTCGATTTTATTTTCTGAAGAAAAAAAATGGGTTAAAAATGATTTATGTGTTCAAAAACGAACTTGTTTTTGTAGAAAAACCAGTAGTTTTATTATTTTAATTATTGGATTTTTGATATAAAATAAACCTTGATTGATTTGATCCAATATCTTAAACACATTAATGTTCCTGGATCTTCAATGCATTACATATATATATAGTAACTCCTGTATCATACTGTGGGTTGTTTTGAAAGTAATTTTTTTTCCATAAAAATGAAAGATAATTTTCTTATAGTGAATTAATTTTTTATTTAATTTAGATAGTGTCCATTCTGGTCCTTTTGCCATCTTTCTGACAGTAAGATGATTCCATGTAACATAAAATTTTTGTTTTTTACTAGCAAAAAACTTCGATCCAGGTGATTTTTGACTTCCTTATTTGAAGTAAATACCTTCAAAAATATTTTGTTAAGACCGGAACATTGTTTTAGACAAACTCTCGTTTCCAGTGATGATGTGCTTCAAAAATGGATCATTTTCTTGACGTTTGAGATCACAGACCTCGACAACACAAATTTTTTTCCATAAGAACGTAAGGAATATGTCGAGCTTTGAAATTAAAGCTTTTCAAATGACTACAAACGATCGAATTCGATAAATTTAATGTTTCGGTGATCTCCCAAATTGTTATTTGCCGGTTTGAATCAATTATTTCCTTTAATGTGTCTTCATTAGCTTAAACTGCCGTCGTTCATCTTTGTGCATCTTAATCAAAATTTTGCCAAATCGAAATCTTGCAAAGAACTTTTGGCACTGGCGTACTGTCCAATGCCCTACGCATCGGATAATTTTTTTCTCGTTTAAACAGCATTTTTTACCTTTTTCATGGTAAAAATGTAAAATATGCTGAAAATTAAACGTATCATTTTCCATATTTGAGAGGGCACTAACCAAAAACTACTGCGTAAAATCAATCGAACTTCACAAGCAAGCCTTACTATATCAGTTGTCAAAATATGTAATGATTATGAGGCGTGAAGTTGGTTGTGAAAAAAATCTAATTTTAAGTCTTCTGTTAGAGGAAAAAACGAAATTACTTTCCGAACAATATTTTAAAATGTTGCCTAATATATTAAAAAAAAATTTCTCAGGATATAAAAATGCTATATTTTTGTTTTACGATAATATCAATTCAGGTTCATTATTCAATCCCTTTTCTTTTTAGTGATACTTCTTTCATTTCAAGCACAATCAAAAATGTTTATGAGCATTTCAAAGACGTAAAACTGGAATTTTAAATTTGACCTTCTACTCCATACACAATCAAATAAAACAAGAATGATAATTGAGATTTACGAGAAAAAACATTTTCGTTAGCAAATCTCGACCTGTTTATCCCTTGTTCTATCTTTATTGCGCATGCATCTTTAAAGATTTCTTCTTTTGTATTTTACCACGTGTTTCCAATTCACGTGTTACCTTCCGCAACAGCGGCCATTGAACGTATTTAATCGAGGAAAAAATTTTCCCAGCAGTCGAAAAAACGTTAACGCTTATATTGAAAAAAAAAAAAAAAAAAATATTGATGGCCATGTGAAATAGGAGAAATTTGTCATTGATTTATCGAAGCATACTTTTCTAAATATTCTACATTATTCAATAAACATATCTTGAGTCTTACTTTTTTTAATTTTGTTATTATTTTTATATTTTCTTTTTTATAAGATAGATGAAAACTATTAGTATTCGTTTAACATTTTTTTTTTAAAAAAAAGAATAATTTTTAATGATTGGAGAGTCTAACCTTAATTATGCTAATTAAATAGTGTGGAGAATATTTGAAGTTATGAAATCAAAATAAAAAACAGTACTTTCTCTGAGTCACGCCAGATTTTCGGTATATATATATATGGTGGAGGGATGAAGCCACTATCTGGTAAATATGATCAGAAAAGTAGTCAGGAAAACGGTTGAAAGATTTGGACTACTATTATAAATTTCATATCCTCCGTATTTTGTAATATTTCTGGAACTAATTAGATGAATCAAAATATTTTTGCGCCCAGTTATGAAACTTGTTTATCCAAAGATAATTTCATATTAAAGTGATCCAAAGATAATTTCATATTTTTTAAGATTTTTTTTTTATTATTTAATTTAATAATAGTTTCACTTGTTAGATATATAAATTTTTTCATCGTTTTAATCGATGGAAATGAGAAAATCAATTAAATGTGAAAATTTGAAGCCTATCATTCGAATAGTTCTTGAGAAATAAAAATGCAACTTCTTTGTGAAACAGGCAAAAAAACAGTTTCAACTACTCTCCTTAAATTATTGTGACCATTCGCTGGTTCAAAACTAAAACGACACATCTGCAGGCTTAATACGTTTGCAGATGTGTCGTTTTAGTTTTGAACCAGCAATATATTCAAGAATTTTGCTATTCACCATATTTTGAGGGTCTGACATACGTCAAGTAAAAGGTTTGTTTTTTTCATATAAAGTACTCAAAATATCGTCTACCCTAATTATTTAGCATAGTTTAGGTTATGCCACCGAATCTTCAAGAACCACATTACTATTATTAATAACCGACCCATTAGATCAAAAGCGTTTTTTTATATTTTTATTTTTATTTTACGCACTGTAGATCGACACAGTATAAAAAGAAACAATATTATTTGTACTGTATTTTACCGTACTGTTTATATTTAACTAACTTTTTATCTTATCTCTTTATTTATTTATTTTGGTTAATTTTTGCGTGTCAACTTAGCGTCACATGAAATATTCCATCAAGCCTCTCACAAAAGAATAAACGATTTCCTTATACAAGATGGTGTATGAGGATTTTTTTTCTTCTTAAAATCTTTTGATTTTTACCTATAAATATATTATGTATTATTATTAATAATATAGGATGAATTGTTTAATGATTACAAAGTAAAAATATATTATTACATAGCTGGTCGTTTGAAGTAGTTTCAGAAGGGAAAAAAAGCGATGGAATTCTTAAAATATTTCTTTAAACCATTTATTTTATAATTTTTTCAAGAGATATTCGGAAGATATTTTCATATTGGAAGTCTTCGTGAGAAACAACAGCCCTGTTTTTGAAATTGGAATGAAAAAAAGTGAATAAATAAAAGAAAGATATAATTTCTTGTGTTTTACTGTTCGGTTGTTGTCAAAACTAAGCAACCATTTTGATGCAATTACCGATTTTGAATTCTAAAACCAAAAATTTAAGGTAAAAGGGTTGAATAATTTGAGAGAAATTTTAAAAATAAGTGATCAATCGTATTTTTAAGTTCGGAAATCTTGAAAATTATAAACATTGTATAAAAAGTCTAGTTGACCTTTGCATTTTCGGCTTCATGTTCTACTACGCAAAGTGTTAGTTACATTATCCATCAAAGTTTATACCAATATTTCTGAGTAAGTAATAAAATAAGTCATCATATTGTGTGTGTGCTATAACAATCGTATTTTTAAGTTCGGAAATCTTGAAAATTATAAACATTGTATAAAAAGTCTAGTTGACCTTTGCATTTTCGGCTTCATGTTCTACTACGCAAAGTGTTAGTTACATTATCCATCAAAGTTTATACCAATATTTCTGAGTAAGTAATAAAATAAGTGATCATATTGTGTGTGTGCTATAACAATCGTATTTTTAAGTTCGGAAATCTTGAAAATTATAAACATTGTATAAAAAGTCTAGTTGACCTTTGCATTTTCGGCTTCATGTTCTACTACGCAAAGTGTTAGTTACATTATCCATCAAAGTTTATACCAATATTTCTGAGGACATTTTGTGTCCCAAGTAGAACACAATATCGATCGAGTTCGAAACGATATCGAATCTCATTGTTCCGAAACATCGATCTATGGAAAGACTTTTACTCATATTGTAGGACAAGGCAAAAATGATATCGATCGATGATTCAATAATGACGTAAAACACAAAGTTCATAAACAACATATTCCACAGCCTTTATAGTTTGTCTAAAGTAGGAACTCCTTTAGCCATTCATCTGGACCCTTGGCGGTGACTATGGTTACGAGGTATAACTACTTCAATTAGGGTTGTGGGGTCACTGTTTAGGACAAGTTTTGGCTCCGGTCGGCGAGAGAAAGGTAATAATTTTCTTCGGTCTATGGTGTTAGCCCTAGAGTGAAAAGAAGCTGCCCTCCCTGAAATGCGCTATTGTTTCCATAGCAGCAGACTACCTCAGACTTTGTGGTGGTGGGAGTTCTTACCGTAGACAAACTATACAGCTGCGAGTGCCGATGGATGTTTTTATAACGTTATTCGTAAATCATTCATTAATACGCATTTACAAATGCTGAAGAACACCGATAGATATTTTCGCACCGTTATTCACGAAAAAAAAATTGCAGACGTTGTAGATTGTATATGGATAATCTTTAAATACTGTGCAGCATTTCCAAAAATTAATTCTGCTGCTTTATACTTTAAATGCAAATTTAACTCAATGAATATAGGTTTTGTACTTCAACTTAAACAGAACTTTTTGCATATATGTATAAGTTTTGTAATTAAATTGCAAGTATATATTTTAATTTGGAATAAAATACCTACATTGAATAAATTAAAGCTGCAAATGCTTTAAAACTGCAATGCTTTTGAACATAGTTTAATGAAATATTTAAAATACTGTTATCTCTATATCATTTGTTTTTCTTACTAAAGGGATTTGAAAAAGCTAAGTCCTATTTTCTGAAACAACATTTTATCTATCTAAACAATTTTAAAACAATAAAAAATTTCACTGATTAACTGAAATTATAACTATTTCTCTCAAAGAATAGTTTTTTATTTCAAATTGTTTTTTTATTGTAAAATGATTAACTCAGATTTAATTAGAAAGTTATCTTAGCATTTGTAAAATTTCAAATTGTTCATTAACAATTTAATGAATCTTAAGTTTAAGAATTGCAGGACTTACTTTGAAACAAACTTATTTTACATAAATTGTATAGATTTAAGCTAAATAAAATAAAATAAAAAAGCACTCGAATACGATATTTCAAAAAGTAAATTTTTTAAAAGTATTTTTTGTTTTGATTTGTGATTTAAAAAACACAAAGGTCAATTAAAAAAAATAATAATAATAAAAAAAAACATTTATTATTTTCAAGTGTTACATCTAGACCGTTTACTATCAAGAAAATACTTTTTTTACATTTCCAAAAATTATTTTTTAAAAACATTTAAGACAATTCTTATAATTTTACAGAATTAACAGAAAATATTCTTTAACTAGACCATTAGGATTCTTTGAGAATTTTAAAAGTTAAAAAAAAATAAATAAATAAATAAAATCCATAGATAAATATATGAATACATTAATAATATAGATGAATACATATATAATATAGTATTAGCATTCATATCTCTAGTTGCCTTCCCAACAAATCAAATTCTTTGATTTAAATTAGATTTTTTTTAAAGATGCTTTAAAAACTAAGTTTTAAAAGTTAATAAATAGTAAGATCTTATAACTAAAAAGTTAGATATTAAAATCATAACAATACATTTGAAACTGTATTACTGCATTAAAAATTATTGAAAATATATTTTTTTCTCTTTTTTTTTTAAGAAACCACAAAATTTATTTCGCAGATATAAAAAAAATTTGTTAAACATAATTTTAATGATACAAATATTACTTTTGCAAGTGCGTTTTTAAATCAGGAATTTATAGGAGTTATATTACTATGTTTTTTTTTTTCTGAAAAAATGATATTCAATGTTGGTTTTAAACATGCCATCAAACGTATTTCAGTCAGTAATTCGTGTATGGCAAAATATTTTGCCACATCAAAGGAAAAAAAAAAAGAAAAGAAACGATGGTTCAAATACAATTAAACTTATAAATCACATACTCATGATTACATAATACAAATCACACATTGCATTACTCAACGCACTTCAAATAAGAATTTTTAAAAAATATTTTTTTTTATTTGCAAATCATAAAATTAGTTATTTAGGAAATAAACTGAAGATTTTACAATTTTGAATTATAATTCACAAAATTAATAATTTTATACCATTTGGAAAATTTGATTTATTGGTAAAATATAAAACTTTAATATTCTGTGCTGAAAATTATGAAAAAAAAAATTAAGAGTTTAAAGCACAAATTTGAACTACTATATGTTATTCATAATAAAAAAGAAGTCTTGAAAATTTTCTAAGGTGTTGTAGCAAGAGAAGTTAATTCATTTTTCAAATTTTAATACCAGTTTAGCTTTCTGCTTTGGACTTACAAACGTTATAACTTTGGAGTAATAACTTTGAACAACTAATATGCAACTCTAATTCATGAGTATAATATGCATGTACTTTTATTGGAAACTTTTAAAATTATAGTGAGATCATTTTTATAATGAAATTGATCCAATTAAAATGAAACAGTAAATTAAGATTACATAGGTAAAAAAAAAAAAGAATCATTGATTAAATGCAGGGCTGCTAACTACTATGCTTTTCGCAAAATAGTTTATACAGTGGTAAATAATTAAAAAACTAAAGCTTTCAGTTGATAGTTTTCCCAACATTTTAAAAGCCGTCTCCATTTTAATGAACTAAACAATGCTTGAAAGTATTTCAACTTTTCACTGAGGATAATTTACCACTTTTATAGTAAAAATAAAGACTGCATCAGTTTATCGATCTTTTTTGTAAAAAACTTCTAAGCAGTAAAACAATTTTTATTTTATATTATATATTTTTATTTTTTGAGCCTATAGCCTATTCTTCACTGTTTATATTTGATTCATTTTTGGCTCTAAATGCTGAATTTTATCAGTATACATCTCCAATTAATTCCATTAATGGAGAATAAATAATTAATTACATCTCCATTTAATTATACATTAGTATTAAATGAAAGAGTGATTTCTTGGCAATGTCACGTTTTAGGAGCTTTTAAATATTGTGAATTTAAAAGAAATTAACTAACATCAGATTTTTTTTCTTAACTTTGATTAAGTGTATTAATAATGCTTTATATTTTTAAAAATACACCAGAGTCTTGATAGTTCAAGGTGGATGGGACTAAGCCCATTTCAAACTTTCAAAAACTCGAATTATCAAAATTTTAAGATTTATGATTTATTTAAATACATGGAAACAAATTAATTTTAAATTTCAGTATTTAATTGAAAAATATATTAAAAGAAAATTAACTTACAGTAGATGATCAGGGTACATTTACTGCATTACACCAAGTTACAATATTCATTATATTACTGCATCAGGTTAATTTTACTTTAAAATAATTGTCGAATGTTTTTCGTTTAAACACACTGTTCACATGTTTCAGTGTTTAATACAAAAGTTTGTTTTTCATCAGTCAGTCGTAGCAATCGTAAAAATTTTTTTCACTAACTAAATCTCAAATTCTTTCGATATAGCTAATGTTGTGTAACATTTTTATCTTTATTTAGTCTCTATTTTTTTTATTCATTAGTCTACTTTAAATATGAAATAATAATTTACATGCACCAACCTCTCATTGTTTCTCTAAACGAAACCTTCAATATTAATTAAAATCAGATTTTAAAAAATCACAAATTTAAATTCAGATATAAAAATTATACACTGCATTTTTTTGACTTAGATTAGTGATTTGATTGACCTTGCTAATTAATGTAGTCAGACATTTATGGTATGCTATTAATAAATACACGTCTACAGTTTATGCAATCTTTAAAGGAAATAACACAAAGATAATAAAATAATTTTAATTCTGTTTTCCACAAGTATGATATTTAGTAATTGCATAATTATATAAATTTACACTTAAACGTTTATAAATGTTCCAAACAAATCTAAACTTTCCAAGCTATTCATTTGAAATTTTTAAAAAAAATTCTATATAAATAAAATTTCTAATTTTAAATCTGATAATTATATTTGTTTAATATGGAATATAATATATCCTGATATATCACTTTACTATATAAAGTGTTACCTATTGTATTTTAGAGTTCTTGTGAGTTTGAGTTTACCTGCTGAATGTCTTTTAGAATTTGAAGAAGCTGCTTTATCACCTAAGCATTTGAATATTTACACACAGTTAGCTGTATCAACTTTAGCTATTAAAAAGGCTTTTTTAAATGCATCAGCTACATCACCCATTGTCTCAATGCTCAGAGAAATAGTCATGAAATCAGTAAGTAAATGTATATATTTTATTATTTCCATTTGTCATATTTGCAGCATCTGTAACTCGGGAGATTCTAATTGAGGATTTGTAAGGGAATATATTACCTAATTATTTTGTGCCAGCTGTGATATATTATTTGCTTCCTAATAAACTAAAAAAGTAATTTAAGATATGAGTGACATAATTTTTACGAAGCATAGTTAAAATATTCCTTCATTCTGCGATTTATTTAATAAGATAATAACCTTTTGACATACATTTTAACCTTTTGAACATGGGAAAATAATAAAAGGAAGAGTTTGTGAGGGCCTAGTTTCACTCTTATAACTCCTAAACCATTTCTGTTATCGTCTTGAAATTTGGACAGCAGAAGCAAGGGTCCATTTGAGCCCCCCAATCCTAAAAATTTGATCAAAAATTTTAATCAGTTTGTTCAAAAGGGATGTTCGAAAAATGAATTTCTTCTTTAGTAACATATTTAAATTACCATTGATTTTATAGAAAAACGTTTCAAAAGCAAAAATAACAAATAAAAAAATTAATTATTACCAACTAGCTCTTTTTAGATTAAATGGAGCTGTAAGTTAGCAAACATCACTGATAAATTATTTTATTTTTATAAATTATTATATTTTAAAATTATGTGAGAGGAAAAGCATCTGAAATTTCATAAGTAACAATGTTTGCTAGCTCTGTTTAGTCTAAAAGGAGCTCGTTTTTAATAATTATTATTTTTTATTTGTTTTAACAGGTGAGCTCTAGGATCATCATGGGTGGCATGTCACTGTATTTCTGAAATGTCATTTATGCTTTTGAAGGGTTCTTCTATAAAATCAATGGTAATTGAAATATTTACTAAAGAGAAAAATTAATAAAGAAATTGTGGTTAACTATCTTAAGCATAATGTTGAATGGTACAGAGTATGGTTAAACTTCATTGAACTTCCTAAAACGTGTTTTATTTAATCTAATAACTTAAACTCAGTGGAAGGAACAAAAAAAATTATAAATTTTAAAAAAAAATGGAAATATTTAAGCTTTATCAATTTTATCAGTTTGATTATTTAATATTTTTTCACCTCATCCAAAGAACGGAAATTCTGCATGTTATTTAATAAAATCTGAACTAGCAGCAGAATTGCTACAAAAAAATCCAGTTTAGGCTAAATTTTCATTATTGCTTAACTTTTTTTAACAACTCGTGGAGCATAACGAAATTCATGCATTCTATTGTATTTTACTATTCTGTGGAAAGGTGGGGGTTGTCTTTGATTTTGATTTTCCTTTGTAGAATATGGTTATACACTAATTTTAAGGCGTGCCAAGATGACCCATTTTTGCGACAATATTTTTGAGTGTTTGATTCTTTATTATTAAATATTTTACAGGTAGTGAACCATTTTTGTTACTACCAACTGAAAAAGTACAATTTTGACGTTTTTCCAACAAATTTTATATTAAGTTTTATATTAGAAACTCCAAATGTGTGTATCAATTTTTATCTTCCTCTTTTAATTCTTGCGGATAATCAGTGATATTGAAATATTGTGAAAAGAATGAGTAACTTCATCGGACCTGAAAATGAAATATGGAACAGAATTATATTGAATGTTCTACTACGACAACAGGACCTTTCAGGACTGTTAGAACGAGAAAGAAGTGTTTTCCTAGGCCTGCATAGTCTGAAAGTATACATACTAAAGCATACATATACATATTAAAGCGTACGTATACATGATGTTAATACTTATATATACGATATTTAATACAAGAGGCGATTTTAAAGTACCGTATTGAGATTGTCTCCACGTGGGCCGCTAGAAGCTTGTTTTTTCTCTGATACAGTTGGCCATAAATGGAGCGCACATGTGATCACTGTCCTGAAGGGTTTTATGTAATTACAAGTATTTTATGCCAAAATTAGCAAACGATTCTCAATTGTTAAAGAATAATTGAATAATAAATTAGTAATAAAAAAGTGTTTTGAAATAAATTGTTTTTATTTCATATGTACACTACTGGGTTAGATGTGCAATCACGGTATCATCTCAACATTAAAGAATATGAGATATAATAAATAAAATGAAAGATTTTCTAATTTAGATAAATTCATTTTAAATTATTTAATTACAAGGAAGATGTTAGGTGATCTTCCCCAAAAAGTCCTCAACGCTGATTTCACAATTTTCTGCTCTTTTGAGGTCAACAGGTAAGAAAATTTCTGATAATTATTGCAAATTATCAGAAGAAGGATTAGCTCATAATTATTGTAAAAGTTTTCGGCAAATACATTGAAAAATATCTTTTTTTAATCAAAAGCTCTAGTATGAAACAATTCATATCTCCAAACCTCCAAAAATTAAGTTTTTTTAATAGTGTCTAGCTTTGGAACCCAAAATGATCTGACATCTTTTGATGGAACCCTCAGACTTAATAAATAAAAATAACTGAAAATATTTAAGAATTAAAATTTTATTAATTATTTTGAAAATGTTTAATGAATGAATAAGAAATGAAATATTTTCATCGTATTGTTTTATCAATACTATTATATCAGACAGTTAAATTTACAAGTCTGGAGCGGGGTGTAATTTTCTAATTTGATTTTAATGTATGTATAAACTGAGTGTATATGTCATATGTCAGGATCCTGATTCCTCTCCCACGCATTTGATTGACACCTTGACCTGAGGGTCAGAGGGTAAGGGACACGGGAAGTGTCGTTCCCCTACATTGGGGGTGGAGCGAAGGACTTTTTCTTGTGAGAAAGAGGAATTTTAGTTAGTATCAGTTTGGAGTTATTATTAGCTGGACTATGAGAGAGGATGGAATGTAATGATCGGAGAGCTCCAGCCTTATATTGAAATGATATATGTACTTGTAATATATATCGATAACTAAGAATGTTAAATTAAAATATTAATGTCATAAAAAGCTATCGTCCTTATTATCAATTGTTGAAATTACACGAACCAAACATACATGTCTCGAAAAGATGGAGTGAGATGTGTCACAATTGGCGCAGCCGCGATAGGATCATATAAGGAATAACGCTTAGAGGATAGAAGAAAGATGCCCACGATGAGAAATGCCCAGCACAGAGTGTTGCCTGATGGAGTTAGTCTTGATGGAAGGATGCCTACTATGATGGGAAATGCCTAGTGACAAAGATTGCCTGAAGGAAAGGGGACTGTGGACCAACAACATCATCAGGAGTTGAGATGCTGCTAGAAAAAGGACTATTATCGCCGGACGTGGTACAAAGCCAGAGTTACCCCCCCCCCGTGACCATAGAGAATAGAGCGTGACTTCAACATCAACTCTCTGCCAAAGAGGACAATTGAAAAGATAAAGGGAGGTAAGCTTTATCCCATGCATGAAAAGATTACATGCTCACATTTCTGGGTAGAAGTTTAACAAAAAGGGTAGTTAGTTAATGGAAAAGTTTATTTTGTTTTGGGTTAAAGTGAACCTGAGGCTGAGTTTGAAGTGAGTTGGTTTGTTAAGTGTGTATTTTTTTTTTTTTTAATTGGTTTATTAAGAGTATTTTAAGATTATGTTTTTAGATGTCAATAACGAGCTGAGTAAATTAGGTTCATGATTGATTATTATTTATCAGGCATTATTGTTTATTAGGCAATCTGTTGAAATAATGTTGACCGGAAAAATGGTCGAGGAAAGTGTTTACTTTTATTTAAATGATGAAATAATTAATTGGTCTCTAAAATTTATGGAAGTTAAGAGTTTTAAATTTTTGTGGAAAGTAAATGTGTGTAAGCTAGGTGTACCGAGAGGGTACGAGAACTTTATTAGGTTGCAATTAAAATTGAAATGAGTAATTTGTATTTATGTGTATTAAGGAGTGATGTTTGAATGTTGCATGATACAAATTGTGTTTTATATGTTTTGTTTACATATGAGGTGTTAAATTTCATAATAGAATGTCGGTATATGAGTATAGGGGAAAGTGTTGCTGAGTTTAGTTTATTTTTAATTAGGAATATCCTTTTTTTGTGGTTAAGAAATTAAATTTGTATGGTCAGTATGAGTTTTCTTTTAAAATCAAGAAAGGAAGACTTGATAGTTCTAGCTGAGGAGTTTGGGATAACGGTTCCCGAGAACGTTAGGCTTGTGGAGTTAAAAGCATTGATCACCGGGAGTTCGGATTACGACGAACAAATGGCTAAAGATATGTTAAGTGGGATTAAAGAGAGAAGGGTAGAAAGAGAGCAACGAGAAGAGCGGGCAAGGGTAGAAAGAGAGCAACGAGAAAAGCGGGCAAGGTAAGAAAGAGAGGAACGGGATCGAGAGGAACGGAATCGAGAACAGGAACGAGACGAGCGGGAACGGCAACGGGAGCATGAGTTTAGAATGAAAGAATTAGAGTTGAGGGGTGCAAATAAGAGAAATGATCTTCAAGAAAAGGACAATAGTACAATCCAAGAGAACACTTTTCAGGGACACTTAAACACTTTGACTAAGGTTTTAGGGGAACCTCCGACAAGGCGGAGGAATGGGCTTTCTATTTTAGAAACGCTGAATATATGCTGAATTTCTATAAGGTACCCGAGAAATATAGAGGGAGGATAATGGTGGTAGCGCTGAGGGGCAGAGTAAGGGGGCTGAGCGCAACTCTAGCGGAAGGGGATTTAGAAAGTTTCGAAAAAATTAAAGAATCCATACTAAAATAATTTAGAATAACTCCCCTTCAGCATTAAAACAATTTCGATAACTGCCATAGAAAGATGCACGAGTCTTACACCCAATTCGGCATTAAAGTTAAAGAGTCATTAGAGGTACATATGGAATCGAGGGGGGTCACCACCTTGGAACAATTGAAAGAATTGATTGTGGCAGATCGGGTCAAGGATAGTTTACCCCAGGATCTGAAATTCCACATATATTTAAATGAATCAGAAGGATGGTTGGGAGTTTCGGATTTAGGTCAGGAATTAGACAATGTAGTGGCCGCGAGACCCCAAAACCTTGACGTAGGGTTCCGAAATAGGGGAGGGAAAATGAGCGAAAAGCGGGCTCCGGAATACGGAGGTCCTGAGACAAATAGAAGGACTTTCCAAGCCAAAACAATAAGTAGAAATAAAAACAGTTTAACGGAACAGTTTAGGAAGGGGGTCCCAAAAATACCATCGAAAAATAGTGGGTACGTAGGAGGATGGACCCCAAAATGTTTTAATTGTAACGAAGAAGGGCATCTAAGAAGGGCTTGTCCGAAAATAAATCGGATGAGCATCTGTCGAGAAAATGCTGATAGATTGGAAAGGAGAGGATTAAACCCAATGGCAGTGGGAGTGGCTGGATTAAATTTGGAGGAGGCAAGGACGAAGGAAGAGGCAGAATTACCCAGGGCAGATTTCGCAATTGACGATGTTTGTTTTTCAGGCATAATAGATAGTGGGATGGAAATCAGAGTAGTGAAGCAATCATTCATTCCTGAGAAATATTTAATATATCTTTCTAAGACCAGCGGTGGGGCCAGCTGTGAGAGCAAAACTTGTAACTGTGCCTATAAGGAGATGGGGGGGGGGGGAGAAGGAGAGACAAAGTCATATGTCAAAATCCCAGTAGCAGTGGTAGAGGATTTAAATGAAACGGCTCTGATTACCCCAAAAGTATTTCAGTTGAGCAGTTCTTGAGGTACAGCGGAGGGGAGAGTCAAGAGGAAGGGGGTGATAGAAGTATTTTAGCTATGGGAGAAGAAACGGAAAGGGGGAAAGTCTCTAAGTCGGGGTCGAAGGGAGAAAACGAAGAAGCGAGGAGTATCCCAGTGGACCAGGTGGAGGTCAGTAAGGAAAAAGAAATAAGGGGTCCAGAAGAAGATCCACCCTTATCGCACAGCCAGAAGTTTCAGAGAGAGCAGGTGGGGTGCGCATCATTAGTAAAAGCATTTAGTGAAGGAAGAAAAGGAAAAAATAAGTATTGGACGGATGGGGGGATTTTATATCACACTGGGAATATTTGTGGTCAGCGAATCAGCCAATTAGTGGTGCCATTGACCCGGAGGAAGGAGATTTTGAAGCTCGCACATGAGACTTTAACATGGGGTCATTTTTCCGCTAAAAAGACTCGAGATCAAATTGCGATGTCATTTTTTTGGGAAGGAATGATGAAGGATATAAAAGGTTTTGAGAATCCTGCAAAGACTGTCAGTTAAGACAGAAAATTAAGATAACTGACACACTGACAGGGCTCCAATCGAAGCGGTAGGAAGACCGGAATTACCTTTTCAGGTAATAATTATAGATGTGTCGGGCCCGGTGGAACCAAAATCTTCCTGCGGACATCAGTACGTTTTGTGCGTGATGGACCAGCATAGTAGGTGGCCAGAGGCGGTGCCTTTAAAATCGTTAACCGCTAAAGCGACATGCGAGGCATTGGTAGAAATATTTATACGAACTGGGACTCCGAAAGTTATTGCAATGGATAATGCTACAAATTTTTCGGCTAAGTTGTCGCAAGGTTTTTTTGAGCAATTAGGTGTTTCTTCCCGGTTTTCAACACCTGCATATCCACAGAATAATGAATTGGTGGAAAAATTTGTACAAACAATGAAAAATATGCTTCATCATGCAATAAAAGAACAGGGAAAAAATTGGGATAAGCTGTTACCTTAATTATTGTGGGCGTATCGAGAGATACCCAACGCAACGACGGGGGTACCACCTTTTGTTCTAATGTACGGTAGATTACCGGTCGGACCTGTAGCAATTTTAAAGTCTAGTTGGGAGGATGATACAGTATTACCTTTCGGGGTAGGGGAATCAGTAGGAGAATATTTAAAATCGTTGCAAGAAAATTTGAAAATAGCGGAAAATTATGCAGCAAAGCAAACCAATGATCAACAATTAAAATATACTCACTACCACAATTTAAGGTCAAAAGATAAGAAGTTTTTGGTAGGAGACGAGGTCGTGGTTTTAATCCCCGACAGTGCAAACAAATTATGTTCTAGATGGAAGGGTCCGGGGGAAATTGTAGAGAAGAAATCGGAACATTCATTTTTGGTGAAACTGCCTGATGGGAGTATACGTCACTTGCACCAAAATAAATTACGGGAATACATGCAGCCGGTAAATACGATACGGATTATTTATGAGAGCGATGAGGAATTCGAAGAGGTACAACATGCCCCTGTTGATCCAATACTGGAACGGGTGGGGGAGGAGAACATTTTAAAATCGAGTAAATTAGGCTATTTCAACTGTAAGCAAACAAAGGAGTTGGAAAGAGTGTTGAGGGCACATAGTTCTTTATTTAGCGGAGAGATAAAAAGGGCTAAGGTGGGCTCTCGTGTAATACGATTAAAACCGAACGTAGAAAGGAGGCAACCCTATATCTATAAGATACCGGAGGCGGTGAAACCTCAAGTGGAAAAACCAATAGCAGAATTACTTGATAAGGATCTTATAGAACCACCAACCGCCGAAATAGCCTACCCTATTGTGTGCGTGGAAAAGAAAGATGGCACTGTTCAATTATGTTGTGATTATAGGGGTTTGAATGCGAAGAGCGCAATCCGTTTCCGATGCAAGATTCTGAGGAATTAAGGTTTAAAGCTGGGGCGGCGAAATATTTGACAACCTTGGATATGTTAAAGGGGTACTGGGGTATTTCAATGGATAAAGGATGCAGGGAGTTGACTAGTTTTATGTCACCTAAAGGACAGTATCAATGGAAGGTAATGCCTTTCGGGTTGTCGGGGGCAGCTGGAACATTTCAAAGGGCGATGAACCAAGTTCTAAGACCGCATAGCGATTATGCAGAAAGCTTCATCGACGATGTTATTGTCTTTTTGCAGGGTTGGGATCAGCATCTGAAACACCTTGTTGAAAGAGTTAGTTTACATTGTTGTACATAGATGGCAACACAAATGCTGACATAGATGGCAGCAGTGTTGTCCTATATATAACCTCTTTTTATAATAAAATATTAGTCTAGTTTCAGCCTTAACCCAGGTATGTTGATTTATTTCTTGTGACCTCCATGCTTAAATTATTGGGTTAAGTCTTTAGGTTATGGGCCCAGGATAGTCCAAGAAATTTATAGCTAACATTTATTAAGTTTAATATATTTATTTTTAAATTCTTTGTTAAATTTTAGAATTAAAGATAGATAAATTATGGTAGCATGTGCTAACACATGGTTAGGCTTAAATGCTTAACACTTAAATAAATGTTGCTGTTTTCTTTTTAGCTTTGTAATTAATTTAATTTAACTATGTTTTAATAGAAAATTTATTATTTTATAGTTATGTATATTTTTTTGATAGTTTAATTTAAAGTTAACAAAGAAAAAATAATCATGCCAGGCGGAGAAGGTTCTTTTAGCCATAAGAAATTAACTGGGAGGGCAAATTATGCTGATTGGAAGTTTGCAATGAAAATGCACTTAATTAGAAGAGATTTATGGGATTATGTTGAAGGAAAAAAGGAAGATGCAGCTTTAGATGCCAAAGCCTTGTCATACATAGTTGAAGGAGTTAGTGAATCAATTTTTAATGATTTGAGGGACTTATCTAGTGGCAAA
This sequence comes from Parasteatoda lunata, assembly GCA_949128135.1. Taxonomy (NCBI): domain Eukaryota; kingdom Metazoa; phylum Arthropoda; class Arachnida; order Araneae; family Theridiidae; genus Parasteatoda; species Parasteatoda lunata. The sequence goes on along the minus strand of OX421980.1, from coordinate 8,807,111 downwards.
GAAGCCTGGGAAGTATTATCAAAAACTTACGATGATAAAGGAATAACTAGAAAAGTGTCTGTAATTAAAGAATTAGTTAACACTAAATACACAGATTGTAAAGACATGTGTGACTACCTTCAAAAAGTAATTTCAGCATATCAGCAATTAAAATCAACAGGAGTTAAAGCAGATGAGGAATTAATAGCTGGAATAATTCTAGCTAACTTACCTGATAGATTTGAACCCCTTATTATGGCTTTGAAAAATTGTGGGGAAGAGATAACTGTTGATAACGTTAAAACTAGATTAATGGCTGAGGATGATAAACCTAATTCTGATGGGAATTTAGATCAAGCTTTCCTTAATGAGAAGTTTAAAGGCAGAAATAAGTTTGAGGGGAAATGCTTCAAATGTAATTTGTTTGGGCATAAAAGTATAGATTGTCAAAGACCCCCAGGCCAGAAAGGTAGGTATGATAAATTTAACAAAAAGGGTAATGCAAAGCCTACTTCCAGTAAGACTCCTATGAAGGAAGAAGCTTATGTAGCAGGTATTTATGTTGCAAATTCTAATCCAAATCCTAATGTTTGGTACATGGAATCTTGTGCTTCGTTCCATATGACGCTGTATAAAGAATTGATAACAGATTACGAAACTGCAAGCATTAGTCAAATTAAAACAGACAGCTCTGTCGTAGAAGTTGAAGGGGATAAGCGATAGATTATATTCTTTAGATATTCATAATGATATGGCTTTAATTACTGCTCAAAACTTATCAAATGAAATATTGCATAGGAAAATAGGTCATTTAAGTGAAGGAGGGATTGTTAGATTGCAAGGTATGGTTGAGGGTTTCTCTTTCAATGGGAAAATTAATGATTGTATACCGTGCATTAAAGGTAAAATGCATAAACAACCATTTCCCAAGGGTAAGGCTAAAGGAGCAAAAGAATTGTTAGGCTTAGTACATAGTGACCTCTGTGGACCCATGAGTGTATCATCAATAGGGGGTTCTCGGTACTTTATAAGTTTCATAGATGATTTGTCACGAATGACTTTTGTTTATTTTATAAAGAATAAATTTGAAGTTCTTGGAGAATTCCAAGACTTTCAGGCATATGTAGAAAGACAAACTGGCAAACCTATTAAGGTTTTACGTTCTGATAATGGGACGGAGTATGTTAATAATGAAATGGATAGTTTTCTAGCTTCCAAAGGGATTCAGCATCAAAAGTCTATCCCTTATACACCGGAGCAAATGGGGGTTGCAGAACGCAACAACAGAACACTCGTTGAGCGAGCTCGGTCAATGTTGGTGGATGCCCACCTTGCCCAGGAATATTGGGCTGAAGCCGTTGAAACAGCAGCTCATTGTAAAAATATATCTCCAACCATTGCAGTTCCAGACATGACACCTTTTGAGAAATGGAGTGGCGAAAAGCCAAACTTGAAATACTTAAGGGTGTTTGGGTGTCGGGCATTTATTTATATTCCCAAACAGAAGCGTTTAAAATGGGATGCGAAAGCTAGAGAGTTAATGTTTGTTGGGTATTGTAAGGATAGAAAGGGCTATCGTCTAATTGATCCAACTAATTGTAATATTGTTGTAACCCGAGATGTACATTTTTTGGAACATGATATGTATCATGACAATATCAGTGACAAAAGCTCACCAGAGTTCAGCGATGACTCTTTATTCAGTGGGAGCATTGTTGATTTTGAAAGCACATCAGATAAATTCCAAAATCATGATAATGTTAGCAGGGGTGATAATGAATTAAATTTCCAAAATGATATTAACACAGGTCAGGATGACATTAATGGGTTAAATGGAGGCGATTTTGTAAATAATGATGAGAGTAATAATATAACTGTTGATAATGACATGCCGAAACTGACACCTATAGGAAGAACAGTTAAACTTCCAGTTCGTTATCAAAATTTTGATACCAACGGTATGCCAGATTTGCAAATGCCAAATTTAGATCCTATTTGCTTTGCCGATGCTTTAGTGGCAATAAATGAACTTCTTTCTGAACCTAATACTATTGATGAGGCACTCAATGGTAGTAATGCCAGGCATTGGAGAGAGTCTTTATGTGAAACAATAGCAGGTCACATTAAAAACAAAACTTGGGACATAGTAAATAAGCCTAAAAAGAAAAACATTGTTGATTGGAAATGGGTATTCAAAATAAAACATAATGTTAATGGAGATATTGAAAGGTACAAAACCCGTTTAGTAGCTAAAGGTTTCTCCCAGATTGAAGGAATAGATTATACAGAAACGTTTTCCCCAGTTGTTCATTATGTAACATTAAGAGTTTTGTTGGTTTATGCAGCAATTTATGATTGGAAAATCGATCAAATGGATGCTGTTATGGCTTTTGTTCAAGGGACACTAAATGAAGAAATATACATGAAAATTCCAGATGGGTTTAGTGAATATTACGAACAAAACTTAACTGGGAAAGTTCTTAAACTTAATAAAGCTCTAGGTGGCTTAAAGCAAAATGGCGGGCTTTGGTATCTGACATTAGAAGAAGGCTTAATTGAAATGGGATTTAGGCAAAGTTCTTTTGATAGTTGTGTGTATATTAAACTAAATGAGAGTAAAGAACTTGTAATTGTAGCTATTTATGTAGATGACTTATTAATTTTTAGCAACTCAGTAAGGCTTAAAAATTTAGTTAAGAAACAAGAAAGTAAAAGATGTGAAATTAAAGATTTAGGTGAAGCCAATTATTGTTTAGTTATTAAAATAAAATATATAAAATCAAAAGGGTCCATTAACCTAAATCTAACCCAATCTGACAATAAAGGTGGTTCAAATAAGACACAATCAGATAAAGAAGCAAAGGCTTCAGGCTCTGACAGAGAAGAAGTGTGCCACGAGATGACCGTGAAACTGATGATGAAGGAGGAGAAGAAGGTGGTAAAAGACGAAGAACGTAAGAAAGATGGAGAATCCAAGCAAAGGAGCAGAATCGTTTCTGAAGCAACTATTTCATTAAGTGAGGAGTCTGACAGCGAAAAAGAAAAAGGAAAGCAAGTGCTAGCGATATTAGTCAAAGTGATGAAGACAGTGGGCCTAAAAAGAGGAAAATTGCTTCTGATAGTGGAAGTGAAGATTTTGACAGTGGCAATGCAAAATCTAAAAGAAGAAAAGGAGCAAGTGCAAGTGTTGACAGTCAGAGTGATGAAGACAGGCCAACGAAGAACAGAAAAAAAATTGTTTCAGATAGTGCTGAAGATAGTGAACCTAAAAAGAGGAGAATTGCATCTGACAATAGTCAAAGTGAAGAAGAAAACGCACCAAAAGGAGAAGGATTGCTTCGGACAGTGGGAGTGACGGACTATTTAACAAAAAAAAAAAAAAACTGTTAATAGAACTGAGTATGAACATTGTGCAAAAATCAATAGGACCAAAAATGATTTATCTTTATTTATTTATTTTTTGCACATTTGTGATTTTTTTTTTTTTTTTTTTTTTTAGTATTCCCAGAAATGTAAACTAAAGTGGGAGTGTTGAAAGAGTTAGTTTACATTGTTGCTGTACATAGATGGCATCACAAATGCTGACATAGATGGCAGCAGTGTTGTCCTCAATATAACCTGTAATGGAGTGGGAAAAATTATGGATAAATGTTTAATTTGAAAATAATGAGAGTTCATTAAAAAGAAGATGGGGGTTCAAATCAAAAGAAATAAGGTTGGAGAGAATTTTAGGGAAGGTACAGGGAAAGGCGGTGAAGTATAGTGGAAGAAGTACAAAGGAGGTGAACCACAACAACCGTGATGGGCTCTTGAGGTCATTTAAATATAGGTTGACTAAGGCAAATAGTAAAAAAAAAGGGGCAATAAACCATATTATGGGAGGGGGGAAGTGTGCGTGATGAGAATAAATAAAAAAGCATAAATCAGATCATAAAAAAAAGAACAAACAAAAATTCTTACACCTGGAAATGACCTGGAACAAAACAAGTAAAAAAAAAATACGATAGGAAGCTAGTTACTCACCCATCTTGTGAACCGCTGAAAACGCTGGAGTCAAGGCCTGGATCTACACAAAAAAAAACACGGCAAAAAAAAAAAGGAACAAATAAAAGGCAAAAATAAAATTAAAAAAAGGCAGCTGACATCGTTTTTGATGAGCATCAACAATTTAAGTTTATTATTAAAACAAAAGAAAGGGTTTACAAATTTACTACAAACATTCCTTTTTCGAAGAAAGCGACGCCAACTCAATTGGCACACAATTAATCAAAGTAGTAAAGGTTTTTTTTTTTTAAAAAAAGATCAAACAAGAAGAAATTTACACCAACCAAAGATATATAAATTTTAAAGAAAAAAACTAACATATTGAGTTAGAAAGATGGGGAAACAACACCATATTAATGGTGGATAAAACCTAGCAAAAGGGCGAAGGCCAAAAAAAAAGGATCTAAGAAAATAAAAAAAAAATGAGCGGGCACATAGGACCAGCCCGAAGGCTGTCCTGGAGAGCAACTACTAAAAAAAACGCTGTGAGAGTAGAAAGTTTATGAGGAAAGGGGGAAACTGACCAATAAGGGTCCAGAAAAAGCCCTAACCGCAAGACGGGAAACCCCGTTTAAATTTAGCAAGAAGGAGGGAAGAAGAAGAACCGTAAAAAAAACAAGATGGCTAAGCAGCCAAAAAGTAAAAACCAGGGAAAGTTAATTAAAATTAGAATGGCGCTGAAAACAACAAATCAAGGCAACAAGAAGTGGTAACAGGCTCAAATTAAATGTAAAAAAATCATTAAATTAAATAAAAAACAGGAAAACAATTAAAAAAGGAGAATTAAATTTAATTTAAAGATAAAAAAAAAAACAGTATACCCTGTTAAAAAAGCGATGTTACAGAACACCGTGACATATTACCCCACTTCGCCGGAAAAATTTTTTGACGAAGGAGGAAAATTTTTGGGAGAAAAAAACCAAGAATGCATAAATTTGAAATCTTGCACTTACAAGGAATGTTGCATTACAATAACTTTAAACATATTTACTTTTCAACATTTTCGAAGAGAGTAAAACAGATGTAAAGTAGACCCGGCTTACAAAGTTTCTCAAAGCTCGTAACAGTTCATGTTTTAAAGGGGTGGTGGTACAGTTCAGTTGCACTAGTAGTTGGATAGGTTGCTGACATTCTACAAAGTGTTCCAATGAGTGAGGCTTAACACTGTTGATCCGAGAAGGTCCCAAAAGAAGAGTCTACAGGACAGATCACACCTAAAAGGTAAACTTGCGGCAGTTAAGAGTTCGGTGAAAAAAATGGTATGATTTGAAAAAAAAATAGGATGAGTAACTAGTTTGTTCCAGATCAGTTCCTCAATTACATACAAATTCATAACAATACCTTTCAAGGTATGTACAAATGAAGAAGAACTGATTTCACCTTCTACAACGAGCATGAAGTAGAGCATGAAGTAAAGAGTAGTTCAAAAAAAATTACGATATGGCAAAAATTATGATAAACAAAGGGAAAAGAAATATAAACATGAGCTAATTTAATTAATTTAAATTTTAAGTTATCACTATCAGATCAAACTTACTAAGACTTACCAACCTGAGGCTCAAATATCATGGGCAGCATGACAATCAAGTCAGTAGCTCAGTAAATTTACAACCATTAAAATGATAGCAGAAGAGGTGGTAAACAATCATTTGTAGCACCAAAAAATTATATTATGAAAAAAAATAACTGAAGAAGGAAAAAAAATTGTGTTTACCACATGAAATTTTGAAGAGAAACAAAACATAAATCACTTAACTCAAAAGATAAAAATTGTTTGAGAAAAAAAAAAAATTAGCCCCAAAAAAATTGAAATAATTAGTTGAACAAGGTGAATTAGTGAGTAAGACAAGTTATATCCATACAGCACAAATGGACAACACATAAAATCCGATTATCTAATAAGACAAAAAAAACACAACACAAAATCTCTAATTCACTTAATTACACAAAATCTGTTTGCTCATCAAAAAAACATTTTTCAAAGAAAATCTCACGTGAAAACATTATTTTGAAATCATTTTCAAATATTGTCAAAATCAGCATAATAAACAAAAAAAAATTTTTTTTTTGAGTTTTAACAAGTCTAATAACACATTAGATTAAACCCAAAAAATTTCAAAATTTGTGAAATTGACAGCAAGTAAAAGTTAATTGACATGTGGTGTTGTTGAATGTTCATAAAATTAAGTTTAGGAAATCTATGAAATAAGACTAAAGAAAAAATTGCAAAAAATTTTTTTTTTTTTTTTTTAAATTTGCATCAGCATTAGAATATTAATTAGTATAATCATTCATATTCCATTGAACATGAAATATAGTTTTAGATAGTAAGAAAATGTTTAAATAACTGACATTTGTAGTGATCAGAAGAAAATAAATTATTAACATACACTTTAAATTCTCACTTCTCTGCGGGCTACATACAGACCATCTTCTCACAATGTTATGTTTATTTTTTAACAAACACCTTACTTTGTTGGGGTACCATTTTTAATGAGCCTTACTCAACTCATAGAATAACTCAATAACTCATTTTCCTCTGTATTCATACCAGGGAAATGTATACTAACAAACTCGAAGAACCATCATCATTTTTCATGATACAAACATTCCAGGAGGAATTCTCCTAGTAACACTCGTGACATAAAACTCCAACAAACTCTGGCCTCATTATCCAGATGAAGCATTAGATCACACAATTCTCTTGTTGGTTCTGGCCAGGACAGATCAGGAGCAAGGTTGAGTCTTACCCATGCTCGACCAGATACGAGACATATTGTATTGTAAAAAAAAAAAAAAAAAAAAAAAAATTTAACTCTGACATGGAATCACCAACTGTCCCGACACTTTCGGAACAAAACATTTATCAGACTCAGAATTAGTAAATATAGCAACAAAAAACTCATTTATATACCTGTACCCATTAACACCTTTCTGAGAAGTCAAAGTGAGTGCAGAGTGAGATTTACGTTTAACGAAAAGCAAATATATTTTTATATATAAGAAAAAAAACTTATAATTAACAATCAATGTAAGAAATCAACATAGTAAAATTGTCTGAGACCGATATGTAAATCGATCCTAATTTATATGTAACCATGTCTTAGTCATGTATTAGTTAATCTTACATCTATTATTATTGTTAATATTATTTTTTTTGTTTTAAAAAAAACAATCATACGTGAAACAAATGTTACCAAATGTAAACAATAATATCATTATTTAACTTAATAGAGTCATTAAACTTAAGTTGCCATTGAAATACATAAACAAAAAATTAGAGGAAAATCAACTAATTAATACAATATAATAGACATTACCAAATTTGAAATGCTTCAAATTCACAATACAGCCCTATATGGCCACTCTAAGGCTACACGAGAACCAAAACATCACAAACAGGAGTGTGTAAAAAAAAATATTTTAAAACTTGTGTCAATGTTAAGTGACAATTATTATTTATCAAAGTTGATTATATGATGGACTACTAAATAGCATTGCATTTTAACAACAGATCTAAGAAAATTTAAAAAATTCGGTTAACGACAGGTAAGGATCAACTCTTGTGCATTACTAATAATGATAAAAAAATCAGATCACTTGAATATTGTATTTATTTAAGCTATATTCAACACCACCACTATTAAATTTGGTGAGACCTTCCTTTTTTGTAAACAAAAGCACAGTAATATTGACTTTTTATTTTGTCAATACTGATAACAAAAAGATAACAAAATATTGAGTTTGGTTCAATAAGAACCATCACATTGAATAAAACATTGTAATAAAAATATACATATCCATTCTCATCATCACGTCACGTTTAGTTAAATAAATAACCATTCATTCAATCACTTAGTGTTACAATTATGTTTAAGTATCAGATGATAAATGTTACTTATAACTTTAATTATTTATCTATTTATTTTTATTTATTATTATTTTTTTTTTACATTTAACAAAGAAGGAATGTTCTCTAAGAAGGAATGTTCTCAATTCAAACACAATAATTTTACCTCAAAAGATACCTAACCATTATAATTTTAAACTACCAATGAAGATAAAGTACAAAATCTTTTGTACATTCATAAGTATTTATATATTAAATTTTTAAACCAGGACTCAACAGGTTAAGCAAATGATTTTTGCCAAAGAGCATCAAAACAATTCAATTATTTAATAATTCACCTGAATCATTACATTTTATTTTTATATCATCTGGTTTCTTTAACCAGGAAATCATAGTTTATCATCTGGCTTCTTTGACCAGGAATAACCTTCTGATTCATATTTGATCAGGAAAAAATAAGAATAATCAGCTTCTGGTATCATTTTGACCAGGGAAAAAAATAAAATTCTGGCTTAATTTACCAGCAAAAAGGACGACAAATCCTGAATATAACCTAGTCAACAGTAGACCAGGGTTTGAACCTGGGCTTTTGCAAAGGCGCAATGTACTAACTTTTATACGATCTACTTAACTCAAGTTAACATTAGAAGGACTCTCTTAAAAAAATCATTCCCGAAAAAAAAATTTGAGCTCAGGTATTACCCAGAGCAAATCAGGACACCTTTTATCCTAATTAGATTTAAAAAATCCCAAATAAAATTTAGAGGCATCTGTATTACCAGACACAATTCAGGACATTAGTTTTATCCCAAATAATTTGAAAATTTATCCCAAACGAAATGATGCGCTCAAGTATTACCAAGAGCAAATTCAGGACCTACACTATCCCAAATATTCGTATTATTATTTTTTTTGTGCAATAACTCAAATAAAATACAAAATTATCAGATACTCTTCTATCAAAATTATCAGATACTCTTCTACCAAAATTATCAGATACTCTTCTATCAAAATTATCAGATACTCTTCTACCAAAATTATCAGATACTCTTCTACTCTTCTATCAGATACTTCGTAATAAAATCAAACAACTAAGCCTGGCAAATTTAAACCAACATATTCACTCGCAAAATTGAGAACATTAAATAATAAAATTTGGGAAAGAAGAAAATCTAAGAAAATTGGCCCAAAAGAAATCTAATTCAACTAAAATAACACACATGAAACTTTCTAATTAGTAAAATATATAAGGTCATGCATAATTAATGATTGTGTGAAAAAGGAAAAAAAACTTGACCCCTCTACAACAACTTACAAATATACAAAAATGAGCAGAAAAAAAAAAACATTTAACAGACAAGAATTAGAAAATATTTTCAAATAACCATCATTACAAATAAATTATCTTATCCAAAACAATTAATCAACATGAAGAAAGAATGATTTTTAACAAAATCATGATACCATTTAAAACACCAAGTGATATAAATGACTTATGGGATTATTGATCATAATAACATTAGTTCACTATGAATCAACATACTTAAATAATCAATTATGTTCAGTGTAACAAAGAACAGTGTTAAAACAAGTAAGAAAGGAAGACAGAAATAATGAACGGAATCGATCAAAAGCAGATGAGTTAAGTTGCTAACTTAATTAAAGTATAAAATACTTAATTCATCACAATTTACAATAATTGCAAGTTAACTACAAAATCAGTTATAATAACGTGCATAAGTTAAATAAAATTTACAAAATGGATTTATAAATTGCAAAAAAAAATTGCCTATTGATGTTTATCCAACAATTTATATTCGAATACAGTAAAACCATTTATCTTTACAAATGATATTTAAAGTGTAAAGGAAAATTTTCTAAAATAGAACTGATTAAAATAAATTCAGAAATTTAATTCTGGATGAAAAAAAATCAATTAAGATATTACTACAAATTATAACAATTTCCAAAATTATTTATTATTATTACCTAAGTACAACCTACAAAACGAGCAGCACCATGTGTAATGGAGTGGGAAAAATTATGGATAAATGTTTAATTTGAAAATAATGAGAGTTCATTAAAAAGAAGATGGGGGTTCAAATCAAAAGAAATAAGGTTGGAGAGAATTTTAGGGAAGGTACAGGGAAAGGCGGTGAAGTATAGTGGAAGAAGTACAAAGGAGGTGAACCACAACAACCGTGATGGGCTCTTGAGGTCATTTAAATATAGGTTGACTAAGGCGAATAGTAAAAAAAAAGGGGCAATAAACCATATTATGGGAGGGGGGAAGTGTGCGTGATGAGAATAAATAAAAAAGCATAAATCAGATCATAAAAAAAAAGAACAAACAAAAATTCTTACACCTGGAAATGACCTGGAACAAAACAAGTAAAAAAAAATACGATAGGAAGCTAGTTACTCACCCATCTTGTGAACCGCTGAAAACGCTGGAGTCAAGGCCTGGATCTACACAAAAAAAAACACGGCAAAAAAAAAAAGGAACAAATAAAAGGCAAAAATAAAATTAAAAAAAGGCAGCTGACATCGTTTTTGATGAGCATCAACAATTTAAGTTTATTATTAAAACAAAAGAAAGGGTTTACAAATTTACTACAAACATTCCTTTTTCGAAGAAAGCGACGCCAACTCAATTGGCACACAATTAATCAAAGTAGTAAAGGTTTTTTTTTTTTAAAAAAAGATCAAACAAGAAGAAATTTACACCAACCAAAGATATATAAATTTTAAAGAAAAAAACTAACATATTGAGTTAGAAAGATGGGGAAACAACACCATATTAATGGTGGATAAAACCTAGCAAAAGGGCGAAGGCCAAAAAAAAAAGGATCTAAGAAAATAAAAAAAAAATGAGCGGGCACATAGGACCAGCCCGAAGGCTGTCCTGGAGAGCAACTACTAAAAAAAACGCTGTGAGAGTAGAAAGTTTATGAGGAAAGGGGGAAACTGACCAATAAGGGTCCAGAAAAAGCCCTAACCGCAAGACGGGAAACCCCGTTTAAATTTAGCAAGAAGGAGGGAAGAAGAAGAACCGTAAAAAAAACAAGATGGCTAAGCAGCCAAAAAGTAAAAACCAGGGAAAGTTAATTAAAATTAGAATGGCGCTGAAAACAACAAATCAAGGCAACAAGAAGTGGTAACAGGCTCAAATTAAATGTAAAAAAATCATTAAATTAAATAAAAAACAGGAAAACAATTAAAAAAGGAGAATTAAATTTAATTTAAAGATAAAAAAAAACAGTATACCCTGTTAAAAAAGCGATGTTACAGAACACCGTGACATAACCTCTTTTTATAATAAAATATTAGTCTAGTTTCAGCCTTTACCCAGGTATGTGGATTTATTTCTTGTGACCTCAATGCTTAAATTAGTGGGTTAAGTTTTTACACCTAGATGCCGTTTTAAGCACTTTGGAAGAGATGAATTTTACAGCTAATTTAAGTAAGTTTTCATTTGCAAAACCGCAGGTGCATTTTGTGGATCAGGAAAACATGGGCCTGACCCGGAAAAATTAGCTGTAATTGAAAATTTAAAAGCCCCTTGAACAAAAAAGGAACTAAAATCATTATTAGGGTTGTATGGATATTACAGACAATATGTACCCAATTATGCGAAAACCGCTAAACCATTAACGGACTTAACAAAAAAGTGAGTTCCCAATGAAATTCCCTGGCCCGAAGAAGCAGAACAGGCTTTTAAAATTTAAAAAAATGCGCTGTGTACGGCAACCGAATTACACACACCCGATATCACAAAATCTTTCGAAATAAACACGAATGCCTCAAAGGTGGGTTTTTTTTTAGTATTACAACGGGATGCCGATTGGAAAAAATTAATGGACTGTCAGTCAAGGTGGAGTACAATTGAAAGGGAGGCATTTACGGTGATATGGGCCTTAGGGAAATTTGAGCTGTGGACATTTGGACAGGAGATAACCCCATATTCCGATCACTATCCACTTAAATTTCTGACGGAGGGAGTACCTCGAAACGCTAGGTTACAGCGTTGGGCTTTGGCTTTAGCTAGGTTTCAGGTGGTAGTAAAACGTAAGCCAGGAGCACACAACAGAGATGCGGACGCGTGATCTCGGATGATACAGCAGTCCACTAATTGAATAGGAATTTAAGGATATTTATTTTTTTGAATATATATATATATTATTATTATTATTATTGTTTACGCCTGTTAAAAGTGATTTTAATGCTTGGATTGTAAAAATATTAGGTGCTTTTATATTGTGTTTTAAATTTGTTTTTTTTCTTTTATTAGTTCCAGTGTACCCAAGTGTAATTTTATGTTGATTAAGGTAATTAAGGCCAATCTCTTTTGCGCACGGAAATGTGTGCGTGTTATTGTTTTTTGGTGCAGGGATAGGCTTGCCCTGTTTTTCAGTGTTTTTAGGTTTCACTTGTATGACCAGTAAAGAAGGTAGAACTAGATGAAACCGGGGGGGGGAGGTGTCAGGATCCTGATTCCTCTCCCAGGCATTTGATTGACCCCTTCACCTGAGGGTCAAAGGGTAAGGGACACAGGAAGTGTCGTTCCCCTACATTGGGGGTGGACTTTTTCTTGTGAGAAAGAAAATTTTTAGTTAGTATCAGTTTGGAGTTATTATTAGCTGGACTATGAGAGAGGATGAAATGTAATGATCGGAGAGCTCCAGCCTTAAATGATATCTGTACTTGTAATATATATCGATAACCGAGAATGTTAAATTAAAATATTAATGTCATCAAAAGCTATCATCCTTATTATGAATTGTTGAAATTACACGAACCAAACATACATATCTCGAAAAGATAGAGTGAGATGTGTCACAGTATACATGAGCTGAAACTTGGTTTTCATTTAAATAAAGATGAAGTAAACTTTGAACAGAAAATTGAAAGAAAAAGAGCTGAAGAGACTGTTGAGAATGGTCATTCGAGATATACATTTCTTCATTATTGAATTAATTGGGTTATTTCTATTCTAAGCAGAATACTAATGCAATTTTTCATAAATATGTCCGTTTCATTATTTAATAAATATATTGTCATTAGAATTTTTTAAATTTTGCTTTTCTTGCTTTACAAGTATTTTAATTAAATAATTTCATAAAAATAACGAAAATACCGAATAAATAATGAGTAATTCATTGGATATAAATTGAATTACAGGTTTCAAAAATCACAACGGGTGAAAAAAAATTTCTAATTCTTGGAACCCTTGTAGCTCTTTCAGACTTTCAGAACCCTTTGACCGCATAACTATAGGGTTCTGCAGAATACTATTTGGACACCAATGGTCTAGCCGTTTACAAATTTAAAATTGTTGTTACAATTGTATTTCCTTTAAATTTGTTATTCAAGATAATATCATGTCCTAAAAGTCAATGGAAATTTTATTATAGTGTTACTTTTATTTAAGTAGAAAAATACAGTGCATTAGTGAAAATTTAGTGTATTACCATAAATATTAATCCATAGTGTGTGTCCCATTAAAATAAAGCCTCTTTGATTTTGTGCCATGACTGGACTCGAAGAAAATGAATGTCAACCAAACATTAAAAAAGTGTATATCCAGACACATACAGAAATATCCAGTAAAATGTCCATACTGTATGGTGATAACATGTCTGGTAAAAGAAAAGAAAAAACTGCATTCTCACTGCAAGACTCACCATGATGTAAAATTTTCTGCCCTTAACGTTAGTGCTCCCACGTTCTCAGAAGTGTCACTTCTAATTAAATGTGTAGCATTCTTAAAAACTAATTCTTATTCTCTGTTGTTTTTTTTTTTCTTCCCTTCTTTGTCTTGTTTGGTTGAAAATAATACTTTCTTTCTATTTTCTGGTTGAAAACATCATTTAAAATTAAGTGTAATATCGAATTTTCTTTATATCCTGTTGATACCCTTGCTTTGAAAATAGTACGTATGTAGGATGAATTATTTTCAAAATATTTAACATAGTTTCTTTCTTACAAAACACCTTAATAGATAAACTTCATGGGGTGCATGTTATATCTCTTCTTATAATTGTCATCAATGTCTAACAAGCACAAATACTGTTTTGTCTATTTACCAAAGATGTTAAAAAGCATTATTGCAAATAATAAAGGAAATATTCTTGCTTAAAATAAAGTAAAAAAGTTCAGATATTGAAAATGTGGTATTTACACAGTGTGATCATATAAAGAAAAACAAAGTTAATAGTTTCCATACTGAAACAATAAGAAAATGGAAAATTCACATAAGAGTAAAAGCTTGATTTATATTGTGAAAATAAAACACGTGAAATCTGGTTAATATCCGATTTTTTACATGCAATCTGAATGTTTAGAATATCCTAATTTGTTCATTATTTGAAGTTATGAAATCAGGCATTAAAGTAAGTGAATAATTAACTTTTTTTTCTCAAAATGTGGAGGATAGCCAAAATCTAAAAAATAGGGTACAAACAGTTTTGCTAGGAGAGCGGTAAAAAAAATGGGCACTTTAATATTATATAATTTCACTTCCATATTTTTTAATATTTCTGCCACTATCTAAATCAAGAAGATTTTTCCTGCAATTATAAAATTCGTATATCCAATGATAGTTCCATCAAAAAATTATTTTTCTATAATAATCTCCAATCAAATTTATTAGAAAAATTACTCAGCAACTGGAAAATTAAAAAAAAGAGTTTTTAGTGCAAGCTTAAAAAACCTGAAATGGACCTCCACGGAGTGAATGGTATTTGTTGTCACAGCTATCAATATAAGCCAAACCAAAACAAGGAAATTTTACTACTGACGAGTTACCAATTGTAGCTATTTTTTAAACAGTGGCTGCTTTTTCTAAAATTGAAAATTCTAAACTGTTAAAAAAAACGTTGATATTAATAACGTATGGCATTTCTTTCGAAGCATTTCTAATAATATGGTAAACATTTCAAGGTTCACTTTTAAAATGAAGAAAAAATTCAAGAAATAAGCATGTAAAAAATTAATTATCAGAAAATTATAAAATATTCATAATAATTCCATGACTTAACAATTAAAAAAACAATAACAATTAAAAAAACAATAACAATTAAAAAACAATAATAAAAAGCACATGGGGGCATTTCTACGAAAAAATGATAATTAAATGGCGACAAGTAAACAATTTTTTAGTAGCCATTTGATATATTTAGTCATCCTATGACCATTGTCAACCATTAATTTTGCCCCATAAGTATCAACTATACATACTAAGTATAGAATTTATCCATTCAAGGTTCAACAGTCTCCCTCACTGTTTTTCTTCAAATATCATATGATTCATAGTTTGTTTTTTTTTCAACTTGGTGATATGGCATTTCAAAATGTTAAGAATTTTTCGATTTTTTCAAATAAAACTAAATGTTTTCATCCAGGATATTTTCCCTCTCTTTATATATTATAAATAGTTTACTAGTTGATCATACGATATTTAATATTAGTATACAAAATAGTTTAAGAAACGTAGTTATTTATTTTTAATTTTCAAAATAAAAGTGGGATTGTAATGAACATTAAATTGTTCAATAACTCATTTTAAACTTTTTTTCAGTAATTATTCTTTTTATGCAATCTTAATATTAGCATTTCTTTTCTAAAACATGTTATATAATTATTTATTTGGTTATTTTTTGGGCATATAATATTGAAATATTTGCTTTTAATTAATCTTCATATATTTTGTTTTTAGGAAAAACATCTAATTCCATTGAAAGACAAAGAATGTGAACATTTGTATAATTGTTTAACTTTTCTTCGTAATTTACTACATTTACCTGAAAACTTATCAAATCTTGATAAAAATTGCATCCCAAAATATGCTGATTGGCATTCAGTGCAGAATAAATTAATATGGTGAGTCATTTTTAGTTATGTTTACTCAGTTTTTCAAGTATTTATTGCATTTTAAGTATTTAAGAGTTAGGTTTTTTTTTACTGAAAAATGACTGGATTTTATTTTAAATGTAGAATAATTTTTTTTTGTTATTTTTTTCTTAATCTTTAGGAGTGACAAAAAGATTCCAAATGACATATCACATAGATGTATTTTGAAATATGACACCTTTTATAACTTTAATAAAGCTGTAAAGTAAAAAATTTTTTTATTGGTTAGGAAATAATCTGAAAAATCAAGTTAAGTTTTCAAATTTTTGTAAAATAAGAATTCCAAATTCTAATTAAGCCAATTTTAACTAAGCCAGCTCTCTTCTTTGAAAAAAAAAGAGCAACCTCGAAAATCCGGACTGCTGGGGGTTTGGAAGGTCCGGATTTCCAAAATTTCCGGATTTTAGATACCTTACTTAAATTGATAGAGTTATCGAAGTTTTGAATTCACCTGGCCGATTTCGTGATTAAATGCGTGTGTGTAGTCCTCCGACGTCAATTTTAACGACTTAACATAAATATACACTTTAAATAATAAATAAGAGACATTAAAAATCAAACTTTCGTCATTTCGCCCCGTAATCGATCGTTTAGATAACATAATATTAGCAATTAACACTAAAAATATAGGCTTAAAATGCAAGCTGAATTTCAACTTTTATCTGAAACAGATGCTTCTAGACTAGACTGTATCAGCTGATGCTAATCCATTTTTTTTGGGGGGGATGAAAGAACTTGTCCCCACAATCCCCTCTATATTCTTTTTTATCTATACAGAGCTGATATAAATGACTGAAATTTCCTTATCAGCTATGAGCTTTCATTCACTCCCCACCCCTACCTTTTCATCTACTGCTTCATTGTTGGAATAGAGTTGCGTTTTTGCACTCTTACACTTAAATTTTTATTTTAAGCAATTTTTTTTTTTTTTTTAAATTTTTTTCTGATGAACTGGGCGTAAGAATCCAGATTTTAGAGATTTTCGGATTTCAGAAGTCTGGATTATCGAAGTCGTACTGTATATCACTCTGAGTAACTTTTGTTCTAATGATAATTAGTGTTAGCTATTAAATAAGTTACAAAACTTTACACACATATATATATATATATATATATATATATATATATATACAGGCCCGTCGCTAACCGATTCGAGAGGGGGTGTTGAAATTTATTTTGCCGACTGTCACATATATATACATGCACATGCAATTTGTATTTGGCTAAAGCTTGATAATCAAAGGTAAAACAAAACAAATAAAAGAGTTCAAATGCACTTGCATGCAAACTTGAACTTCCTAAGTTTATTTTGAAATCATTTCGACTAGTTATAAACATAATGCTATTCATCAAAATAATTTTTACAGCACTCAAAAATGCAATCGCCATAGGTGATAAATGTGTTATTATTGATAACTAGATGGTACCAGTAATTATTCAAAATAATAAAAAGAAAATATAGTTTTTACTTTTCTATTAATTTTTATTATTAAATTGGTAACAAAGTATTTTTAAAAAAAATAACTATTTTTAAATAAACTGAAACTTATTCAATTGAAATAAGTTTTCAGTAATAGTAATCAATAATTATTTCTGAAAATAGTTTTAAAAAATAAAGTTGTAAGTTTAAATGTTTTTCAATGCAACTTTGAAATATTTTTACTTTATATTTAAATAAGTTTCGAAAATTCACTTAGTTATTAAAATTTATCTTTTGTTTCATCTAAACGTTGTTACCATAAGCTAATTAGAGCAACTGTTTGAAGATAAGAAAGTAAGTCATAATCAGCAAATACAGTCCCCTATCAGAAATTGATTCAAAACAAAATTCATTCAAAAGTAGATTGTCCTTTCATTTTTAAAAAATAAGAATAATAATGTAGAAAAACATTGCAAATATTTGCCATTTAAATTATAAATGAAGAAATTCACATAAAAAGGATAAAAAATTCAGATATTAGCAAAGTTATTAATTATATTAGCTACATAATTTTAATTCGATCTTGTTTTAAAAGTGAAAAATATTCTGCCAACTTATCAAGCTTAATATTGTCAACAATATCCTTTTCTGCTTTGAGTAACAGCAGTGAATTTAGGCATTCACCAGTCATTGTTGTTCGAAGATAGTTTTTAATCAATTTCATCTTGCTGAAAATTCTTTCAATTGTGGCAACTGTCATTGGTGCAGTTAACGCTAATAGATTTAACAATTAAAAACTTATGAAAACATTTATGCTAAAATGATTATTCTGTATTTTTAATACAAAACTGTTGGATTGAATTTTTACATTATTACAAAATTATTAAGTTTCTTTTTTCTAATAATTAACTTAAACAAATGGAAAACTGTTAACTTTAGTCAAAAATATGATGTAGAAAACATTAAACACATAAGAAATACAACAAAATAGCTAAAAAGAATTATTTATCAAAAAAAAAAACCTGAAACTTTTCAATTTTTAAACACATTACATTTTCAATAAAATAAGCCTTAGTACATTTTTGCTCTTAAAGGATTATCATAAAAATAAAGTCTACAAGCAAATATAGAGTTTTATATTTGAAATTTCAATTAAATAAGATCTATAAAAAATAATTTCAACTGAAAAAATCTAGAAAAAAAAAAATAATAATTATTATTGCAAACACAAAATAAAAAAGCTTAGTAAATAACTATTTAAAAAACAGAAAAAGAATTCCAATTCTTGGAATTCAAATGTGAATTTATCTATTTCTATCCAAAGCTACTAGATTGTGAGGGGATTTTCTATTTTATTCAATAATAATATGAATTTATAAAATACGCTTTGAATAACTAAGTAATGGTACTGTACAGTTAAAGACAGGTCAGTGAAGTAATTGGTACCACAGCTGCATGTGCATTGAGCCCCTTTCCTTCCCCTTCTTAATAACATGGACGAAGATATTGTCATTATTCTTAGAAAAAGTAAGAGAAAATGTGAGAAAATACAGCTTGGGGCATTTCTGGCTAACCACTTTTAAAGCACCCTCGATTTTTCAAGTTGATAGAAATCTCTGGGGTTTTGTCTGCTTCTTCACAAGGTCATGCTGGCACATGGGCGCCCATAGGGGAAGGCTGAAGGGGCCCGGGCCCCTACCTAGAAATTATATGCGTAATAAAAAATATGCGTATTTGATCAATCATGTATAATTAAGAGTGAAATTAATTCCAATTAATTAGTTATTTAGCTAATTAAGTTAAAAATATTTAAATAGATAAAATTTCCTCTCATTAATTTTTTAATTCATTAAGCTATTTGTCGTTTTCTTTCATGAGCCCCCCCCCCCCGAAATTCAAACATATGGGCGCCCCTGTGCTGGCACCATCCTTTTTTTGTGCCTTTTCATAGTGTCGGTAACGGGTTGATAAAACGGACTTGCCACTTTTCCGTGAATACTCAGAATCGAAGAATTCCTCTAATTTCAACGTATTTTTATTGAAATAATTAATGAATCCAAAATAACAACATTTAATACTTTGAACTCGGCAACCATCCACAAATTGTGTGAAATGATTGAAGTGTCGATTCAATTGAGTGTAGCTCAATTTACTGTTTCAGAATTCTCTCTCTCTCCCTTAGGAATTCTTGGGGAAAAAATATTAAAAACGAAACATAATATTTTATTTTCAAAACAGAAACTTTTATAAAGGTTATGAGGATCACATATATGTTTAATATTTTCCATAGAGAATATCAAATTTTGTTGTGATGATTAATTGTTCTAAAGATATAAATTGAACCCTGGACAATTTATATTTTAGGTTAAAAACATTTTAACACAAATAATAATCCAATCATCATAGAATTTTAAAAATTATGAACAGAAGGATAGTTAACAAATTAAATGTTTTTCTAAAAAAATTTTTAAAGTCATTTGGAGTTAGTAAAAAGAATCATAGTAGAAAAATAGCTTTTACCAATTGGAAATATAAATTATTTAATAATTTGTGTTATTTAAACAGAATTCACCAATTTAAATAATATATTTTGAATAATAAAGTATCCTATTTAATAGGTACTCTTACTTGTAATTTTCCCCAATATTTTGAAAGTAAAAGAAAAAAAAATAAGTTGTGTAGCGACACTAAATTTGAACTTTCATGATCTGGCAACTTAACAAAAAGTTTCAGTTTAGTTTTGTGTAAATAAAGAGACATAGTTTAGCTTTTGTGTTCTACTGGAGATAATGTCAGCATTTAAAGTTGTTAAGTTTTTGCTGTCCTTATTTCATTTACTTAATGCATTAGTTTCAATTACATAGACTTATATATCTGCTAAACTGGTGACCCGGACGTGATGGATGGCGATAATGGAAACAGTTCTAAAACGGAACCTGCAATGCCAGAACTTTCGCGTGTAGCTCTTAAAGTTCCCCAATTTTGGAAAGAAAATCCTGCAATATGGTTTTCACAGGTGGATTCTCAGTTTATTACTGCTGGAGTTACTCAAGATAGCGCAAAATATCATACGATCGTCGCTTCAATCGAGACGGACATTTTATCGCAGGTCAGGGACATTATCACTTCACCTCCAGTTACAAACATGTATGATTCTTTAAAGCAAAGATTAATTGAAATATTTAGTATTTCTGAAGAACGTCGTTTAAAAAAACTCTTGCAAGATATCGCATTAGGTGATAGATGACCGTCTGCATTACTGCGGCAAATGCAAGATTTGGCTGGGTGATCGTGTTGGTGACGCATTGCTAAAATCATTATGGCTTCAACGACTTCCCACACAAATGCAAGCTATTTTAAGTACTTCATCAGATACTCTTAATATATTAGCTATAATGGCGGATAAGATTGCTGATGTTACTTTTTCAAACGAAATCTTCACTGCTAGTTCAGAAACTAAACAAAAAGTGCCAAACGATGGCGATTATTCAAATACTATCGAATCGCTACAAGCTCAAGTGTGTGAATTAAATAAAAAAACTTGATAGAGTGTTGCGTTTCCGAGGTAGAAGCCCTGATAAAAATATGAATAAACACCGTAATCGCTTCACAAGCAAAAATAGACTTTGCTGGTACCATTATCGTTTTCGTGAAAAAGCTAACAAATGTACCCAACCATACAGTTTCAAGCAGGAAAACTAGACGGCCATGCGTTACTGGCGGCGAACGCCAACTGCCATGCAAATTGTTGCCTTATAGTTATTGATAGGACATTAGGTCTTAAATTATTAGTAGACACTGGCGCTGATATTTCCTTTTTGCCACCTTCTCAGAATGAACGCAATAAGACTCCGTCCATCTTGAAACTTGTTGCTGCTAATGTTTCTCAAATTCCGGTTTATGGAACACGAAAATTGGATCTTGATATTGGACTGTGTCGCATCTTTCCCTGGACATTTACAATTGCTGATGTATCACGAACCACTCCTGGAGCTGATTTTTTATCACATTATGACATTTTAGTTGATCTAAAATCCAAGTCGTTAATTGATAAGCTAACTAATGTAGCATTTCGCGGAAAACTTTCTTATGAATCAACGCCATAAATAACTGTGTTGAAAACGTCTGCGGAATTTCATTCTTTAATTAGTGAATACCAAGACATTTTCGAGGAGAGAAAACCTGAAAAAAAGACTATACCTCATAATGTCAGTCATGTCATTGAAACAAAGGGTTGACCAGTGGTTGCAAAGGCGAGAAGACTATCTGCTGATAAATTGGAAGCGGCAAAAGCAGAATTTAATTACCTAGTACAACAAGGAATATGTAGCCCATCCAAAAAAGCCCATTGCACAAAGTTAAAAAAAATCGAATGGTTCTTGGCGACCATGTGGAGACTACCGTGCGTTAAATGCCCATACACTTCCTGACAAATATCCCATTCGTCATTTACACGATTTTTCTACTAATTTACATGGAAAAACTGACTTCACAACGCTTGATCTCTGCTGAGCTTATCATCAAGTGCCCATGCGCAAGGAAGACATTACAAAAACTGCCATCATCACCCCATTTGGACTTTTTGAAGTTAATTTCATGACTTTTGGGTTGAGAAATGCTGCACAGACGATGCAGCATTTTGTTGACCAGGTTCTGCAAGGGTTAAACTTCTATTTTGCCTACATTGACGATATTTTGATTGCCTCCTCCACAATCCAAGAACATCTCTTTCTTGTTAAGGAAGTTTTTGAACGTTTGAGACAATATGCCCTCATCGTTAACCTTTCAAAATGACTTTTGCTGCAGAAAAAGTCAGAATTTTAGGACATCTGGTTGATGAACATGGTATTATGCCATTACCACACAAAGTTAGACCGATTTCCACTTATCCTAAGCCAACAACAGTAAGCGAACTCAGACGATTTTTAGGAATTCTAGATTTCTTTCGTAAATTCTTGCAGCATGCTGCTCGAAAGCAATTACCATTACATCAAATGCTAAGACGTTGCAAGAAAAATTACAAAACTCCTCTTTCATGGACAACTGAAGCTGAAAACTCATTCCAATCTTGTAGAACAAAATTAAAAGAAATCTCTTATTTGGCTCATCCAAATTCATCTGCAGTGCTGGCTTTGATGACAGATGCTTCAGATACTGCTGTTGGTGCATGTGTTCATCAGAAAAGTCATCAAGATGCGGAATGGCAGCCTCTAGGTTTCTTTTCTTGTAAATTGAGTGCTGCAGAGAAAAGGTATAGTGCCTATGATCGTGAACTCCTTGCAATTTTTATATCCATAAAATACTTTCGTTACATGTTGGAAAGGACTAATTTTAAACAACGCAGTTGCTGATGCCTTTTCCAGAATTCAACAGATTGCAGTTCCAAGAGACTTAAATTATGCTGATATTGCTCAAGAACAAATAAATGATCCAGAATTAGAAGCATTATACTTAGCAGTGAAACTGGTCTGCAGTTGAAAAAGATTAGCATTTCTGATCTGAAAACCTTCCTATATTGTGATACCTCTACTGGGATGATCCCGCCATATATCCCAAAATCACATCGCACTGCAGTTTTCCATTGCTTGCACGATCTTGCTCACTCTGGAATAAAAGCAACAGTCAAACTTATAAGTGAGAGATTCATTTGGCCAAACATTAAAGAAGATGTCTCCCTCTTGACAAAGAGTTGTGTATCATGCCAACGTTCCAAGATCACGAGACATGTGCATTCTCCTCTGTCTAAATTTACTGTTCCCAACAAACAATTCAATCATATAAACATTGATTTGGTAGGTCCACTGCCGTCTTCGCAAGGATTTACCTATTGTTTAACTTGCATAGACAGATTTACTCGTTGGCCTGAAGCAATACCATTAACAGATATAAAAGCTGAAATTGTTGCTCAGGGATTTTACAGTGGATGGATCGCACGTTTTGCAGTACCTCAAAGAGTAACAACAGATACATGCCGAGACCTACATACATGCTCTCTCATGTCTTTTTACGTTTGGATGCTATGAGATCTTCATTAGCAACGCCTTATACAGGTCCTTATAAAGTAATTTCTCGAAATGAGAAAAATTTGACAATTCTCTTAAATAATAAAAAGTGTACTGTAAGCATCGATAGACTTAAACCTGCTCATCTATTACCTGACCAAGATACTTCCCATCCTCTATCAACACAACCAGAACCTACATCTAAAGAAACATCTCAGCCACAAACGCAAATCGTAAAAGAAACTCCTCCAGATCAAAACAACCCGATTCGGACTCGCTCTGGAAGACGAGTTCACTTCCCCGCCAAATATGCACAGTTTTCTACATAAAATTTTGTTTAACATTTTTTATTTCATGAAGGGGGATGATGTAGTGACACTAAATTTGAACTTTCGTGATCTGGCAACTTAACAAAAAGTTTCAATTTAGTTTTGTGTAAATAGATATAGTTTAGCTTTTGTGTTCTACTGGAGATAACATCAGCGATCTTTGTCTGTAATTGTGTTCTAATATTTCCACGAATGTTATTTACTTGTTAAATGTTATATTAAAGTTGTTAAGTTTTTACTGTCCTTATTTCATTTACTTAAATCATTAGTTTCAATTACATAGACTTATATATCTGCTAAAGTTGCATCACTAGCATGATTATTTCATTTAAAAATTTATTTCTTTATTAAAAAGGCTCATGTAAGTTCATCATTTCCTTTAAAAAATTGCTTAAACCTCTAGTTTACTAAAATTTTTTAAAATTTAAGAATGTGTTGTGGAAATAATAATACAAGGTTTTCGAGATTTTGGCTTGTAATGTCGAATATCGGTCATCTTGCTTCGAATTATCATAAATGATTGCTTTTAGAGGAGGGAAAAAAAACTGAAATGGAAATCTCACATTTTTCACAGCAAGACATTTCACAGTCGGGTCAGGGACAAAATCCCGAAATGGACGAAGCTCAGATAACATTGAAATCCGTTTAAATCTCCTCACCAATGAAATATCCGACAATGAAAGAATTGGGCAAAGTTGGAATTTTGGCTCGTAAAAAAAAAAATTGCTGACTCATCCTAAATTTGCCATCTGGATGCCCCCCCCCCCCCCCCCCCGTTGAAGACGGGCCTGTTATATATATATGTGTGTGTATTTCTGACCCTTAAAATAAGGGGGAATAGCCACAACCTAGAAATTGTGGTCCAAATAGTTTCATCTAAAGAGTTTATAAGAGTTTAGTCCCCTTAATATTAATTTTGCTTTTTAACCTATATCTTTAAAACTACCATGAAACTCACTCATCCACTCATGAAGCTTGTTTATCCAAAGATAATTTCGTGCAAAAAATAATTTTTCATAATTATTTATTATATTTTATTATTAAATTTAATAGTGGATAAAAAAGTGTTTAATTCTGGTGCATACATTTTTTATATCAAATTGATGTACATATTTTTCTATTCAGAAAATTAAAGGTAATTCTAAAAAAAATAATTTGGAACAATGAAGAAATATTTAAATGAAGCTATTAATATTTTAATGTGGTTAACTTACGAGAAACTTGACTTACACACTAGTAGCATGAAATTTCCTTCATATTTTTCAGTGATTGTTGATTGCTAATCTTTTTTTGTTTTTAATTAAACTATGCGATGTTTCTTTTTAAGTTGACTGCTAAATTATTAATTTAGTGAAGGTATTTAAATAAAAAAATTTATTTAACGAATATCATGTTTTATAAAATCGTGTTTCTGATAGACTTTGGTTATGCATCTGCTTTTTTTAAATAACTTTTTCAGTTCATTCATTCGTTAATTATTCATTCGATTTGTTAGATTTTATATTTAACGAATTTCAAGTTTTATAAAAATGTTTTTGATAGATTGTTGTTAAGTATTATTTTTTTTTTTTCAATTTTAGATTTTAGTTGATTCATTTGATAGTTACTTTTATTGATTGATATTTTATCATCGCATAAAATGTCAATCAAGTACTTCCACTAAGCACTTCAACTGTGATAAGCTACATTTATCACCAAAAATCGCTTCTGTAATTTCTTTTTATTTCCTTTATTTACTAACTTATATTATGATTCTCACCATTACATTTATGTATCTGATGTAAAGGCAACACTAAGGAGATAAAAATGTATTTTATTGCATTCATATTTGTTATATGAATATATAAGGATCATCAATTACTTCTCATAAAGTTTTGAAGATGACTAGTAGTTATGAGATGAGCCTCTGACTTCACTAAACATAACCTAACTGAGAGCTTACCTCATGCTTTCCAGACAATACTCTCAACTCCATACTCGAAATATACATTCATTGTTTTTAAACAATAATAAATGAATTAAAGTATTTTGTGACTATAAATGTCTTTGAATAATATTTTATTCTGTTTTATTCAGGAATTTATTTGTGCAAGGTTTTGATGGAGCTCTTATTTTAATGCTCAACAACAAGTACAAAGTAGGTATATTTAAGTTTTAATACTAGGGAAAAACTTTATTGTTAGGATTGAAAAAGACATATATTTTGTAAGGAATATTTATCTCTGCCTTAAATATGTATTTTCTCTTAGCAAAAATTTTAACATTTCAACTAATGTTTAAATTATAAAATGATATTTTTATCACACATTAAAAGGACTTACTTATTTCTATCGTGAAATTGGCGATTTTTTTCCCTCAGCACTTGGCAGAATATAGGCATTGCTTGTTTCGATTTATAGCTACCCTAAATTTTAATGTTGATTGTTAAAAAAAAGAACATATTAATTCTTACATTGATTAGAAAAATTTTGGAGACAGACAAAATTAATTAGAATAAGGAAAACTAAGATTTCTGACTGATTTTTAAAGCCTAGAGTTTTCAGACTTCTAGAATTTTTTTTTAACCCAATTCAATTATTATTATTAACTGTAGGAGATATATATTAACAAAGAAATGTCATGCACAAAGATTTTAATTAAAGGTCTGTCAGACAATTATTTACGGAAATTTTATATTTTTGAAAAATTTTACAAGAAATAAAAGTTTTCATGGTTTTTCCATTCAAAAAATAAAAAAAGTACTTTCATTTTAAATAGATATTTAATTATTTAACTTATAAATATTGATTTACAAAGATTGGCTAATTTAGAAAAAGTCTATTTATACTGATAAAGCACATAATTAAAATTTTTTCTTAAAACAGTGATAAAATTTTTGAATGCCAGATTTAGAATTTGGAGAATACAGGAAACCATTAATTAATTAAAACAATGAAGAAAACAGAATTGGCAAATTAATTTAAAGTTGGACTCTAACTATGTAATAGATATTCTTCTACCTAAAATCTAATTTTGTTGGCTTGTACTTTTATTTATTAAATTATGTATTTAAGGGTGAATGAGCAATAATTGTTAATGAAAAAAAGTTACAGAATTCTGAAAAAGGGCAAACAGCCTAACATTATAGTATAGGAATTATAATTACAATCAGAATATACAAAATATGACATATTTTCTATCTAGAGGTATGTCTTGAATTGATGCAGATCCCAATTTTTCAAGGTTATATTATTCCATTACAAAAGTTTTTCATTGGTAAAAATGTATCTCTAGCATGTCCTCAGAAATGGCATCTTTCTACCTTCTTTTTTTATATGGCAAGCAATATTCTGTTGTTTTTTTCCCCGCTATTACCATCCAAGATAAATATATTTTAAAAGCTGACAGTACATTGTGAAGAAAAAATATCAAGAATTTATGCTTAGGTCATGATATATATTTACTGTATGAGAACTTATTAAACTGTTATAAATCTTTACATAGTTAATAAAAAACTTTTTAAGCAAAAATTTTCTTGCCTCTTATAGAAAATAAACCCTTTTTAATTCCACTTGTCATCATGGACATAAATGAAATAAAAGTTTGAAATTTTCAATTCAAATGAACTTATTTTATTTTAATGTAGAAAATGAATAAATGTAAAATTTAATTTTTCTTTCATTCCAAGATAATTCTACATTTCCAAAGTAATTTTAGTCTGACTGTGCATTTTCGTTTGTCATATTTTACATCATTATTAACTTATTTTTTTTACTTTATTTTAATTCTCCAATGAGTCTTGCTTACTTAGTTTTAAGAATTTAAAACAATCAGTTCCTCTGCTTTTCAAGTTGGATTGTTGTTTCTGTTTTTGAAATTTTGTTTCCATACATGCCTATTTAAAAAAATCGATTAGACGGTAATGATATCTCATTGAAAGATATTTTTTTGTCTAAAACAAAAAATTAACAGAGGGAGGGGAAAAGAAAAATTCCCCTACTATTTATTTCTTCAGAATTTGTGCGCAATGTAAATTAAAAATTTTGTTACAAAATTATGATACATGTATTGAACATTTTTACGTCATGACTGCATTAACATTCTTGAAAATATTAAATTATAATTTATAAATAATAACGTTTTTACTTTTTCTCAACAATAGTTACCATATGGCTGTTTTATATACAGGGGTCTGCAAATTTTTCGTGCCAGGTGATCATGGCGACCAAAAAATATAGCTAGTGGCTGATAACTTTGTATAATTCACCATAAATGCAAAATAATGTTGTGCTGCATTTCATTCCATGGGCCCTAGCACAAGCTACCGGGAGTGGAATGAAGATTCCCCGCTGGAAAGTGAAACAGGGAAAGTTTGGTTCCATGAACGTTCAATTCCGTACCATGAACACTCCCTTGGAATCAGACATTCCACGATAACTCTCTCTCAGGGCGTGGCTAAAATTTAACCAATCACAATTTCTTTAAGATTTTTTTTTAAAATTAGGCAGTAATAGAATGAGTAAAACGAAACGAGCTTCTGCTATTTAGATAATATTTTTGACGATTTATTGTTTTCTTTATATAATGTTTTTTTGTTTTCATTAGACTAAAAAACATGAACTGCAAATACTTTGAAATATTCTTTAATTTATTATACATATAATTTTATTAATTAAAAACTGTCATATTTATCATGTATAATTCATTGAATAAAACCATTTTTTCATAATATTCTTTATTGCGTTTCATTATTTGTTTTAAATATTTTTTAAAAAGTACAACTGTTAAAATAATGATCATATTTTAATTAATTAAGAGTTACTACTTTGAGTTACTAAGTTACTACTTTGCTTATTACTTTGGTTTATTTGTTACATTATTAAAGTGACTGTTTTTACTGATAGTTAAATAAATATGTTCACAAGAAATTAATTAATAGATTTGTGTAAAAATTTTTTTCGTGATTTGTAAAATCATTTCACGTATTTTCCTGATTTGTAAAATCATTTCACGTACTTAAAAATTATATTTCAAGGAACTACTTCCACAGCTTTTTATAGTATATATTTTAATGGAAGAATGAGAATAAAAATTTTTAAAATGAGTAAGAGAAGAAATAAGTACATGTTTCATAAATATTTTTCAAAACATTTTCATTCTATTTACTTTTACCATTATTATTTTTCGCATTTCTTATTATAAATAAATTGTTTACTTTATAATACATCATGCCTGTAACAAATTTTTTTAAATTGCCATCTGTATATAGTATAAAGAACCATCGTTCGTAATGAAGTTAAATACTGTTGAATTAAAAGTTCATCGAAAGAAAATTAAAAAAAGAAATGATTGAAACTTCAAAAAAAGGTATTGCTTAAGTAATATATCCCAGGTAATATAACATAAAAATAGTGACAATTATCATACAATGAGAGCATAATTATATTTATTTTGCCGTAATTTCTTAGTTAACTCTGAAAGTATCTTTTCGTTCACACATACTAATGAAACAAAACATTTCTCTTTTAATTATCATCTTGAAAATGGCTCGGGCACGTTTATCTTTTAGAAATTTTGTTATCTTCTTTTATGAAATAGAAAAAAATTAAGACATTCATCGGCGAAATATCGTATTTAGTCCTCAAAAATTCATCATTCCCTCCAAGAATGAGGATTCTGGGCAGTAGACACCGGCTGGAAAGAAAACCGGTTGAGTTTCTTGCCAAGAAACAGTTTCCAGGAGGCTCATGGTGAGGAAAAAGAAATTCCTGCTTTATGTGACATCATTCCCTCATGGAACTTCATTCATGGTAGCTCATGGTAGGGCCCCATGACATGTTTTGCTTCTAAAAAATTGACATTAATTCTAAAAGCTTGGCATTTTTGTAGTCTCCTGTTCTTGTTTGTTTGTTTTTCTTGCTCTTATGTTTGCATTTTTCCTAGGAACATTGGACTGTGCCATTAGCACTTACTATTGCACTGCTTTTTCGAAATCAGGTATTTATACTATTAGTGTACTTAAAATTTATAATTGTAATGTATGAATTTTTTTTTTCATCTGAAAAATTTACTGCTTAAAGAGGGTAGCAACTTTTTCACATTTTCATATTTACTTATTTATCTGTTTTAACTGTCAAGAACTACTTCTTAATTGCACCAGGGAATGAGGGCAGCCAACTCCTCCTTATCTTGTTAATAACAAAATATTTCGTCATACACAAACTACTACTGAAATGGGCATGATGACATTTGTCGTCATGGAAATCAGTTTAGGTGTGATGATATTACTCATAGCTATGAAGAAAAAAATCTTCAGTGTGAAAAGAGTTGAAGAACAGATTCCTTGGTAAACAGGTTAATCTAAACACTTTTTTTTCTTTTCTAACAGATGAAACAAGGAAATTAAAAATAAATTAACTTCTGTTGTTTAAAAACATTAAATATCAAAACTGAGCTACCTTCTTTTAATGGCAACACTTCAACTGAAATTACAATTTATGGATTATTTTATCCCACAAATAGATCCTTTTCAACTCACATTATATTATTTACTGTGTTAGACAACTCAAATCAACATGTTAGAGAATAGTTTCTTGATTTGTCTTTATGTTCCATTGCTAGTTTTTTGGTTTTTATTTCATAAATGTCTTAAAAAACATTCCTATTGTTGCTGCTATTTTAGTTGACTGTTCCTGATAGTAATGGATTTCATGCCTGATTGGACGACTGTTTTAAGTGACATTTATGTGAATTTGAGTAACTGTTACACGTTTTTCTTATTTTTCTCAATCTCATATGTTTCTAGTATATTTGTTAAGGTATAACATATAAAGTTTTGGGGTATATAAGTTTGGTTCTAAGGAAGATTTTCAATGATTTTCTTATCTAGCATCTATTTCTGATCACTAAGAGATTTTAATATTCCTCAGCATATCTTATTTTTCTTAAAAAGTTAGCAAAAATACTCATTTATTCAGACTTATGTTTTCAAAATAAAATTTTACCAATCTCACTAAATAGCATAAAATATTCTTTAGCTTAGTTAGTATAAATTCTATTGAAAAACCAATTCCAGACTTTGTGAACTTAAATGTCCTTTAGCAGGCGTTTTACTGGCATTTATCACTTAAGTTAATGAAATTTTTGTTATTAATAATTAATATTTAAAAATTTTTATTTGAAACAGTGTTAAATTTGAAGAATGAGTTACAAATAAAGGTACTTCTAAGACTAAATAGATGTAATTTTAATTGTTTTAAAAAAAAATTTATCCAAAAAATCTCTGAGAATAAGACATTTTTTCATTAAGAATTATATTTAACAAAATATTAATATGACAATACTGAGAAACATTATTCTGCAGTAATTTCCCAAGATGTTGAGAGTCATCTGTCTAGTACTGCATATTTTGGGACTTCTTTCAAAGCTTTCACAGCTCAAAAGTACAGTAGAAAAAACCAATAAATGAGTAATAAGTATATCAATTTATATAGGAATTAATGCCTGTCAGACAAGTATGTAATACAAAAAAAATTTCAGTCTTTCAAACAAAAGAAAAAATCAGTCTTTAATCTAAAAATTTGTAATAAAATAATATAAGGTGTTTAGAAGATAAATGTGTACAGTACACAAAATTAAAAAAAAGGACCACCCTGAATAACTTTTGATCTAATGATTGTGTGACATTCTCACTCTATTTTTTCGAGACATGTATGTTTGGTTCGTGTAATTTCAATAACAATTCATAATAAGGACGATAGCTTTTGATGACATTAATATTTTAATTTAAAATTCTTGATTATAGATATATATTACAAGTATAGATATCATTTCAATATAATGCTGGAGCTCTCCGATCATTACATTTCATCCTCTCTCATAGTCCAGCTAAAACTAATTCCAAATAATCCTTTTTCCCACCAGAAAAGGTCCTTCTCTCCACCACACGCCACCCCCCACTCTAGGGGACGACACCTCTAGTGTCCTTCACCCTCTGACCCTTAGGTCAAAAGGGTCAATCACATGCGTGGGAGAGGAATCTAGTTCGACCTTCTTTCCTGGTGGCACAAGTGAAACCTAAAACCACAAAAAACAAAAAAACATGGCAAGCCTATCCCTGCACAAAGAAAACAATAACACGCACGCATTTCCATGCGCAAAAGAGATTGGCCTCAATTACCTTAATCAACATAAAATTACACTTAGATAGATACACTTGAACTAATAAAACAAATTTAAATCACAATATAAAAGCACCTAACATTTTTACAATCAAAGCATTAAAATCACTTTCAACAGGCGTAAACAGTAATAATATATATATATACAAAAAAAAATATCCTTAAATTACTATTTAATTAGTGGACTGCTGTATCATCCGAGATAACGCGTCCGCATCTCTATTGTGTGCTCCTGGCTTATGTTTTACTAACACCTGAAACCGAGCTAATGCCAAAGCCCAACGCTGTAACCTAGCTTTTCGAGGTACTCCCTCTGTCAGAAATTTAATTGGATTATGATCGGAATATAGGGTTATTTTCTGTCCAAATGTCCAAGGCTCAAATTTCCCTAATGCCCATATGACTGCAAACGCCTCCCTTTCAATTGTACTCCACTTTGACTGACATTCCGTTAATTTTTGGCCAGCGAAGGTTATTGGCCTCGCTTTCCCCTCAGCATCCCGTTGTACTAGGCAAGCACCTATTCCCACCTGTGAGGCATCCGTGTTTATCTCGAAAGGTTTTGTGATATCAGGGGTGTGTAATTCAGTTGGGGTACACAGCGCATTTTTTAAAATTTTAAAGGCCTGTTCTGCTTCTTCGGGCCAGGGAATTTCATTGGGAACTCACTTTTTTGTTAAGTCCGTTAACGGTTTCGCGGTTTTCGCATAGTTGGGTACATATTGTCTGTAATATCCATACAACCCTAATAATGAATTTAGTTCCTTTTTTGTTCTAGGGGCTCTTAAATTTTCAATTACAGCTAATTTTTACGGGTCAGGCCCATGTTTTCCTGATCCCACAATATGCCCCAGATATTTAACCTGCGGTTTTGCAAATGAACACTTACTTAAATTAGCTGTAAAATTCATCTCTTCCAAAGTGGTTAAAACGGCATCTAGGTATTTCAGATGTTGATCCCAACCCTGCAAAAAGACAATAACATCGTCGATGAAGCTTTCTGCATAATCGCTATGCGGTCTTAGAACTTGGTTCGTTGCCCTTTGAAATGTTCCCGATGCCCCCGACAATCCGAAAGGCATCACTTTCCATTGATACTGTCCTTTAGGTGACATAAAACTAGTCAATTCCCTGCATCCTTTATCCATTGAAATGCCTCAGTACCCCTTTAATATATCCAGGGTTGTCAAATATTTCGCCGCCCCAGCTTTAAACCTTAATTCCTCAGAATCTTGCTCCAGAAACGACACGATTGTGCTCTCCGCCTTCAGACCCCTATAATCACAACATAACCGAACAGTGCCATCTTTTTTCGCCACGCAAACAATAGGGTAGGCTATTTCGGCTGTCGATGGTTCTATTAGATCCTTATCCAGTAATTCTGCTATTTGTTTTTCCACTTGAGGTTTTACCGCCTCTGGTATCTTATAGATATAGGGTTGCCTCCTTTCTACGTTCGGTTTTAATCGTATCACATGAGAGCCCACCTTAGCCCTTTTTATCTCCCCATTAAATAAAGAACTATGTGCCCTCAATACTCTTTCCAACTCCTTTGTTTGCTCACAGTTGAGATGGCATAATTTACTCGATTTTAAAATGTTCTCCACCCCCACCCGTTCCTGTATTGGATCAACTGGCGCATGTCGTACCTCTCCGAATTCCTCATCGCTCTCATAAATAATCCCTATCATATTAACCGGCTGTATGTATTCCCGTAATTTATTTTGATGCAAGTGACGTATACTCCCATCAGGGAGTTTCACCAAATTTAATGTTCTGATTTCTTCCCTACAATTTTTCCCGGGGCCCTTCCATCTGGAACATAATTTATTTGTACTGTTGGGAATTAAAACCATGACCTCGTCTCCTACCGAAAACTTCTTTTCTTTAGACCTTAAATTGTGGTAGTGAGTATATTTTAATTGTTGATCATTTGTCTGTTTTGTTACATAATTTTCCGCTATTTTCAAATTTTCTTGCAACGATTTTAAATATTCTCCTACTGATTCTCCTACCCAGAAAGGTAATACTGTATCATCCTCCCAACTAGACTTTAAAATTGCTAAAGGTCCGACCAGTAATCTACCGTACATTAGAACAAAAGGTGGTACCCCCCGTCGTTGCGTTGGGTATCTCTCGATACGCCCACAATAAATAAGGTAACAGCTTATTCCAATTTCTTCCCTGTTCTTTTATTGCATGATGAAGCTTATTTTTCATTGTTTATCAGGGGTCTGTTTAGAAGAAATTTGGGTCCGTTAACGGACCCATCACAAAATATCTTTTCATAAAAACGGACCCTTCACAAATTCGTTTATCTTCATTATTGTTTTGTTAATCGAATAAACCCCTCCCAGGAAGGGGGGAAGGAGGAAAGACAGATGTAAACGAGCTAAATTTTGTCTTCCGCAGACGCTTCTTCCTTTATTCGTCCGAAATGAACATTCTGCGTACGAAAGTATAGACTAAATACCAAATATTTGTATGTTACATCGCTAATTTAGTAGCTGCAATTGCTGTTAATTTTTTAAAATTTAATTTTTTTTAATTATAATATTACAGTGTTGAGCATAATCTTGTATGTCTTTACAATTTAAAAACTCCTTAAAAAAGTTTTTTTGCAATAACGGACCCTAATTGCACAAATTCATAAAAGCGGACCCTGGTTGAAAGAATGTGACATAACGTTTATTTTATATTGCATGTCGCTTTAGCGGTTAACGATTTTAAAGGCACCGCCTCTGGCCACCTACTATGCTGGTCCATTACGCACAAAACGTACTGATGTCCGCGGGAAGATTATGGTTCCACCGGGCCTAACACATCTATATTTATTACCTGAAAAGGTAATTCCAGTCTTCCTACCGCTTCGATGGGAGCCCTGTCAGTTATCTTAATTCTCCGTCTTAACTGACAG